>JYCQ01000238.1:0-168697 GCA_000931505.1 Hypoxylon sp. E7406B | reverse complement strand
ATAATTTTATAACCTTTTTAATAATTTTAAAATTATTAAATATTTTTATTTTATAAAATTATAATTAAATTTTATATTTTTTTAAGCTTTAAATTTATATCTCGAAAGTTTAATTTTCTTATTTTTACTTATTTATCTTAATATTACTTTTTATCTTTTTTTTAATACATTAATATTTAAAAAAATTAAATAATCGAAATTATAATTTAAAAATATTAAATAAAAAGTTATTATTAAAGACTTTTATAAAATAACCATAATTTATTTTTAAAACTTATCTTATTTAAAAGGTTTATTTTTATAAAATAAAGTTATTAAAGAAAAAGTTTTTAAAGTATATTAATTAATTTATATTTAAAAGTAAATTATTAACTTAATAAAAGATTTAATTTTACTTACAAATTTATATTCTTTTTATTTAAAGATTTTTTCGATTTTAATAATAATAAATTATCTTTTATTAATATTATAAAAATAATTAATTATTTTAATTAATTATTTATAAAATTCCGATTTTATTATATTTATTATAGCTTTTCTTAATTTAAAATTTAATAAGATATTATTAAAATTCTTTATATATTTTAAAATGAAATGTTTAATTTTAAGATATATTTTTTAATTATTATATTTAAATTTAAGTTTTTTAATTTTAATATTATTAAAAAAGGGATTATATTTATAAGGTATAAAATTATATAATAAATAAGTAATTATTTTTAAAAATTAAGTGATTAAGTTAATAATTTTTTAAAGAAAGGTTATTATTTATATTAAATTAATTGGTGTTATAAAGGTTATTAGATTTTTATTAAATATTAATAATATAACTTAATTATATTTTAAAAAGAAATTAATAATTAATAATATAATATATATTATAAATTTTTTTACGAACTTATTGTAACTTTTTAATAAAAAAACATTTTTAATCATTTTTTCATTAAGTTTTATAATTAAATTAATTAAATATAATTTTTCATTTTTTTTTTATTATAAATTAAACATTTCGATATAAATTATAACTTTTTTTTAAGATTTCATTTTAAAATCTCTTTTAAAAAATCTTAATTATTTAAAGCATAAATAATATAAAAATTAAAATACTTTTTACTTACTAAATTTTATATAAAATAATTTTAATTTTATAATTAAAAATAATCTTATCATATATCTTCTTTATTTTATTAAAATCTTATATTAAAGCTATTTCTTTTTAAAATAATACTTTTACAAAAATATCTTTTTCTTAATTAATGAGTTTTATATCTTTAAACTTTTTAAAGATTACATTAAAATACTTTAAAATTAATCTAATTCCTTTTAACTAAATTACAAATTTAAGAAAAATATTTATATATAAGCCATCTTTTAAAAATATTAATAAATTTTCCAAATTTTTAACTACTTTTTTTAAAGCTTCCTTTTTTTAATTAATTAATTTTAATGATATAATTTTATTAAAAAGGATATTATTTATAAAATTAACTTTCTAAGATTTTAATTTATATATAATATTTATTTTAATAAAGTTTTAATTAATTTATTATTTTTTAAATTAATTAATTTCTTTTTAAGTTTTTTTAATCATTTCTTTAATAACTTATTTTATAATTTTAATAAATTCCTTATTATTAAAATTAATTATTACTTTATTACTTTTTTTTTAATTAAAAAAGATAATCTTTTTTAATAAAAATTTCTTTATTTTAAAATAATATTAATTCCTTTTAATTAAAAACATTAATAATATAAACCTTTATAAAAAAATCGATAAAAAGTATTTTATAACTTATAAATAAATTATCTTTAATTAATAAATTTAAAGGTTTATTATTACTATTATTATAACTTTAAGTAATAATAATATTTAATTTTCCTTTTTATAAAGGTTTATTAAATTAATAAAAACTTAATTAAAACCTTTTTAAAAAGTTAAAAAGATTTTAATTTTTATAAATTTAAAAGTTAAACATTTTATTAATATATTTTTATTAAAGTAAAATGACATCTTAACTTAAAAAATAAAGTTAATTTTTAATAAAAACTTTAAAAAAACTTAATTATTATCAACCATATATATTAATATAAAAAGGTAATAATTTATTAATTATATAAATCTTTTAATTAATTTTTAATAAAAGGTTTTAACATTAAATTTAAATTTAATTTAAGTTATTTTAATAAATCTTATTAATATTTAATATTTTATAACATAAAATTTAATTATAATATAAGCTTAAATACTAATATTAATAATAATAAATATAAGATCTTTTTAATTTATTAATTTAATTTTAATTATAAATTTTAATAAAAATTTTATATATGTGGAAATATTATTAATAATTAAAGGATTTATTAATTTTTTTTCTTTTTAAATTTTATTTTTAAGTATATTTTAAGTTTATATTATAAAAGCTTAAATATGTAATTAATTAATTTTTTAACTTGATTTTTTATGCTTTTTAATTGTTTTTTTTATGTTTTTTAAAGCATCTTTTATATATACTTTAATATATTAATTAAGTTAATATTTTTTATTTTATTTAATCATGTATTTATAAACTTAATTTAAAAAACTTAATATATATTTAATTATTTTTTTTAAAATATTTTAAATCTTTTAAAATAGTTAAATCGTATCTATTTAACTTAAAATTTTTTAAGTTTATAATTAAAAAGATACTTAATTTTCAAAAAATTATTAATAATTTTTTTCTTTTTATTATTATTTAAAAAAGAAGGATTAAGTAAATTAAATTTAAATATTTCTTCTTTTTTTTTTTTAAAAATATTTTAATTAATAGGTTTTTTTAAGGCATTTTTTTATTATTTAATAACGTTAATTATAGTTATGTTTTTTTTTTAATTTACTTTTTATAAATACTTTTAATAAGTTAAAAATTATTTTAATTAATAATAGATTTAATTTATAAATAATTAAATAAATTAAGTTTTAATAAATCTTTATTTATTTTCGTTATATTAATAATCTTTATTTAAGTTAGTTTTTTAAGTTAATAATTTAAGTTAAAAGAGTTTTTTAAAAGAGTAAAAGTAAAGTTTAAAGTAATTAACTTAATTATTATTAAGTGGTAATATACTTTTTTAATAACTTTATATTTTATTTTTTAAAAGTTATATAATTATTTAAAGATAACATATTTAATTAAGTTATTAACTTTTTAAATGTTTATTATTACTTTTTTAAAAATAAAAATTCTTTTTAAGTTTTTAATATAATTAATATTTTTTAAAAAGTATTACTTATATTTTTTATTATAATATATAATATCTTTTTTATTTAAAGTTATTTAAAGTGGGTAATTGTAAAACTTATATTTTATATTATAATAAAATTAATATTTAAATTTTTTATAAATATTAAATTAATTAAAAAAGTTTTAATTAAATATATATATGAAATTTAATAATTTTACAAAAAAAAGGGTTTTTAAAATAAGTTTAAGGTTTTTAATTTTATAATTATAAAAGTGTTTATTAAATATTTAAGTTATATTTAAGTAAATTTAATTATTTATATATAAGTTTTTATAATTAAAGTTAAAATATTTAAATTAAATTAAGGTTTATTAAATGGTATGGAATTTTTCTTAAAATTTTAAGTGATTATAACGTTAAAGGTTAAATTTAAGTTATTAAATCTTTTTTGTTATTTTATTTAACATTAATTTTTTACTTTTTAGTTAATTAAGTTATTTAAAAATTGTTTTTTTTAAGGGTATATTTTTTAAGTTTAAGTTATAAGTTTAAAATTATATTTATCGTTAAAATCTTTTTTTTTAAAAGTAATTTTGTTATAATTTAATTAATTAAAAAGGTTTAAAAGAAATTATTAACTTTAATAAAGTTTATTATATAAATCGATTTAATTATTTACCTATTTTTTAATATATTTAATAACTTTATTATAAAATTAACCTTTTAAATTTTTATAATATTTAATTTTTAAATAATTTATAATATTTTTAATTATTTTTACTTAGATATAATTTAATAATAAAATAATGTTATTATTATTATTAATATTTAAATTATGTTTTACATCTTTTAATAAAGTTTAATAAATTATAATTATAATATTAATCTTTTTTAAGTTATTATAAATTGATTTTTTTTCGAAATATTTTAATTATTTAATGATAAATAATTATTATTAAAGGTTTAATATTTTAAAAGCCTTTTTTAGCTTTTTTTTTATATCATTAAAATTAGTTAAATTATTAATTATAAATTTAATTAATTTTTAAAGTTTAGAAATTTTTAATTAAAAAGGGATTTTTTTAATAAGTTTATTATCGCTTATTTAAATCTTTAAAAATAATTATTTAAAGTTAAAAAGGAATAATAAAACCTTTATTTTATTAAATAAAAATTATAGATAATTTTTAAATTTAAAAAAAGGGCTTATTATATAATATGTAACTTTTAAAAAAGGTTATAAAACTTATTAATTAAAATTAACTATAGTTAAAAAAGGTATGTTTAATAATATTATTAAAGTATTAATTTTAAATGTAAAATAGTTAATAATAAAAATATTAAATAAATTAAAAGGTAATAAATAATTAAAGATATTAATTTATTATTTATAATTTTTTTTATTTTTTTATTTTTTACTTTATAACTTAAGGTTATATATTTAAAAAAAGTGGTAATAAAATAATTAATATTTCGTTAAAAGTGTTTTATACTTTTTTTATTTTAATAAAAAAAATTAATAAAATTTTAATATCTTTTTTTTTTAATTAAGTAAGTTTAAGTTTTTTTAAATACTTTTTAAGTTTTAAACTTTTATTTTTAATTTAATAATAAATATCTTTATTTAATATTAAATTATTAATAAAATAAAATATATTATATATATTATATAAATAATGGTATATGTTAATAATTACCACTTTTTTTATTAATATAATTCGATTAAAATTTATTAAAAAAAAAGAGATAAATAAAAAGTAAATTTTAATAACTTTATTTAAAAAGATTATAATTTATTTTAAAGTTATTATAAAAGATTTAAAATTATATTATTATTATTTTTTTATTTTAACACTTAATTAATGTTTATATATATTAATAATATATGTTATTTTTTATTATTATTTATATTTAAATAAAGTTAATTAAATTTAAATTTAATTTTATTATTTTAATGTTTATTATTTTATATCTTTAACCTTTATATTAAAAGTTTAATAACTTTTTATATTTATTAATTAATAAAAACATAATTATATTTAAGTAATATTTAAATTTAATTTAAGTTTTAAATTAAAGTTACCTTTTTTTAATTTATATTAAAGGTTTATTTTAAATTTATATTTATTATTCGTAAAAAGGGAGTTTCGATATAAAAGTATTATATTAAAAATAATTTAATTAATAAATTTTTAATAATAATAATTTTTTTAAAATTAAAGTTATAAGTTTAAGTTTTATAATAATTATTAATTAAGTTAAAATAAAAAACTTTAAAAAAATAAAATAATAAATATACATAAATTAATTAAGTTATATATATATTATTATATTTTATATTATTTTATTATTTTTAATTAATAAAATATTAATTTAATTAATAAAAATTAATAATAATAACTTTTTTTTATTATAAAGTTATTTATATTACGTTAAGTTAAAAAAAGGTAAAAAGTTAATTTAAAATAAAGTTATTAATATTAATAATATAAATTAATTTTAATAATAAATCATTAATTAAAATAAAAGATACTTTAAAATAAATGTAAAAAAAGTGTATTTTAAACTATTAAAAAAGTAATATATAAAGATATTATATATTATTTTAAATATTATACGTTTTTTATTATTTTAATAAAGATTTTTATATTATTAAAAAGTTAATTATTTAATTAAAGTTTAAACTTTTATATTTTATTATTAAGTTATTTACTTTAATTTAATATATTTTAAATAAAAGTTTTATTTATTATATTTATAAATAATATATTATTATATTTAAATTTTAACATTTTTAAAATTTAAAATATTTAATAATTTTAATAATTAATTATATCATTTTTTTATTATTTATTTTAATAATTTTTATAATTTTTTTAACTTTTTATATATAAAATATTTTTAAAAATTTAACTTTATTAAATAAATATAAAAATGTAAATAACTTTTTAAAATTAAATTAACTTTTTTAAAAAAAGAAAAATTTATTTAATTATTTTAATTTAATTTATTTTATATTTATAAAAATTATAAAATTTTTAATTATATTTTATTAAATTTTAATTAAAAATTATATAATTTTTATTTTATTATAAATTATATATAATTTTATAAATTTATAAATATATTATATTAAAATATTTAACATTATATAATAATAATAATTAATGTATTATATATTATTATAAAAAATAATAAAAAATTTATTATAAAAAAACTTATTTTAAATATAAAAAAACATTTATTTAAATATTATATTAATTTAAATTTTATTTAATTATAATTTTTATTATAATTTTTATTATATAACTTTTATTATAACTTTTATTATAACTTTTATTATAATTTTTATTATATAATTTTTATTATAACTTTTATTATATTTTTTTATTATATTAATTAAATTTAATATTTTTTATTTTTATATAATGTTAAATTAAAATTTTAAAATTAATAAAAAAAATCTTTTTAATAAAAAATTTTTAATAAAAATCTTTAATTAATATATAATAACTTTTATAAAACTTAAATATAACTTTAAGATTTTTTTAAAAATAATATTAAAGTAGTTAAATTTAAGTTTTTTAAATAATTAATACGTGAAGTTACTTTTATTTTAACTTATTATAACTTTTAACGTTTTATTTTTATAATATAATATAAAGTTATTTTTATTTTAATTTATTATAACTTTTAACGTTTTATTTTTATAATATAATAATTTAAATTTTATTAATTTTTAACTTTTATTATAACTTTTATTATAATTATTATAATTATTATAATTTTTACCACACTTTTTTATTACATTAATTAAATTTAATATTTTTTATTTTTATATAATATTAAATTAAAATTTTAAGATTAATAAAAGAAATTTTTTTAATAAAAAATTTTTAATAAAAATCTTTAATAATATATAATAATTTTTATAAAATTTAAATATAATTTAAGTTTTATTAATTTTTAACTTTTATTATAACTTTTATTATAACTTTTATTATAACTTTTTATAATTATAACTTTTATTATAACTTTTATTATAACTTTTTATCGCATTAATTAAATTTAATATTTTTTATTTTCATGTAACATTAAGTTAAAATTTTAAGATCGATAAGAGAAATCTCTTTAATAAGAAATTTTTAATAAGAATCCTTAACTAGTGCATAATAACCTTCGTAAAACTCAGGTAAAGTATTACATCTAAGGCCTCACCCGGGGAAGATATCCATGGATCCCGACGCCCGTGTCGGCGAAGTAGGATCCGACTTCCTGAGAAAGTGCCATTTGTGGCTTGTACAAAGTTGTTATGTCTTGCACAAGCTAGCATCTGCTCTACACGAGGTCTCATACTCTACCAGTTTGCATACATACATGTACATTATGTACCTAATGTAGGCTGCGTCCTGTGCGAGGGAAACTGACAAGCGAGTGTTACTATGTACATGTAGTCTGCTGGTGTACTTTCGGCTATTCGTCGGGCTTCCTGATGCATCATATTACCTAGTGCTGTTAGCCGCTGGGGCCCACATCGTACCTAGTACTAATACGGTAGTCCTACAGGGAGCGGCCTTGATTAAAACAACGCGCATTCATCGCGTCCCTGTTCTCAGATTGGCAGCGCCATCTAAATCACAATTTGCCCCTCAGGTGGCTCAAATCATGGAATTGCGCGATCCTCGCTTTAAGTGCCTTGATTTTCGGTAACGGATCTTTTTCGTACCTTAATTCTTAGATATGATATGGACGAAGCTACGCGGCAGCACTTTTACTACCACGGCGAGCCGGTTAGCTGGCCTCTCCCTTGTCATAACCTCACGGTACCAGATTATGCTGACCACGTGAAAAATGCCACTAGGGTCGCGAGAATGAAAAGCGAAACTGTCACTTCTGTCAAATTCGCTTATTTGCCGCGCACGCTCACTTTCCCGTCACCATCGTCAACACGGAGGATGACGCCGTGCTTGACCCTAACTTCCGGTTCACGGATAGCTCAATCCTCGGAAAAGGTGTAGAGCCAACCAAGAATGAATTCCTCACCGGCTGTGAATGCGTCGATTCAGAGGACTGCCAATACGATACATGTAACTGCCTTCAGGATATTGAGGACGATAGTTCCGACGAAGAGAGCGCCGAGGACACTCCCGGAGGGAAGTCCCGGCGGAAAGTTTATGCATATCACTCACATGGTGCGCGGGCCGGCCACCTACGCTCAAAGATTCTAGCATCTCGCCATCCCATTTATGAGTGCCATGAAAGTTGCGCATGCGGCCTAGACTGTCCCAACCGGGTGGTAGAGAGAGGTCGCAAGGTACCCTTGCAGGTTTTCAGAACCAAGAATCGGGGTTGGGGCGTGCGGAGCACGGTAGACATCAAGAAAGGCCAATTTGTGGACAAGTACATGGGGGAGATCATCACTGCACAGGAGGCCAACCGCCGGCGCGCGAAATCACACATTGCGCAGCGCAAAGATGTCTATCTCTTCGCGCTGGACAAGTTCTCGGACCCGGACTCCTACGACGAGCGTCTTCGCGGACCGCCTTTGGAAGTGGACGGCGAGTTTATGTCAGGCCCAACTAGATTCGTCAACCACTCCTGCGAACCGAATATGCGCATATTCGCGCGAGTGGGCGACCACGCAGATAAGCATTTACATGACCTGGCGTTGTTCGCAATCAGGGATATACCAAGAGGGGAGGAGTTGACATTTGACTATGTCGATGGGATCGACGACTCGGAGAATGACGCCCTAGATCCGGAGAAGCAGAAGGATATGACACGATGTTTGTGCGGAAGCGAGTCTTGCAGAGGCTATCTCTGGTGAATGATGAGGACGTAATAATAGGTTCACACGTTCAGCCATGTTTATAATTAGCTCACGAATGAAGTGCGTGTATGGGCGCTAAGTTGCAATGGTTTGCTCTCTACAACATCGGCGTGTAACATGCTACCTAGGTACGATGACTGGTTTAGATTGATAGCAGGTACCTAGGAGGTAGGCATGGTAGATAGAACTACCTACATGTCTATGCACAGGGCTGGAACGATGACGCGCGCTATGTAACTTGACTGCATATTACGACATTAAACCGTTACGCAAGCTGCCTCCCCCCATAAGTATCTCATATCAGCACACTGAGAAAGCTAATATCTAGCTTTTTCCTACTCACGTAAATTAGACGTCATTTACCATTGACTACTGCGATAGGTGCGAGACCGGACATGATATTGTCATTGATAGACGTAGGTATACATGTGTAGGTATTACATGTGCAGCTGCATGTGATAATCTCGAAAAAGGAGCTAGGCGGGCTAAGTTGTCACTAATAATAATAAAGTTAGCGGGGGAAAGCTTGGCGCTGCCTCTTGGGTCTTGGACCAGCTCATTGTACCTACCTAGGTAGGCAGTCAGGCAGTGTAGGTAGTATCCCTGTGCGCTAGCAACAATGTCGATCTATCAACTCGTTCTCCCCATTATTCGCTAAGCCTCATTTCCTCAACCTCACAACGCCCCCCAGTGGATAATCCCTCGCAGAACCCCGACGTCGGCTTGCATCGCAACCAGCTGCTCCAAGATTAGACGCTCTATCTAGCCTCTGCGTCCTAGAAGCACAAACAAGGAAACCAAGAAGAGCGGCTGTTGAAAACTAAGGTAGAACGATGCGCTGAAACGGTCCCGTCTACCCCGGGTGTGCCCAATCACTATCTTCAGGTGGCTTAGACTTAAAGCGCAAAAGAAATGGTACTATTACCGGAACTTCCCCCGCGAGTCCTGTCCAGCTCGACAAAAACAAGGGCCACGAAAGAGCGTGCGCTGTCGTCTCCCAGCAAGTGCTGCTAGACATATTCTGTCTTGATGTTCAGCTAACAGCGAACTTCGCAGGGCTGCTGCTTCTCGCGGCCCGCCGGCCCCAATGCGCCCTACCCCGGTGGCAATGCCGCATCGCCCTCTGCGCGCGCCATCAACTCGCCGCCGCCGTTGCATCCTTCTACCACCACCGACGACAGCGCACCAGCTTCGCGGGCCGCTTCCCGCTCTCACCAATCTCCTCAGACGCCCCATTCGCAACAATCACACTCCCACCACCAACGCCGAATACACAGTTGCCAACCTCCCCTATCGCAACATATCGACAAGCCCCTGCGGCGTCATGAATGGGTCGCGCGTGATCGCACATGGACGCGCTCCGAGCTGGACACCGAACGGGCCGATTTCTTCTACACGCGGGTCACCGGGCGCCCCGAAGTATGGCAGGTTCTAAAGGCTGCCTTGGAGGTACTGTGGGAGACGGATACAAGCCGCACAGTTGGAAGTGAACAAAGGCACGGTGACGGGACCGACGGGTTGGCTACGGCGCAGAGTATGCTAAAGGCCGCTGAGGTGACGTTACCTACAGGCGATCTATCAAACGGCGCGTACGACGCGCTAGGTAATTACTACGCACTGCCAGAATGGATAGTTAGCGACCCCGTCAACGTGGCCGAGGAGAGCGGCTCGAAGAAGGGKAAAGGCGATGTAGACCAGAAAGGTGACGGTGGCTTAACAGGCGAAGAGGACACCATGGAGGAGTTGGGCGAGGATGAGGCCATGCGACGAAGAGAGGAAAAGGGAAAGGGTGTCGCGGACTTGAGGGATATGGTGAAGATCCGCGCCAGGCTCAGCGAAAACCTACCAGATGTGATAGTCAGTGTGACACCCGAGGAGAGCGTGAGGAGCTTCGCCAGGAAAGTAGCCGAAGAATCTGGGGTAAGCGGCCATGTTTTATCCTTTCGATTGTCCAATTTTGCGCGAGTATCTCTTACTAAATCTTTCAAACAGCTTCCGTCGACGAAACGTGTACGTGTGGCCTACATGGGTAAGATTCTTAAGGAGAATTCTTCCTTGCAAGGCCAGGGCTGGAAGAAAGGTCATGTGGTGAACGCATTGGTCTTTGATCGGTAGCAATAGCTGTTGATGCCGTACTACCTACACTACGGCAGCCTTGCCAGGCCTCGTTATTCGCCCTTCTCCCCCGGATTTAAGTTTGCACCATAGGGTTCTGTGGCTGCATCAGTCTTGTAATAGGATTCAGCGCATTACATCCCGTACGAGGCTACATTCGACATATTTGAGCCGTTGAATATATCCCTTGGGTCAATGCGCCGCAATCCCTCTTGGAAATGCCACTGGCAAATACGTTAATTGGAGCAGTATACCAGCGTCCCTACATGTCCAACCCGACCATCTCTCCCTTGTTGGAGAATTTCTATCATGATTATTATAACCGGCCGTTAACCCGGCTCGCCGTGGGGTCCTCCACTCCCTTAAAGCGGGCCATCATACAATTCTGCATCGAGTTTTAAATAATACCCATTTCGGCTTCAACTGTATCAACATCTGGCGGGCTACAGGAGTTACTTCGGCGTGGTTGCGATGACTTACGTGATGGCTGATTGCTTCGTTGGCGAATGAGTTCTATGAAGCAACAATTAATCAACCTAGAATCTTGGTTAGGACCAAGTATAAATATCAGATTGACATATACCATGTCTTGTCCGAATCTACTGTGCCTCCGTGCTTTTAACTATTTACAATAAACATACTAGCAAGAAAATCCCATGATGGGCGCCAGCGAGCCTCTCTCTTCCGCCGCAACAAGGTCCTCAGCAGAAACTTTCACTGGTTCATCAGATCCCGAAAATGACATAACAAAGTTCTCAGTATAACGATAATGAGCGTCGATTTCAAGATTATAATCAGGCTGGCGGATTATCATTACCTCACACCGACCCATTCCTCACTGAGCGGTCAAGCACCGGAGCATAAGACCATAAACTTTGCAAATGCCAACATCTCGGTGGCAGCAAAATGGCAATCCGGGCAAAGCGCCGTCCCACCAAAACATCGGAACGCCACGGGATCGTGTTTCCCGCCTTTCTTACCAGGCTCTTGAAAGAATCGCCTGGCTTGAAATTCTTCCGGCATCCTCGCCCCATGCAGCCGTGCCGTCATGCACCACGGAAGTTATATACATTCATGGGACGATTCCATACTGATCGGTCTCCTCTATGATAGTTTCGTTACAGCCGTGACCTCTGCGCTCTGAGAGCGTTGGTGCAAGGATAAATCTATAATATCATCATTTTTCTTCGCTATAACAAGCCACTTCTCCTAATGATACTTATGTCTTAGGTACCGATTCATATAGCAAAGCGGATATCGCCTTTCCGCTGTATTACTGGGCGGCATCACTGTAACTATCAGCAGTGGAACTTCAGCAGTATTTACAGATGTTGATATCGGGAAGCCGTAGTAAAAGAGACTTCAAGTGATATTACCTTCTATTTTTAATGTGGCGTGATATAGCAATTATAATCCTCCAGTCGACTTTATAGGCTCTCTACCTAACGTTGTTCGTGAAGGAGACCTCAAAGATACTTTCAGATAAGACGCTAATCTTAATTGCTGTTCTCTATATAACAACTAGTATCTAAACCCGTCTGTAATTCTGGAAAGCATTCACACTTGGAAGTGAGGAAATCCCATTTTTCTCCACAAAGTCCTTTAACCTAGTCGTTAGCTCATACCTACCTAGGGATAACTTAGGCCAAGTATCCAGAACGTCCAAGTTATTTGATAAGTTGTAAAATATCAATACAACAAACTAGGAAGTTCGGAAACTAGAAAATCAAATCTCACCCGCGTTCCGCGCCTAGTCATTCAATCTCTCTTGAGCAAGTATGCCTACCTGTATTTCATGGAATAAACAGGATGGCGGAGCGACCGGAACGCAGATATGCAGTCGAACAGGAAGAGGTGTATTTACACGAATAGGTAGCCATTGGTATGATTAACAGCACGATCGAATGTCTTCATATGATAAATGGTGATGTTAGCGTAACGTGGGGGGAAAGAAAAAGGAGTAGCTAAGTCGCACTCAGTTATTATCCGGGAACCGGGGTTCGTAATAAGGCAGGCAAATTCCCGATTCTATTTTTAACTCATCTAGACTCCTAAGGCTGAACTAGGCGGGTCTCTACCGGTCTTTCGGAACATGATATCATGCAGTTAATATGGTTAAAGTTATGATGATCATCTAGATCTTCCAGCTTGGAGCTCGGAGGAAGATCGCTTGTTAAAAGAGGCAACTGACGTTACCACTCTCTAAAGTAACCCGCGATAAGACAATCTATGATGAAGTGAAGTTGATAAACCAATTATAGGTATATAAGGAATGCTGGTTTCCTGGGCGACGACTTAAGGTACTAAAAGTAAGTCAATCGGCTGATTGTAATCTGAATAGCGTCATAGCTACCTCTCACTGAAAAGCCACTCACGCATTAATACTCATTAGACTTTGAGATGCAACTCACTATCCATCTCACATTATCCTTTGTGGCCTGCTCTGCCGCTGCATTACAGAAACTCATTATACCACCTAACGCTTTAGAAGCACCGTCCTCACCACCAACCATAAAATCCGTTTCATTTTCTGGAAATGGCTGCCCCCAAGATGGCGGAAAGAAACAAATATCAGGAGGTTGGCAATATTTCGCCGTCACTCTTCCTGATTTCGCGGCTTCGTACGGCGGGAGCAAGCCCAAAACCGTCAACTGTCAAGCGCACATGAACCTGGAAGGAGGGGAGCCTGGTTGGCAAGTCGCGCTGAAAGATATCTGGACTAAGGGGCACCTGGAGTTGGAGCCAGAGGTGAAGTTGACACAATACATCACAACGTACTACAGCCAAGATGCAGCGAACACGGTATGCGTCAAACGACTTCTTCTTTTTCTCCAACCAGCCGGCATCATAGAGAACATATAGAGGTTGATCTAACTATTAATTTGTAGGGCTCTACGGTTCAAACAGTGACGAGTCCTTCTAATTCTAGTCTATCTCGAGATATAACCATTCATTCGACTATCCCGAAGGAAAGCACAATCTGGTCGCCCTGCACGGGATCGGATGGGAACGTTGGCCTCTTGAACGTGAATTTCCGCATAGCTTTTACTTCGAGGAATGCGAATTCTTATGCTTACTTTGGTGGAGGCAAAAACTCAACCGTCAGCGAGAGGTGGAATTGGATCTGGAGACGGTGCTAATATAAACCGAGAAGTAGGAGGGATAAATAGGACGCGTTTAATGTTCCGTAATTAGACGTCTAATTAGCTTAGCGAATATAGGACTCTGATATTACATCCTAATGGACACCCTGGGTCCAGTTAGAACAGTTCGTTCTCCTTCTCTTACACGTTTATATCTTTTTCATCAAAGCCGGCGAGGGCTTTGCTCCTCCTAACTTGCTCAAACAGCCTCTCCCCTGACCCCTACCTTTATGCACAAATCCTCCCACATCCATTTCAAGCATCTCTTTCTCGGGGCATATACCATTTAATGCATATTAAACGTTACCCTCTGCCACCTTTCTGAATTTTACATTTCATTACTAGAAAGACACAATCATGAACTTCGGTGGTGCGCGACGAATAATGGCCACAGGGGCTCCGATAACCATTATCGTAAGCATACCCAAAACGAAACCCCATGTCAACAGTTCATCAGCTGCCGTAAACCCACCATACCTTTCCATCGGAAAATAATGAAAGACATGCCTAGGTAGGTACCTAATGATCGGATATCTACCTAAGGTATCTACTCCAACTAAGAGTCATAATACGATTCATCGCTTATATTTTAAACTTACTCACATAGGTCTCTTCTCAGGAACATAGTACGTGTAAGCATGGGGCTTCAGTCTCACCCCTAAAAGGCAATAATTAGAAATTCAACATCAAATTCCGTAAAGAGTACCTAGAGCCAAATCTTAACGGGAGAAACATAGCCAGCCCGAAGCACACATGATCATATATTGTGTAGCGAAGCGAGCCGGCCCCAGCCAGTTCTCGCAAGTGGAACTTGCTCATATCAGCTCTAACCAGGATTGGCTCATTGAGGGAGGGCGTCTATCGGAAGGGCGAGTTCTTTCCAAATAGTGACATTCAAAGGCGCGTCAGTTTCTAGAATAGAATAGCGTACATCATTCTAGCATCCCAACCAAAGTTGAAGGAGATTGCGATTATTGAATAGACCGGGTCCGCCCAACGCATACGCTCTACAGGCAGCGTTAAAGCAAGTACACAGAAGAGTGTCTGTGGTAGGACTCAAAGCCGTATATTATACCCACCAACACTTCTCTTGCAAAGTATTATTTCAGTGTTCGGGCACAGCAGGATCCATTCTCGACCGTCTGCTTCCTACTTCCCGGTCTCGATAATTATGTCTATTTTCAAGACACCCGAATGATGGAGCATCGGCGTATTCGTATGGGGCTATTCAAAGCCATCTCGCTTGTAATTGAATTTGGTCTTGTTATTATCACCATGTCGTTGTTCTGCTGCGCCTATCCGGAACGGTTTCGGGAGACGCTATGGGAAATCGGCGGGGAAAACGGCTGGAACTCCAATCCGCGCCTACGAATATACTTTTACGCGAATTACCAGCAGCCTCCTAAGATACCTTTAGTTTGGACCCAACGGTGAGCCTTAGTGTTGAAATAACCGCAGTTACTTCATCCTTAGTAGCAACAATTCTAGGACTCAGCCTAACGTCTCTTCAGTCTCAGCGAATCTAATCTGGCTATCTCGGTGCTTTCTACGGCCATATGCTCGGCAAGGATTATATTGTCTTGTTTCAATGTCGCCCCGGGCTTTTCTCGGCTTTTCGATGCCATGAACGATATACTATTGTCGGGATTTTGGATGTACAGCGTCGCTGCCCAGTCGTCTAGCGATCTCACTGATCCAGACCACCTCAGTCTACGTCCGTGGTATCTAGAGAAAAGCTGCAGCATCCTGAACTCAAGCGTGATCGAAGTCTGCTTTCTTGCCAAAGCTTGCTTTGCTTTTTCAATCTTATCACTGTGAGTTTCCTGTTTTGGATGCATCGCATCTGGCGTTTACCCAAAAGCTTACAGCGCACCACTCCAGGGTATTCTTTACTAGTCGCACAATTATATCCATCTTACAATTTGCATATTGGTGCGGGCAAGTTCAAATGTTTGATCGAAGTGTGGAAATGTTATTTGCTCGACTCCCAAACGACTCAGCAGGTGGAGGAAGTGAGTTCACTATCTCCTACGTACGAATGGATACACCTAGGGATAGTATAGCGACAGAGGGAACACGTATTATCGGCATGTCTTAACACGAATGGAGGATTGCAGACTGGACTGAACGGTTCGTTGGTTGGTCATCAGGACCAACCGGCGTGCTTTCGTGTAACCTTTCGGAATCTTCAACGACTGCGAGCGAATTGTTGTTGTGGCTTGACTTTGTTCTTAATCTAGCCATAAACCAGCCCCCACACTACATGATTTATTTTAAAGTGAATGCTAAGTCTGAGGGATACCCGCGATAGTGGAAGTTGCCCCTTAGGTAGATGTCCTAGCAGGTGTTTATCGTGACCTGGAAGTAAATTAGACTCGTCAACAGCGCAGCTAGACTTCGTTCGTCTAATTACCTACCTAGGTAGTCTGGGATGTGGCGGACTTCTGATGAGCAAGTTATTACCATGTAACCACCCTGCGTACCCCGTGCTGCAACGAGTACCACCAACCGGTATTAGTGAATCTCACCCACGCGTGTCACAACGTGGGCGGAGTTATACCCTTGGCTGACATCCCTGTAGAGGCCCACCACAAAAGGGAAGGGGGCCGATACATTCACACCCCATCTCCCTTTCGGATCTTAATGTCTCACCTCAAGCGCAAGAAGCAAGAGGGTCGGCCCTCTTCGAGAAAAATTAATCGGATTTATATGTATCCTGGTTGGTGGCTTTTATGGAGCTGACCATCATACGACCAGGGGTAACCTAGACTCTTGCCATGTAAAAGCTGTCGGTTGCCGTCACTCCCTCGGCGGCGGGATGGGAGTTCGAGTCGGGGTGTCTGTGTCATTACATAAATCTGGTCTTGACCTACAAACTATTCAAAAGTGGTGATGCTGTTTTGCAGTAATACCGACTCTCCATTAACACCCAGTTCGAGGTCATTGCTACTATATTGCATTGGACGATATGGATCAGATGGGAATGACGGGAACTCCCTGGCTGGACCAGCCAGTGATGCTTCACTCGTCCCGGGCTGACACATGCAAGTTAAGTCCGGCGCAGTGTGCTTACCGCAATGGCCATTGGCGATATTGGTATGGATGTCTTCGATGAACGAATAGCTCGTTAAATGTGGCGTCCTATTTGGCTAAACCGAGTCTTCAGGTACGAGGCAGATCATGTTTACGCACTATCGACGGTATATTTCTTCATTGCTATCATCGGTGTCTGCCTTATCGGATACTTCAGCCACAGACTTGCTCCCAAGTCCGTCAGAGAAAAAGCATGGTGGCGGAAGTTAGTGGCTAGCATCCGCTTCCTCTCCTATCGTCGTTACGATGTGTCTGCAGTCAGGTGGCATATGCCATCTTTGGGGGTGAGTTTGTTATTGATTGTCGGCGCAGTCTTCTTCTTGGGTAAGTTCGGCCTGGCCATTTCACTGACCCCTAGCTTTCTGACTGACTTGGCATGGATAGCGATGACCCTTGGTCCGCAGCCGTATTATTGGCCGAATACACGAACACTCAGTTATGGCAGCTCGCCGCCTATCGCAACCCGGACCGGTTGGATGGCGCTGGCCTGTCTGCCTTTCATGATCATACTGCCAACGAAGGCGAATATGATCGCGTCTTTAACGGGAGTCTCTCATGAACGGTTGATCGTGTTCCACAACTGGGTTGGCTGGGCCATGTTTGTTCTGGCTCTTATCCATACCTTCCCATTCATAGTCTTCCACATTTGGAAAGGCGATATGGTCACTCAGTGGAATACTAGCGTAGTCTACTGGACCGGTGTTGTTGCCCTGATCGCGCAAGCTTATCTCCAAATCTTCTCGCTTCGCTTCATTCGGTTGGTTTCTCACTTGATCACCTAGGTATCGAGCGTGTATGGTAATTAATATGGGAAATAGGGACCGATTCTACGAATTCTTCAAGGCAACACATTTCCTTGCAGCACTCGTTTTCGTGTTGTTTTTCTTCATCCATTGCGACTTTCGGCTGAGTTCTTGGTGCGCTAGCCCTCGTTACTTCCTACCTACGTTGAATAAAAGCGCTGACTCGTCTGTCTAGGGACTATTTCATCGCTACTGGAGTACTCTATACAATTTCCTTCTTATATCCACAAATCCGGACCTACTTCGAATTTGGGTTATCCCATCGCGCTAGCTTTACCATGGTTTCAGATCTTGCTTTGAAGGTGACTATTCCCATCGACACTACGTGGCGACCTGGCCAGCACATGTTCCTTCGGTTTGTTCATATGGGGATGCACGCATTCACAGCCCATCCCTTTACGATATGTAGCCTGCCCATCACGACAGACAGCGCCGGGAACCCAAAACTCGTATTTTATGTGCATCCCCGTGGTGGAGTGACAGGACGTTTAGCTAAAGCCGCGGCTCAACGGCCTGGCTTTAGTGTGCCAGTCTTGCTCGACGGGCCGTATGGTGGCGTCCAAGGAAGACCCTTATATACATACGACCACAACCTGATTATAGCTTGCGGCGCTGGCGCTGGTCTCTCTCTGCCTTTTGTTATGGAGAGCCTTTTACGTTCGGCTTGGCAAGCACGCACCGGGAAGAAGAATCCTATAAATAAGATCCAGGTCGTGATCGCCACAAGAGACATGCAATTGGTCCAGTGGTACGAAGAGGCTTTGCTAGAGTACCTAGAAGAAAACGGCCTTGAGATGGTTCCTGGTAGCCTTGACATCATGGTATATCAGACAGGCCGGCCCGCATCTAAAACCAACAGTACATCTAAAGACCCGGAACGTTCCAACGAGAAAATCAACGGGGATTATCAGGTCGTTAAACGCCTTCCCATCAGCGTATTTTCGGGTCGACCGGATATTGCGACAGTCGTAAAAGATGCGACCCTGCAGCCGGGGCTCTCAATGGGCATTGTTGCTTGTGGGCCAAGAGAAGTCTTGAAAATAGTCCAGGACGAGGCGGCGGCAGCTCAGCTGCGAGTTGTAGGCTCAAAGCCTGGTGCACGTGAGGTATACTTGCACTCTGAGGTCTTCTCGTAAGTTTACTCTCAGGTTACTACCCTGTTATCAAATCGCGACTACTAGTGGCTTACTTTGGCTTAGGTGGTGATGTTACCCGTCTACCTAGGTAGCTATGGAGGGGAAAGGAATAAGCAAATAGTAGCTTGATTAGGTTAGAATGATCAGTAGCCACGATACCCATTTATTACGAGACATTCAAAAACATGAACGGGTAGCACCAAGATTGTAGAGCGTGTCCACGGAGCCACTCCACGTAATTATTTGAGGGGACGAGACATCCAATTCTGGTCGTCTCGTTGTCACCAACCTACCTTCAAAAGGAGTTGAAGCCCACCAAAAGTAGTCGAAACTATCAAGATCATTCAGCCATGCACCAACCACCGTGTCCGAATTGATATCAGCCCAGCCATAGAGGAAAATCTGGAATACCTCCTTGTGTAGCTGAACGAAACACTAACAACGGGGTACGTCTCAGAGTTGGGCAACGCGGTCATTTCTCGGAGACAGATATTTATCAAGAGTAGGCTGACAATTCCGAAGCCGAGCGCTTCTCGTATCTATTACCTCGTTCTATTCGTTTGGGGCGTTACGATCTTGAATTTTGGCGATGTGTTACGTGGGTACGTCGTCTAATTAGCGGCAACCTACATAATCAACGCCGGGATAGGGGGTGTGGCTCTAGTAGCGCTAGTGGCAGCCAGACCGGTGATCCCTGCTCGGGTCCGGATAGATTGAGAGAGTTTGAGCAGATTTATTCCTACACTTTCCAAAAACAGTTAGGCAGCTCTCATAGCGGGAGTCCCTGACCCACGGTCCCGGGGACCTGATGAGCCTCTCACAATATGGAATGCAGTATTTACGGTGTGTGATTATGTGAATGGTCCGAGTTGCAAGGGAAGGAGCGGCGGAATCTGATTAATTCCTGTCTCCTCCTCCTCCTCTGCATTAGATGCGTTACATACAACGGCCCCCGATATGGTCAACATCTAACCACATCATACGCATCATACGTCTCCAACATCCACTCTACAAAGGCCCGGCTATGAGCAAATATCTATTCGTCCAGACTCACGACCCTGACACCCTGACACCTTGACACCCTGACACCCTGAGAGTCAAGTCAACCGTTCAGTAACGCCCTCCCAGCCGCGGTCTGTCGCAACTCTGCAACAGCACCCGTTCGAATTGTCAGACACAGAATATAACATGCTCAGATAACTCTAAGGGCTATCAACGTTAGTCGCATCATCATATAAGAATAGGTACCGAATGTCTTGCTCTGACTGAAACTGGACACACCACCTAACGTCATATCTAAGTGCTGTAAATAATACACCGCCGTGGATCTTTTTTGATTCACACTATCGAAAATACATCCTCGAGTCACAAAATGGATATGATGACGTCCACCTCGGCAAGCATGGCGGGTATGACTATGACAATGACGAGTGCGAGCTCGATGCCATCGTCTACTGGGGGAATGGACATGGACATGGGCTCGTCCTCCTCATCCATTATGATGACTTCGGCTGAAATGGCCATGGTCTTTTTCCAGAGCGTCACCACTCCGCTCTACTCGACAGCCTGGACACCACAGGGCCAGGGCTCGTACGCCGGCACCTGCATCTTTCTGGTTGTCTTGGCCTTGGTGCATCGCATCCTAATAGCTATACGGTCGATCGTATTCGACTCTAATCAAGCCCTTCATCGGCATCGCAAGGCCGTATCCTCGGACTCGGACGATTATCCAGGCAGCAGAAGCGAGTTGGAGTCGATGGGTAACCAATTCAGATCTCAGTGGAATAGCCATCCGTTTAGGGTTGCGACTGAGACGGCCCGCGCCTTGCTTGAAGTCGTTATCGGAGGTATTGGATATCTACTGTAAGTTAATTTTCATGCATTCGTCTGGGTATCTTGCTTCATTTCCCAACTGGTTACAGCGACCCGCTTATTATTAGACTTGGGTAGACGTTTCTAACAATCCCAATAGCATGTTGGCAGTAATGACGATGAACGTGGGTTATTTTCTCTCTGTGCTTGGTGGCATCTTCCTAGGCACTTTTGTTGCTGGTCGATTCGGGGCGAGCGATCTCCACCATTGAAATCGAGTTTTCAATAATCACTTCTTTCCTATCTAAATCCAGGGACCTAAGCAGAGTACAAAGGATGAGGACGGAGCCTTGGAGAGAGAGGGGGGGGKATATATATCGCTGCTAAATACAGTGACGGTTACTTTTTACAAGTTTGGAGGTGTGGCGGGAAAGATGCTGGGGCTTTTGGATATCCACAGTCTCAGCTTCTCCTGACCCCACAATGGATTGTTTCTTCAGATCCTCTAGTATTCTTTGGGCCTCAACGAATTCAAATTCTACCATCGTTTCTTTCCAAAGTTGCTCTCGGACCGTTTGCCCCTCGAGTGTGTAGACAAACGCAGCAAAACTACGATGTGAAAGCCATTGAGTCAGCCTTTTCACAAAAAGAGCTCCCGCTAAACAATTCCAGAGGTGGAGGCAGGTATATCATCAGAGATCGGGGAAATTGAAGGAGAGACTTACGGTGATATCTTCCAATTCGCGATATAACAACCATGGGACTCCTTCCCTTTAACAACCGCCGCATCGACGTATGTCGATGCCCCTACCGGCACCGTCCGCCCTAAGACCGCCTTATAACAATAAAAGAAAGCAG
This sequence comes from Hypoxylon sp. E7406B, assembly GCA_000931505.1. NCBI lineage: Eukaryota > Fungi > Ascomycota > Sordariomycetes > Xylariales > Hypoxylaceae > Hypoxylon > Hypoxylon sp. E7406B. The sequence continues at coordinate 146,682 of JYCQ01000238.1, read as the reverse complement.
CTACAAGCGGCGGCGCGAAACGCTGCAGTCCCGTATCCTTGACTAATCCAGGGTCGACGAGATTCATGACGACATCGTTGGCGCTAACATTACGTGCCAAATTAGCCATAAACAGATGGCCTAGTAGCTTGCTAACGGCATAACGCTCGACGGGATCCCATGGCCGTGACTTGTCGTCTAGTGCGGAAAGAACCGTCGCTCCATTCGGCTGGGATATTTTGGCGCCGCGTGCCGTGCCCGAACTGACGATAGTCAGTCTGCCCGGCTGGCCAGAAGGTGACTTAGCCTTGAGGATCGGTAACAACAGGATGCCAAGGAGCATGGTAGACAGGTAGTTGACCTGAACCAACTTCTCATGGCCAGTTCCCGAAATGACGCTAAAGTAGGCTGTCTGCATTCCCGCATTGAGGATGACGATGTCTAAACGAGATAGCTCGGCATCAGCACGGCGAGAAAAAGACTGGATCGATTCGTATGACTCCATTTCAAGAGGCCAAACGTGGATGGTGGCCTTGGGAAACTGTGTACGAAATTTCGATGCTACCTGCTCGCCTTTCTCCGTAGACCTCACGGCCATAATCAAGCCCGATAAGCCGAAGGACAGAAGTTGCCGTGAAGACTCCAACCCGAGGCCGCCAGTGGAGCCTGTTATAATGGCGACTCTTCCTTCGAGGTCGGTGTCCTTCGGGGGCCACTGGACCGTGGCGCAGAACTGGGACTTAAGAAACAGGATGCCGGGACTGTCTTTCGGAGGCCCCATATTGAAGGACATAATGATAACTACCTACCTAACCTACTTAGGTTGGGACCTAGGTACCTATTTAAAGGTCTGTAGAGACAAGATTAGGACAATTCAAGACCAAAGTAGAATGGCTTCCACTAACCTTTTCGATCAATCAATATCTCAGTTCCGGGAAGGATAGCGAAGGAGGGTTATCTGCCATCGATCTTAACTGGAATTTCTCCTGGACTTTATACATCCCTCAGAGTCTATCGTATTATGTATTAACTCTCCGCGGCCGCGTCTAGAAAAGCCATACCTTGAAACCCCATAATACCGGTAACACCGGTCCCGGCTGTGGATCTTCTCGGACATGTCCTGTCGTTAGTTGCTGCACTCACTAAGCCGTATTTGGAATACAATTTGTTCTTGGCATCGACGACTAGGCAATTCGGATCTCGCTACATCTTGATCGTTCTTATTCCAGCTTGTGAAATCATTTACCATAGTCGCTAAGMTTTGCCTTCCTTTTCCCATTGAAGATATCATCAACGTCTTGGCAAAGCGCTTCAAAGACTGTTGTCGTCGAATGCACCGTGACTCCGCGTGTTCCGAACAAGCATCTATCCCTGATAGACACCTGCGCCAGATAGGAGGCAGTCATGTTGAAAGCAACGCAGCCTGACGATACGTCTCCCTTCATCATCGTCACCCCCGCGAGCGAGTCTATGGAAGAGAAGCGCAGGTTTATCCGCAAGTATGTCATGCGCGGAAAAAACCGCAAGAAGTTGCCCTCAAAGCCGCCATCATGGGTCAATGGGGAGCAGGTAACCTCCGGAGCTGGCATAAAGAGGGCAAGTCCTCCCTCTATTCCAGTTAAAGTCGGGGGTCAATTCTCATTTACTGCCTTCTCGAATGAGGTGAATCCAGCCGTACTCGAGACTATCTGGAGACGTAAGAGCACGCTCTAGTCCTAGCGCTGTATGAGAGAGGTCACTACCGCGACTAACAACCTATTCATTAGTCAAAACAGCAATGCATCCTCTAGGGCTCAACCTAGACTCCAATCAGACCGAGATATCGTGGGTCGAGCCTGTATGGAACGACCCAGCTTGTCTTCATTTCACTTTATTCATTTCCGAGGCATACCGAAATTTCATTCAGGGGCAAAAGGAAAACAGTAATGCTGCTTCGGGTCATTTTGTCAAGACTTTAGGCATCCTCCAACAACGCCTAGCAACTTCGGATGTGACGCTGTCGACTTCTGACACAACAATATTAGTTGTCGTCGGCCTCACTATGGCAGAAGTTGCATTCGGCAACTTCGACACTGCCCTGAAACATCTTGAAGGGTTGCATAGGATGGTAATATTGCGGGGGGGCATTTCAGAGTTTCGTATAAATAGGCGGTTGCAAATCAAGATCCTACGGTGAGTTGTGCTCTATTGTACTACCCCAGATACGAGCAAATATTCATGATCTTATAGTGTCGACCTTGGAGTATCCCTTAGTGTGGGCTGTAAAACATTGTTCTTCTCCGAAGGTATATCATGGGATTCGTATGTCGCCTCTCCTAGAAAAGTMCCCGCCCCTCGATCCCACAATGCGAGTCCCACATCGGTTGTCTCTACCCTCGACCATTTTCTCGGCGGCCTAAACACGCGACTCCGCGCTATCTGGGATGATGTGTCTGAATTTGTTCGCGCGGCCAACATTACAACACAGTGTAAACGCCAGGTTGACAGTGATCTATATCACGAAGTCATGCTATCAATACATTATCGTCTCACCAACCTCCGCTTCGAAATAGGCGGTACGGATGAGATAATACGTCTTGGGCTATTGTCGTTTGCCAGCACCATTTTTCTTCAGTGGCGTGGTGTCAAGACTCGCTACGAGTATCTATCTCAACGTCTTAAGACGGCATTGTCCCTTCTTGGACATGAAACTAGAGCTATGCCGAACCAGCTTACCGTCTGGCTATACATAACAATCTCTATTTCTACCTTAAGTGAGGACGAACAGGTCTGTTTCAAGTCCGCTGCACTACGAGCGCTCCGCAGAATGGCACTCAAGTCGTGGGATGAGGCTAAAGTATCACTGAAATCGGTTCTTTGGGTGGACATTATATTTGATTCTCCGGCAAAACAGCTGGTTGAAGATATTCTAAATTACATGTAAGGAGCATAAATCAGGTTATCACCCTATCAGCTAAATGGAAGCACGTCCTCTATTTTTCTCACCCTCTTTTATCCCCATAGAAACATCAACCTGCATCTAACCGTAGCTTCTCGGCATTCTGAATTGCATCATGGGAAGATGGCTTACATAGCTTGCGCGCATAGGCACCTACCTCTTAGGTTAGGTACCTAGGTACGCATGATAAGTTAGAATTTCATTCAGACCTGCTGCTTGGACTCATTACTAAGAACCAAAACACTATGGTAATAAGGATCTCTTCTTCAGTTATAAACTCAAAGTTTATCATCTAATCTAGCAGCATTTACAGTGCCTGTTATTCCGTTCCCATGCTCACTATCATATGGGATTCCGTCCCTCCCTGGCAGCGTTACAGTGAGCCGTTCAAACGCGCCTGGGCACTGAATACGAGATTGTCTCCACACGGAGATGGACCCTCATTTTGGAAAGGCGTATACTGTCAAATATCCATAAAAGGAAAATTCGTCGACAGCCCGCCCGACGAGCGCTTACTGCTAGTAATTCCGAAGCAAATAACAACATCATGACCAAGCTCTTCAATATGATATGCATAGAGATTCTCCTATCGATCACCAGTCTTGCCGCTACCATTGGTGCTCGCACCCCGAGGCTCGTAGATAGTAAGCAAGATTCGGCGGTAGAAGTCACTCTAGCTCCTGCTAAAGCTGGTGCTGCTGCTGAGTTGGTTGCTACTATTAACAATGTGGGTTCTACAGATCTCAATATATTGAAGGTGGGAACGCTCCTTGACGAGACTCTGCCCATCCAGAAGGTCTTGGTAGTAGACGAGGAAGGTACCTATATAATACAACGACTCTCTTGGTATCGAAGGACAAGACTAAATACAAGACCGAATAGGTGTTGAAGCCCTTTTTAGGGGGATCCACGCGAGCATACAGTATGATGCTCTCACAGCCAGGCACTTCCACCTTCTGAAAGCGTCCGAATCTGTTACTATCATAATCAGCGCGGCTGCCATACACGAGTTCACCAAATCGGGAACATATACGTTTTCGGCCACAGGGCTACTGCCTATAAACCTGGCTGGGTTTACGGAACCTTTTGGATTGTCCCTTCCCTACTGGTCTAACAGCGTCAGCTTGCATGTCGACGCACAAGCGGCTGAAGCCATTCCCAAGGCTTTGAGCTTCGCCCCTTTAGAGGCCCGTACGAGCATCCAAGACGGCTGCAACGCCACTCAGCTAGCTGCAAGTACGGCGGCCCTTGCCAATTGCGAGACACTGGCCCTTGCTGCTGCTGCCAATGCTGCGGATTTATCTTCGGCTCGCTTTGTTGAATATTTCAAAACCAACTCATCGACGACGCGGCAAACTGTGGTCGACCGACTCACGGCTACCGCGAAAGAGTGTTTGATGACGGACTCAGGGCCATCACGGTATTTCTGTTACGACTACTACGGTTTATGTGAAACGGACGGGCCTTTGAACGCGTACACTAAGTTTGATTTTGACTTCGTAATTATGTGCCCGCTGTTCTACGACACGCTGCCGCCTCTACCACAGGGATGTCATCGCCAGGATCAAGCCACCACGACCATACACGAGATGACTCATTGTGAGGATGTCTATAGTCCACATACCAATGACTTTGTTTATGGGTATAATGAGAGCACTGCGCTTCCCCCAGAACGTGCACTTCTCAACGCGGATAACTATTCATTATTTGCGAACGGTAAGAATCAGTCCCCAACTTAAATAAAGAGACGGTGTTGACATATGCATAGCCGTTTACATGAAATGTTAACCGCGGAACTAGCACTGGCTCTCAATTCTACTTGAAGACTACCATCAAAGTGTCTAGTCCACGTGTTGGTAGTGTGAAGTGTATATCAAATAATTAGAGCCAGGAACTTTTGAGATAAATACCTCCTATCCTTATAGCCACGTTAGTCTCTGCGAGACATCGATGGGCGTGTGTGAGAAACAGTCATGGCTACATGTGCATCAGCTGTGTATCTGCACCTGTTGTATCGGTACGGGAATCATCAATCTTGGTCTATTATGGATTGATGTCCACGGTTGGACGAAGGAGACGGCTGTAACCATACCATTCAAAGGATTGTAGACCATAAGGCGATCCCACGTTGTAATAAATACGGAGCCAGTGCTCACTCTTTCACTCTCCTAACATTAAGTAAGTAGTCTACGTTGAGTTGCCAAAATGCAAGCATTCAACTAGACGTTATTGCATAGACCGAAACAACATCACAACCGTAGCTCAGATGCTTTTGCCTTGACCACCCTGACACCGAAAACGCGCTTGATAGTAGCCAAGAGTAGCATATAATACACGTAAAGGCAACCGACCCATGAAACCTTAGGCCACCTACTCTTCGATTTCTTCAGTCTCTTCCTCGGCCTCTTCGCCTGATGATTCCACACCGTTAGAATCTTCGCTGTCGGAATCCTCTACTGTGCTCACGCTTCTCCTGACCAAGTTAGGGAACATCAACTGCTGTGCCTCGTCTTCGTCTAAGACGTCTTCAGGAGGCGCGTCGCTGAGATCGCTCTCGTCGTCGGCCGAGTCGTGGACGCTTCCAGGTGCGGAACTCAGATCACCCTCGGCCTCTTCATCCTTCATCTCCACATCCTCGTCTGGCCCTCCCCCGTCACTCCTCAAGTCATCATTCGCTTGCCCGTCTTTCGCTTCCTCTGCAGCAGGTGTCTTACCACTGGACACAGAGCCGCGAGATTTGGCGCCAGTGGGTTTCGGGCCTTCTTGAGCACGCAAGACGGCCTGTTCTGCCTTGCGGAGAATATCAGCCCTCCTTATGCCGGTCTTGCGAGGTCGTTGTGCTCCTTCTATGTTAGCAGGAGCAGAATCGCCAGGCCCTCCTTCCGCACCCGAATTCTCATGAGATTGGGGGTTCAAGAGACTGCTTAACTGGTTTGCCGGCTTTGGCTCTAGTGCCTTCTCGGACTGACGGGCTTCTTCACGGAGACGTGCCTGTTCCCGCTCTGCAATTAGAGTGGACACGGCAGGACCTGGCAAAGACTTCCCTATCTCAAAATACAACGCTGTGTAGCAATCAGTGACTAGATCATCAATGGGAGCAGCTTTCATCAACCCTGCATTGAGTTTCTTCAACTCAATGGTCTCCTGTAGGGCACTGAGCGCAGGGTGGGAGGAAGACGTGTCTGAAGACCAGTCACTAATTCGTGAGGTGATGATTTCAAACTCTTCCGGGCTTAAGGACTTGAAATCGTCCTCGAGAACGGGCGAAACCTGATATGTCTGCCGGATGAGTCGCAAATATGCGATGCAGCAAGTCTGCCACAGATCATTGAAATGGTAGAAATCGGCGCCTTTCTTGCGCAAGCGGCGCAGTAAAGCCTCAAAATTCGCCCTATCCTTTAGAACAATTAATAGCTTGACGACAAATCGAACGTACTGCTCAGTGTAGACGTGGTGTCGACCCGGCCGCTCGGCATCGCACTTCCATACGTTCATCACCATAGTTTTGGTAAGCATCGACTCCCTTAGGACGCCAAAAGCGGCCATGGCTTGAACGTAGCCTTGCTCCTCGGAGTTCTCGTCGAATAGGATCCTAGCATGGCGCATAATAATGCGGTGTTGCCAATTGGACCTATCCTTCTCTCGCAAATGGCTGAGCGTCTTGATCACATACGGCTCCCAGTCTTCTGGCTCATTGATCTCAACACGTTCCCCATCCTGAATGGCGTACGGTTGACGTTGGAGTATGTCGGCTGCTTCTTGCGGTGCGATATCCCCTCGCATGACAAGCTTATGCATTATCGAGACGATTTTGTAGTGAGGCTCCAGGATTGGGTCTTGCCCATGACGTGGCTTTGGTAGCGCGGAAACAACTTCTACCGCCTTTTCGAGAGCGCCAATTACCGTTTGCATCGTTGGCCGATCTCGCCTATCTCTATGGTCCAGTGATGTTGGCGGTTTCTGGTACATTTTCCAGATACACTTGGCTACCATGTACGGATTTCTATACAAACGGTCAGCTAATATATCATTTTAAATAGAAATCGCGGCGGCTAACTCACTGCCACTGTTTGGGTTTGACATCCATAGCTTTCCTGAAGAGCCTGGCAGCATACTTCCAAACTTTATAATCTTCCATCTGGGAATGAAGGTCCTTGGACTCTACGCCCGATTCAAGAATAATGAATCGTTTGTGTTCCGAGTGGTGGAATGGTTCCATCGCGAACGGTTCCCGGCTAGAGGCGTACATGCGCATGCCGAATTTGTAATAGAGGTCGTGGATATCGTCAATACAATCAGCGAGAACATCAGGTGGCGTATTCCGAGACTGTGATAAGGCCAGGGTGTAGCAGTGGATGGCACTGCGTTGATACTTGACGAGTTCTGCCCTCTCTTTGTTCATTTTGTCCGCAGTCCAAAGTACGGATTCATCAAGCTCGTAGTCGAAACATTCAGCCAGTCTAAACCAAGCGTCCCACTGGTCAGGTGTGAATTGCAATTGCTGGCGCAGAAACGTCGCACCGATACGAAGGTCATCAGTGGCTCCTGGCGTCTGTCTCCTGTTAAGGTCCACGCCCTTGAACTTGGTAAAGGCGATCATGCCTAAGAGGAAGAACCACCTATGCTTGGCCAAGGCGCTATCTGGAGTATTAACGGTAACCGCATCGATCGAAACATTACCTTTGAGTGCTTCATATAATCGAAGCGGCGGGATGGGTCGCTGCAGAGTTTGGTTGAATATCCGCAAATTTTGTATAAATTGTTGGTTCGACTTGGTCTGCCCGATGGCCTGTTGCATATGCTCGATTGTTGTCTTGAGGTCTGACTTGAGTAAATCCTTCATTGGCATACGGTTGGCGAGGACGGAGACTCTTTCCACTAGGGCGGTTGTATTGCGTCGCTCGAGCTTTTCGGGGGGGCAGCCATGGTCTTGTACTTCACTAAGCCCGACTCCGAGTTTTAGGCCATAGAGATCATAAAGAACCTGCCCGAGGTAGTCTTCCCAATTGTCTATGAGATTTTGTTTTAAAAGCTCGACCCGCATCATTTTGAGGAAGATCTTGTTCGACGCCTTGCAAAATTTCCGAAGGCCTAGGACCTGATGAATAGCCGCTAGATAGTCCGCTAGGTCGTTGTCCGGTGTAGTGAATCCAGCCTTGTTCTGCGCAATCCCAGCTTTGAGCATCGTATACAGAAGTGACCAGTTCCTAACCTGCATCTCGCGAAGCTTAGTCAAGAAGGACTGGAAGGTCGCGCCATTCGAAGGGTGTTGCTTCATGCCAACACGGACCTCGTCTTCGTACATACAAGTGACATGTAGGATACAGGATAGCTTTGCCAAGGCCGATATGCTGGACTTGAGATGATCGTCATCTACTATGTCGAAGGCCCTGGCATCGTTGAGAGCCATCGAAAGCGCTTGGACTAGTAATTCATCCAGAGACTTGAGCATCTTCAGAAACAGAGGCCGGCGCGAGTCAACGGATGCGGTCAAATAAGAGTCCTGCTCGAAGTCCGCGACAACCATCTCAATACTCTTGAGAAGACATGAAAATTGTTTCGTTGTATAGTCGATAGCATGGTATGCATCCCCCAGGCGCGTCCATAAGAACAACCTTAGTTCCGTGCTCGTGCCTAACAAGAATTTCCAAAGATCCCGAAGACCTTGGTCTGCGGTTTCGGAAATAGGCAACATATCGTGATCAGCCGTCGCAGCCACCGAATCTTCGTCAGGCCCTACAACCTTGGATAACGTCGACTCACCTGTCGCTGCATAAACAGAGGACGGGTTGAGGACAGGTTCTAGGCTCTCGATAACAGAAACGGGATCGCTCAAGTCATTCTGAAAAAGCCCGAGAAAGAAGTCCATGGTCGTGAGTTTAGATATCTCCCTATCCGCAGCACGCGCCGAGACTTCTGGCATAATCGCATTGTTTGGGAGTCGGATATCAACAGTCTCTCGTTCCTCGGCAAGCTTATCGCGGAGGCTCTTCCAACACTGGAGAACGTGATCTCTCGATACACCTTCTGTTAAAGTGACAGCGAAAACAGCCGACCACAAAAATCGGATCGACAAGGAGTAATCCGCGTTCTCGGGGCGATCTCGACTCATCTGCGAAGCGAAAGTGAACCAGCGACCCAATCTACCCTTGGTTTCCACACGGATAGCAAAATCTACAGCACTATTGGGATTTGTTATCCGCTCATAGACATCTAGGTGTAGTTCAAAGAGCATCTGAACTATTTGGTCAATGGTCGCTAACGTCCGCGCTGGGTCGTCGGATAAAGCGTGGTATTTGAGCTCATACTGCATACGGTTCCATATGTCTTCGTCAAGATGACTTATTACTTGGACCACCGCAGTCTTCATAGAGTCCGACCACTTGCTCGTAAGGTAAGTCATGGACACATGTTTGACCCACTCGAATGCAACATCTTGGATTGCTATCCAGTTGCCATTGACTTTCTGGACAAAGGCTTTCAACCCCTTCGTTTCATGGAACATCGGCGTCTCCGGTTTATTCTGAGAACCCGACTTCGAGTGCTCGAGGAAAGATGAGAACCCGACAGGCGACGGCTCCTTCTTATTCAGGACTACTCTGGTACTCTCCTCGTCAAACCTGATCAGCGAATCTCGCAAGTCGACCATGGCAGGTCGCTCAAGTTTGGCAGTACGAGTAGAGGAGGCGCAAGAGTCGAGTACTTCTGCTAGTCGATCAAGAGTATCGCGATCAGTGACTCCCAAGTTCTCCACCATGTTGCGCGTCATCTGGAAGAGATTCTGGTCAGCAGCCTGGAATGGCTGTAATTGAGTAGCGTATTGCGTGTTTGTGTCCATGACTTCTCCAGCAGTTTCTCGACGTCGAATTCGCTTGCTTCTCTTCTGATCGACAACTTCTTCGTCGACTCCCTCAGGCAGTCCCGCGGCAGATTGTGAACGTTTCCGCGAAAGAACAGAGACGCTCCGCTCGGCTCGTATGTCTTCTGCGGCATTCCCATTGTCAACGCCGCATTCTTTCGGGGAATCGCTCTGATCGTCTTTTGATTGCGCCACTGGTCTACTCTCCGGAGCAGGCTCGGCAATGTTGTTCTCTTCGGGTAGTTCCGGCTTTGGCCTTTCCACGAGCATCTGGACGTCATCTTGAGAGTCCGGTATCTCAGGGAAATTTAATGTCACAGGTGTCCCAGGTATGCCCTCGGATGCGACTGAATGTACAAGTGACATGCCCAGATCAGCCCATGAGGCCACGGGAACATCAATAACAAGGCGTTGTGGCTTTTGCTGACTCCCCATAGCCGAAGGCCTCGGCGGTGCGAGCGAGTCAGTAGGATTAGGAAGGAATGGAAAGGGGTCGAGATGTTTTCTTAGACGATCTGATATCGATCTCTTGAGAAATGGTGCCATAATGGGATGCGATAGAGCCATCTCGTCCGACAGGACGTCAAGTTGCTTCTTCAACTGCTCGCCTGCGAATCCCTCAGCCAGGGAGGGAGGCTCAACTTCCTCGATAGCTGGGTCATCGTCAAGTTCAATAGCAGCCTCAAGGCAGTATCGGCTTATTCTAGAGCTGTTAAGGAAAGCGGCAACACGCGCGGCTCTTCTCCAGAGTTCAGCATCGGACGGATCAAAGTCCAATGCAGAGCTAAATTCGTAAAGCGCCCTCTCAGCGCTCGCCAGCACCTTCTTGTCCTCCAGCACAGACGTCGCATCCCCTTCAGCATTAACTAAATATCTAATGTTGTCCAGAGCGAACTGGCCATGGTTTTTATATGCCATGTAGAGGGTCTGGGGCAAGCTGCTACCGCTGCCGTCGATATCTCCCTGGGCGACATCAAGAGGTTGAGGAAACGGAGCATCAGCGCCGAGGTGAGAAGGATCCGACTGTCGTTCGGCACGCTCGAAATCGGTGGCGCTCTCTGGAAATCGAAAGATTTCGGATTCAAAAAGCGACTCATATGCCAAGGATGCATCTTCATAGTGTTTAGGGCCTTGTGCATGGAGTTTGAGGGCGGTCTGGAACCGCTTTAGTGCTTCGTCGATTTGGATTTCGCGTGTATTATCGATCTCCTCGTCGATGTTCTCTTCGGGCTCGACGTTGATCGCAGAGAAAGCTGGCTAATTCGGGTATTAGTATTGTGTGGTTACCAGATTCGATATATAGGCCTCAACTCTACCATCTTGTCGGTTTGCGCCTACTGCGCCGTAGTTAGAGATTAGAAGTAGCTATGTCGCATAACGAACAGGCGATTCAGCACTAGGCCGACGGTTGTTTACTCGTAGATGGAAAAGAATATCTGGGGATTAACGAGGGATTTAGTGGTTGCTGATGATGTATAAATTGAAGGATGTGGTAGTTGGAGCTATCTACCTAAGGTTTGGGTTTAAGCCTTGGACCTGGGGCGTAGATTACCGCGTAGGAAATTCTTGGAGACGCGAAGCACCTGCATCCATTAAACTCTACCTGCGGAATCGCAAGGCTGAACGGACAGGGATTAGGAAGCTACTTACCATGCAAGGTGCTATCTCATCAAATCGATTTGGAGAAAGGTCCCCATAGTGGCGCACACCCTGCCTCGTGCCTGCCTAGCCTTGCATGAAGTCCAGATACCCGCCTTGCCTATTTGGGGAGATCCTTTCCATCAAGGCCCCGCTATAACGATCTCGTCTAGGTTCCATCGGGGTTTCATCCGCGGGATATCATTATAACCGGCTCTGGTGGATCTTCTTGATGGCCTGTGCGCGTCGAATGAACCTAAAGAAATTCGGAAACTCCAAACACGAAGCTCTCCGCCGTCCAAGACCCTGTCACCTCCATCGTGCTGCTCCAGATCGTCTGTATGTGTGCACTTAGCTGCCTGACGCGCAATCTTCCTGTCTACGGTGCCATTCGCTCGTTTACTGCCTTCTGCATGATGTTCCCGTAAAATTGGACCAAGCTACTGTTAACATCACCGACAATACACGAGATTAAGAGGACAGGTCACCGATATCTCCAAATCTACAGCGCTCTATTGACCACTGATTTTGAACTGAGTTCTACTGCCGTCGCAATGCCTCCACCGGCAGTCCCAGAGTAAATCCTCTCCTCCTCCTCCCAGTGATCATGCCCTGTTCCATTGTAAGCTAACAGCCTTGTTAGAATCTCGGAGGAAGTTCTACATGAATCAATCGACGCCCGTACCGAGACCTTAGTGTCGCTGCGCGAACTTGGCCCGCCCGATCTGGTTCACCTCCTGAAGCAGAACCTCAGGAATCCTGGGAAGCAGGTATGCCACCTAAGCGAGCCTCGGCTAGAAGCCTCTGCTAAACCTGTCCGTACAGACAGGAGTATACCATCATGTCACCGGCGTTGATGCGTCCTCATCCGCCAGTCTTGCCGCCTACATAAACACGCTTACTTACAAAGAGCACGGCCAAGTTGCCACACACAAGATCGTCGAAGGTCTATACTGCTGTTACAATGCCTTCTCTAGACTCGATATGCGCGTCCACGTTACCATCCCCGGAACAGTCGAGGCTTACTGTGTTGATGAAAGAGGAGAGAAGCGAAAGGCCACGGATGAACTTTGGCTCGAGACATACCTCTGCAGTGTTCTGCGTGCCTATTCATACGCTGATGATGGAAGCGGCGAGACCATTAGGAAGATAATGGGTGTGAGACGCTTCAACCCCGTCACCAATACCGAAACTGAGCATCGCTTTCTGAGCGCTGCCGAAAGCCTATTCTTCAAAGGTGCCCGGTCTCTAATCAACGACACCCCAAAAGCTCGTGCTAATTTTCTACAGGGTGGCAATTAGGCTCTGACTCTGTGGTCCAAGTCCCAAACAACGTATCCAATCACCTCACTACTGGTCTCCTCAAATACTTCCATACGACAGGGCGCTTTGCCTCAGCCATCAACCTATTCGAGAAATTAAGGACGCAAAACGTCGAGGTGTCATCCCTACTCGCGAAGGTTCTGTTCATGGGAAATGAGGAGGTACAAGGTGTGCGCGTACTGTATCAAGCGCTTAAGGACGCGCCCATGGACTACGTTATGCTTGATACTCAAGCCGAGTTTCTCCTCAAGAAGGCCTTGGCAGCCGAGACTTCAGCCCAAAAGGAGGAGAGACTCAAAATGGCCCTTGGTTGCGCTGATCGCAGCACTATTGCGGCGCCAAGCGAATTTGGCACATGGGCAAGGTTGGCGCAGGTCTACGTTGCCATGGAGGACTGGGAGAATGCGCTCACGATCCTAAACTCATGTCCAATGTTCACTTATCAGGACAAGGATGCACCAGTCATGCCAGAACCCAAGGATGTCTACCTCCCTACCTTGCCAGAGACCCGTCTAGAAGAGATCGACAGCGAACCGGAATCCAGATACTCAGAGCAAGTAGACCCAAGCTTGCTTAACCTCCGTGCCGCATCATACCGCGGTACTTTTAAGTTGGCTTATGGGATCCTCACAGAAATGACCGCCAAGATCGGCTGGGACCAACTCCTCAAAATACGGAGTAACGTCTTTGTCATGGAGGATGAGTATCGAACTGAGAAGCACGAGCCCGCCCCGCAGGCCCAGTCAGCAGATCGCAATTCGAGTACAGACGGATTACGCGGAACTCCAGAGCCCACGGCCAATGGAGATCAAACTGACGAGGAGGGAGACGGAGAGAAAAGTGCAGCCGATGCCGACTCAACAGCTCCCACGTTGACGAACGGCCATGGTGAAGGGAGCGGCGTAGAGAAGCCAACCCACACAATTGACCCTGGCGAAGTTAAGGCCGACGGTGATACTGTGAGTCCTCTTTTTATTCTTCTTAAGTTAGCGGAAGGGAACGCTGACCAGACTAGCAGACCGCGACGACAGATGAACACCTCTCACGCTTGAACAATAAACGATTATGTGAGAGATGGCTCGACAGCCTCTTCATGGTGCTGTACGAGGATCTGCGTGTATATACGATATGGAGAACACAAATGGCGCAGTACAGAGCACAGTCAATGCAGTACAAGAAGTCAGCTGAAGAATGGGAGATTCTTGGCGCCCTGGCGGAGCGTCTGCAGCATCACGACGAGGCAGTTGAAGCGTATAGGGCATGCCTCGCTGCACGATTCAGCCCCAAAGCATTATCGGGCATATTGCGAGCTTTTGAGAAACAGAAGAACACGCGAGACACCGTAGCCGCCGTCATCCGTCTCGTGACTTGGCAGTACCGTTGGTACTCAGAGTTTTCTCCCGAGCTTCTTCACACTATACGAGCGTTGATCGAGGAGGAGGGCGCCGTCAAGGTTCGGTCGATCATTCAAGCGACGAGTCTACCACAAAACGTTTTAGATCTAACCCATCACTATGCCGCATTATGTGCCACGTTTAGGAGCAGCGGCACAGACGGTTAAGGAGTTACTCTTGGGGAGGAGGGTATAAGGATGAAGTAATGCCCTTGCATGATATCCATCTGTTTCTGCGCAATCGGTGTAAAAAAACAACTATTAATACAAGATGCTCTCATCTTTGTCTTGCTAGGTACCTAGACATAGAAGCTTACCGATATTCCGATAATCCGATAGTACCAAATCCTCCCATCTTCGGGATATTGGCTACGTCGACCACGGGCCCGACATGTGTTCAAGGCTCTCTTAACCGGACATTCCATGCCTCAATACATAACTCATGGTTCATTTTAGTTTGCTTGTTTTTTTCGGAGGGCACGGCATTAGGTTGATCAGCTTGTACACAGCCCGTTCCAGGCTACCTAAGTATGGTACATCTCCATGAGGGTTATCTGGCCAGGTCCGATGGCTCGTTCAGGTCACAATCTATATGTAGGTGCTCAGCGGCCGTCGAGTACACCAACAATTTTCAGTTCGAAACTAAGGTTAAACCGACCATCACATTTTGGTATGCATGAATCATCTAGACAGTATACCTCAGCATGTGCTTGACGCAGCCGCAGTGGTTGACTTGACTTACCCACATTAGTTGCCTGCCATAATTGCACTAGTTGAGACACATCAGCATTAGCTTCGCGCCCCTAGCTTACCGAGGAGAAATCATTTTACATCATGCCGCATTGATCTACACTCTGTATACAATAGCTCGGATGCAGTTTTCTATTATATTTCCATCGTGTCGTTGTCCTATCATTCGTTTATTGTCTTGCAGGTATCTGTGGTGTTACAAGCATTCAAATAAACAACATTACCTCAATAATGAAGCATTTCATCATGAAGAATAGGTATGTATTCAAAGAAATGCTCGTATAACAAAGAGTTACGTATCGAGCGATTTAAGAAGGGCCAGGTCGCAGGTCGTTCCAGAGGATAATGATACATGTATATAACGATTTATCTAGGCACTCAACATGTCATCATGACTTGGGTCGTTATCATGTTTCAAGTTGTATTATACTACCTAATAATACACGTAACGTCATTATGTCATTTTAGTCTCATATCGCTATAGAAGAGCGGCTAATCCCATCCCATCCCTACCGACATGAAGCGAGATCGTGCATAATCTTATCAATCTCATCAGGTTCAAATCGGAATCAAAGACACGGAGACTTCAAATTGCCAATCTCCCCCCAAGGCTTTCCGGGCTGCTGGAGAGTAGCCATAATGAGTGGCAGTTCAAATCTTGATGTCATGCTGGTAAGCCTTTCTTATGTTCAACCCTACCATTTGGCTTTTCGAAAGCAGCGAACCCCATTCATACGTCACTCTGCCAAACTGAGCGGCCAAAGCGGTGTTCTGACGATTTTTTACCCCCTGGCGCCTAGGCCGGTGGCGGGGCAGCATTCATCGTGGATTTGATAGTCTACCCGTTGGACACGCTCAAAACCCGCCAGCAAAGTCGAGATTTTATCAAGACTTTTGCCGACCCGACCACCAAAACGAAGCTGCCATCGAGGCAGCTGTTCAAAGGCCTGTATCAAGGCCTCGGAATAGTCGTAGTCGCCACGTTACCAGCTGCGGGGACTTTCTTCACCACTTACGAAGCTGCAAAATCCTTCATTGGCCGCCATGGCGTGCCATTGGGTCTTCCCCAACCTCTCGTGCACTCGGCAGCATCTGCCATAGCTGAGTGTGCATCGTGCTTAGTTCTCACCCCTTCCGAGGTTATTAAGCAGAATGCCCAGATGCTGCAGCAGCGCTCCGGTAGCTCGCGCAGGTCGGCTTCGCTTCAAGCCCTGAAGCAGCTAGGCGGCGCCGGCGCAGGACGCAAGCTTCTCTCTGGGTACACTGCCCTTGTGGCTAGAAATCTTCCCTTTACGGCCATTCAATTTCCCATCTTTGAATTCATCCGTGCGCGGATCTGGGGACAACGGTCAGGTTTACCCCGAAGTGGCGCTGGATTTGGCACAAGACAAAAAGAGAATTTATTTGAAACAGGTGTTATTACTGGTACTAGCGCGGGATTGGCCGGTAGCTTCGCCGCTGTTATCACAACGCCCATGGACGTGGTCAAAACGCGAATGATGCTATCAGCCGGCAGCGACCTAGATGTGAAGCAGGGTGCCCACGACAGGGTTGTTGCGCAGCAAGATGTGGGCAGATACAAACCACGAAGTGGACTCGATATAGCACGGGAGGTTATTTCAGAAAGGGGCGTCCCAGGGCTTTTCAGGGGGGGAACCCTTCGTGCCGTCTGGACAGCCGTCGGCAGCGGTCTCTACTTGGGAACGTATGAAGTGGCAAAAGTTTGGCTCGCAAGAAGAAAAGGGCATGATATTGATGATAAAAGCTTCCTTTAAAGAATGGCATATCCGGTCCCCGCCTAGACGACCTATCACTTTCCAACTCTGGAGGCTTCCAGACTCCTTAATCCATCCCATCCTTAACCCATCCTTAACCCATTTACAATTCCCAGCTACTCCTCTTAGATAGATGGTTAGTACCTTATATACCATCTTTCTTCCCTGCAGTCTTCTGATTGCTCATGACTGGCCCGTTTAACCCTACCCTCATATCCAAACTCCAAACCATCAACCGTTAATAATATCCATACCAAAGAAAGGCAAAAATAATGGGGGGAATCTGAAGCAAATGGAAATCAGAATGAAAATAAAGGGTGAGCAAATAGGAAGATCAGAAAACGAAAGAAAGAAAGAAAATCATGACGTTTCTGCGGAAAGCAAAGAGTAGCTCATCCCGAAATGTATACCATCCGGAAAACCCCATCAGGACCGCCGTCTGCAGTCGATGGTCGAGGCTGGCAGAAGCTAATGTCTTCAAGCACCACCTCATTTCCGTCTTTGTCTTTGCCGCAGCTGAGGTCGCCTTTATAGCATTCGTACTGCGGTGTAAAGGAGTAGAAGGCCACGGTTCCAACTTCCTGCCTTCCTCCTTCTTCGGTCGTCGTGACATTGCCTTCGGTTATGGTAGTCCCGATTTCGTCCATCCAGCCTTGCGCAATGCTAGCGCTAAGACCTACTTTGGCCTTGATGTCTCCAATAAAATCGATACCGGCTTCGATACCAACCTTCACAGAGACCAAACGTTAGCGCCAGTGACGTTTGACGAGTAAAGGGGGACATACATCAACTCCTAATTCAGAGGTCCAAGTGTATGACTTGAAGTGCGACACGGCCGTGCTAACCGTGTGGCTCTGGGTTATGGAGTGCGTGCAAGCAGGCTCGGCCTCGCAAGTCTGCGGTCTAGTAATGGCTATCTGCGCGCCATCTTCGATAGTGGGAGTCGAGTCGTATCTTATGAGCTTGCACTCCGGGGGATCACCGCTTGTGGTGTCTTTTGCTGGAGGCTTCTGGACCTCAACTTCTGCAAGGGCGCAGTCGTCATGGCCACAGCAAAAGCTAGTAATCAAGTTCTCGTTCGGCTGTTCCCCATGTCAATATACTGTCGGTGAGTTTTCATGGGGTAGGGGAGTTGGTGATTGGCATATGCTAGCAATGAACTTACGCTTAAAGCCGTGTAGTAGCATCCCTCTCGGGATACTCTCAAAATCTCATCGCCAGGCAGCTTGTTGAGGATCTGCCACCCGCGACCCGAGTCTGTCATCAAAATAAACTGGCAAGTCGGGTCGGGCTGCTCGACTTTCCAGTACACGAAATGAGTTCCCGCGTCCTTCGTAGTGTCGCCAGTTGGCTGCGCCGTGGGGAATGTCACATTGTCGTATGAATGGCCAGCAGCGTGGTCCCAATCCGTGATGGAACGGTTTATGACAAGTGTGTTGTTTTCCACTTTTCTCCCGTCGCTCCAGATATCAAGCTGCGTGTTGCATCCCTTTTCTTGGTGCGCAACGAAGCCAGACCAGGCTGTAGCAAGTGTAGGGGACAGTAAGAAGAGAGGGAGAAGGCGGGCCGGCGAGATCATGTTGGTGGAATGTTGTGTAGTTGCTGTTTTCTGATTTATCTCTTAAGTGTGGGCGGTTCTAGACGATGTCTTGTTGACGACAAGCTATTTCCTCTCAGAATCAGAGTGGGAATCTTCTCTCTTTATATTCTCCCCTTCGCAGCCAGGTCCGCCACAGTATCGACACAACGAATACCGAAATTACGACTCCATGATGTTTTCTTCCTTATCTCTTCGTGTGTTTCTCATACACTCGGACATAGACACGCATACTTGGATGGGCCATACCGACGAGGCTGTTGCTCCATATTTCTCCTGGGTATGATCCTTGGAGGACTCATTTCTGACGACCTAGACGATGGAATTGTGGCACGTGGTGTTCGTCTACGGCCCCATACCTTCTACATTTGTTCTTCGACATTATTCTCGAAGGAATTGAAGACGACGATCCCAAGAGGAGGCCATGGACTACGATGATCCATTATACCCCAACTCTTGTGGTTTGCTGCCGGTATTGCCGGGTTTATGTCCCGATATGCTGTCTCCGGTTCCCCAACTAGGATGTACTCGCAACCCTTCCCTTTGATAGCAAATGCAACCCCGTATCATGAACCTCTTATTGGTCCTCGAATAGAAAGATTAGGACCGCCATGCCAAGGATGTTACCAGGAAACTGGCATGCATTATAAAAACCTGGGGAAGAGCTTGGCTAGACTCCTATACATACTAGGTCCACACGAACCAGCATGTCATAGTTATGTTATTTCGAGTGAGGCATACTAGCCCTGCGTCGCTCACCGAGTATACTCGCCCACCAACTTACTAACGACATTTCAGCATCAAATTCATGACTCGCACTAGACGGGAGCATATCACTGAATAGGAAGTCTTTCTGATCTTAATGGTACAGATTTAGAGTTTTATTTGCCTCGGTCACCCCTATACTGGAGGTAGCAGTATCTTAAAATCCCTATTCTGTTAAGACTAGAGCTTTGCTCAACCACATAATCTATGCGCGTAAGCCATTTGATAATAAATCATGTCGTCGTCTAGTAGATAATGAAAAAGCTTGACTGATTGCTACACGTTATCTCGCATGCATAGCCTTGAGGTTGTAAAACGTAGTATGGGGAGCATAAGGAGTTGTGAAGAAGGGGCCGTGGAGACATTTGCTATCTCCCTTGGCCAACAAGAGCCTGTATAATCGTGCTGACAAGACAACGTGGCTGGGGACAACGTATGTTATCCATCACACTAGTAGGATAATTGCAATACCGACAGGTAGGCACTGGACCAGATCGTACGACTCGCGTCGTACAGCCTTGACTTGACTTCGGTGAAATTTTAAATCACGAATCTTTTGTGCCTCACCATTGAAACAGCCGGCATGAGTGGGTATTTTCTGTATGCTGGCTGAAAGCCCCCTTTATATTTATGTGGGGACAGCCATTGTTTGCATTACCAGATTCAGCCTACTTCCTCAACAGGCCCCATGATCTAGGAAAGACCATCAGCTGCCACCGCCTCAGAATAAGTTCCATCTTGGCTCTTGTTTGCCTTGTTATGTACTTCGAGATGACCCGGAGATAAGCGCCGTCCCACTCGTTTTGGGCGGTTCTACGTCACTTTCTTTACCATTCTCAAAACCAACAGCATCAACCACGTGCGTTCGGCCAATTATAACGGCCTAACGCTTTCCCCGTGGGGTCGGAAGTACAATAAGGAAAATACCCACCAGATAAAGAGATGTCACCGCGATACAAGTGATGTCTACCCAAGAATAAGCGCGCTTATACTCTTAAGATAGACCTAGAAGACTGACTCCAAAACGATTAAGGGGAGGCTAGTGGTGTTTGCCATGCTCACACGACTGACTACCACTGGGCATATGATCTTGGTGCATTGCGGTATATGTAAACAACTTAGGCGAAATAGTTACTAGGTAGGATAGGATGTATCGGTACACTGCGAATCTTCAAGGAGCTAATCAGGGATAACAAAGGAGGCAACTCGTGGTGGGGAGAATATAGGGCAGCCAGCTCAGTGTCGATCCTCTTCACCGAGCTACCACTATTGAGCTTACTAAGGATTGAACGATGATGCTTGTCCAGGAACCCCACATATAGTAGATCTGAAGAAGCTCCATCGAAAGCTATGACCGAGCGAGGTCTAAATTGTCCTTGTATGATTGGTTTACTTGATGACTACTTAAGCATGAACTGTATTGGGCAACCAGCAAGCACTGAGCCCTATTTTGTGGAACGATATTGGAATTTAGATACCGCATAGAAAAGGGGCATGGGTTGAAACGATTTCAATTCTGACGAGATACGATAAAGACAGGCTAATGCTGCTGCTTATATCGGTAAGCAACCCTCCAGCGTTGGACGAATGTGTATCATTTGAAACTCCGAGTTGGGGGTGATGAAGAGTGCATGACACTATTCTATCCATTAGACTAGTGAGGGCTGACCGACCATATGTACCTTTCATCGGCAGTCGAATGCGGCATTCTGCGAATTTCAGCTCCAAAAAGGCCGAGATATTTGCATGGCCAAGACAGGCCGGCCGGTTGATATTGTAAAGGAGTGACATGATCTTTTGACGAATAGCACTACCTATGTCGAGTTGTCGTGTTGGAGGGTCGGTAGAGCTAAGAGAATAGCCTACAACAACCTACCACCTAAGTCTGATACCCTATGTACACTTTGAGAAGGCATCAATTTCAATGTCTCTGAGAGACAATCTTGACTCGTATATAGGTAAGTATCTATAATATTAATCGACTTGAAAGTACTTTAGAAATTTTGATATGAAATTTCCGAGGCTATGATATTAATGCCATCAGATTGCGCTGATGTCGCCCACCGTTTTAATCTTGCCATTACCGATTGTCACGATTCTGACCATAGGAGGGGGTTAGAAGCAAAGTAGTTGCGCGAGGAGCTACAAGCCTATCTGCTATAGAGTTGGGTATACATACAGGTGACTTCTATTTGTCTACACAGTCTTAGGTCTCCCTTACCACGTCCGAAGTATCCGGAACGCGCCCTGGTGTGACCGTCTTGGTTCCAGGCATCGTCCACTGGTAAGTACCTACCTAGGTCAGTGTCGGGAACCAATCATCCAAGACACATTCCTCCCGTGCCGTTTGAATTCACCCTTGCTTTAACAATTGTATTTTTAGCATATCTTAGTTTAATCAATGCGATACATTAGGTACTCAACAGAGGTATGTAACTTAGATATAGCCCTTAGCAACCGCATACTATATAGTTTTACAGAGACTGGCACAACAATGCGGGAATGAAATATAGGAACTAAGTGTCTACAGAAATAAGGCGTGTCATCTCGGATGTTAATAAGCTAGCTACGCTCCTTTACGCGAGGACTTGAGGTACAAATTATATTTAGTAAAGAGCTAGCCTAAGACGGGAATTAAGTAAATAGGTAGATATTTTGATTCGTAAGAGTACCTGTATATCCTTGGAGCTACTCTCGTAAAACAGTTATCATGCCCCAGTAGGTATATAGCTTATATACTCTTCTTATTGTGAAGCTGGGTATTAGTAGAATTAAGCACGCTTACTTAGGTACCTAAAAGATATCTATCAGATAATAGTCACTTGTATGGAATAGTATGAGTTAGGTGCCTAGTGATGCTAATTATAACCAAGCTATATGTGTTAAATAACGACACATTAGTCAAAAAGAACCAATCAAGTACAGATGCTATTCAGAAGTGTAAATTATTTCATGTGTTCTTTGCGCAGATCGCTCACATGCTACCAGTTGCAAGCGTATTTCCCCATCCCGTTTAGATCTCTCGTAAAATAATGAGTAGCGGAAATTGTTCTTCAATAGCCTCCTTGTAAAAATCTACAAGACTATAAGGTTCAAAATGTTTATAGCATAGGAGTTTCATAGTATGATAGATCACTGTGGCCGCAAGTGTCGAGTAATTTGGCTGATTTGCCTATAAGCCATCTATGCCCCTATTAATAATAAAATTGTCCTAAACGGGACAATACACTTTCTCCCGCCCGACATCTACATCTATCGAGCACGTGTTCGACATTGCGCTGGGCGTTCTCGGAGAGTCGGCGACCCCAACAGCTCGGATCAGCCGTGCAGCGAAAATCGCCCTTTTCTGGTTTGCAAGGGCAATTCAGGCGGATTGGCCAAAGTTACATCTGTATGGGGCCGAAGGATTAAAAAATCTAAGGCATTGCTACCGGCATCGGCGCCGCGCTTCCTGTACCTTTCCGCTGCAGCTTCTGGGTCTTTCGCTCACAAGCCGATCGCCGCGACAGAGTCGGCCATCTCGACAGGAAATCGTTTCGGGAATGTCCATGCGGCAGACACTGCTCTCGGGAGAGACCCTCAAGGTTTTCAAGGTTTTTAGCGTGCGGTAGTGGGTAATATGGGCGACGATGATCTTCCTGCTGTCGCTTATGTTTCGTTGTTATCTAGAACCTATCGAGCAGGTGTGCGCGATGCTCTGATCCGGCCGACCAGGGTGGTAGCCGAATTAGTTGGGTATTCGGTGCGAACATGGTGTGCTTCGAAGTGAATACAGTGGAACACGTCTTCGAAGGGGTATAAAATACCTATGCTCTAGTAGGGTTGCAGAAGTGAGAGGTGAATGCTCGCCAATGCACGATTTGTTCATTCTTGTCTTGCGTCTCATTGAGAATTGGCCGCTTGATACCGTCCTACCTACCTACCTACCTACCTACCTACCTACCTACCTACCTACCTACCTACCTACCTACCTACCTACCTACCTACCTACATGTAGACCCTAGGTATGTAGGGTATGTAGGTATCTCAATGTTTCCATTCGGCGGTTTGTGACACCTCGCAGTGGCATGGTCCATGTAACAATCCCGGGGTGAGGCTGGCCCGATCGACCCCGATTCGTCAATTCCGCATCCCTGATCCAAATAGTGATATACAGCAATCGATGAGCCCTTCTCAAACACGTTGTCTATCAAGATCGAGACCCACCTATGCGGTTACATGCTTCATCAGTTTGCTCGAGCGGGCTGCATGAGACCTCAGATAGATTGATTAGATGGCGGGCCAGGATCTGGTCCGGGCTGGTGCAGGGTAAAAGATGCGGGAGACAGATTGGGGGGAAAGAAGGGCGGGAAATGAGACAGTT
The DNA here is from genome assembly GCA_000931505.1 of Hypoxylon sp. E7406B. NCBI lineage: Eukaryota > Fungi > Ascomycota > Sordariomycetes > Xylariales > Hypoxylaceae > Hypoxylon > Hypoxylon sp. E7406B. The sequence continues at coordinate 123,302 of JYCQ01000238.1, read as the reverse complement.
TATATGTCATCTCATGATGTTAGGCTCGACATTCGTCATCTTAGCACGTTTTAGCATTGTGATTGTCCTACCAGCCTGCCTGGCTAAATTGTTGTGGCTCGATGGTATCAACGGTTTGCGGGATGGCGCGATCAACTTCCGGGATGAGGAAGGGCCCAGAAATTTTACCTACATACTCACACACACAAAGACAGACATAAGCATTAGTATGCAGCTGGATCCGCTCGCCATACCGCCGGCGGATGGTAACTTTAGAAGATCTCCTGTTCTGCGTTGTCAATGTGACAGTGATACTCTCTCTATCCCTCCCTTTCTTTCTCTTCCGTCCATTGAGCCGGTAATCTTGCTTTTCAGGAGCTACAGCCAGCAACACCTGGATGGCCTGGAAGCCTGCCGGGATAAAAGCTCCCTCGAGCCCTACGTTGGAGCTGCCATTCTCTTTCCACGTATCTTCAAAAAGAAAACAAAAAGGTTCATACACCAAACGCCAGTTGACGCTTGCATACGATCCTCTTGAGCTAGCCAGCATTTGGAAGATACCTTATTAAACACTCTCACCATGGCGGCAAATCAGGTGCTACCACACCCCTCGGAGCTCCTACCTACAGCCGTTCAAGACAAGGGACCAATAGAGGTCTCGGCACGAGAGGTTGCGACGCCTCTGGCCGACAGCGCCGGTATCTTTGCGCATGATGGAGAGCACTTCCTCATCCAGTCGCCATATACTGAACAGGAGCATCTCCTTGACTTAAGAACACTTGATGCAGAGAACGCGTTGCTCGCCCGGGCACTTGCTCGCATGAGGAGTCTGCGTCCAGACTATGCTACCTCTCCTTATACTGAGACCTTCAACTGGGATGAGGTCATTGAGGAACTGGCACGACTCGTGCGAGAACACGGCCACGGCTGGAAGGAGACTTCCTTCTTCATCGTGGCCTTTCGGTCACAGATCCCGCCCACGACCGTGTACGAGGATCTAGGTGCACTGGACAAGTTAGCGCATGCAGAGGCGATAGCCAGCGGCGGCTTTCTAAAGTAGGTGCCCATATTTTGCCCAGGCTCAGGCGGGAAGGCGCATTAACAAGGTGCAGATATTGGTTCGGGTACCCCGATAAGGACGGCAGAAACCTTGCTACCTGCGTGTGGAGATCGCAAGAGGATGCGATAAAGGGAGGAGTCGGACGGGGACACCGCAAGGCAGCGGCGGCAACACGGTCGTTGTACTCGCATTGGAAGATTGACCGGCACAGGCTTATCATTCGGGATGACGTGCAAAGCTGGGAGATTATTGACTGGGAGTGAATTGCGTAGGGCAGGTAGGGTTGCACCAAAGCTGCATTGTGACAGCCCGGTATGGTTCACCCTCATGTGCCTGAGATAGAGGCGACGGGATGGGCGAATGAGACGAGCCCGCGGCCGGCGGGCCGTCCATCTTGACCCTTTTGCTTTTGCGTTTGCGTTTGCTTTTGCTTTTGCTTGTGATTTCCAGCAAGGTATCGGTTATCGGGGGCAGTCCAGAGGCAGTGATAGACAGGGCCATAGAGGAGATCTTCGGCGTAAGACATGTCTAGATAGGACCAAAGAAGATAAAAAGGAGACTATGTGTATCTGTAAATCCGGAAGTCTTGCTTCCCTCTCCTAATCGAGGATTGATGACCCACGATCAGACCAGCATTGCCCCAGCATAGTCCCAGCATCATCCCTCTGCCGGTGGCAAACCCTAGTCCCTAGCACCCTTGGATTCTAGAGTTGATAGTCAATCCGCCTTGGCTGCCAGATGCTGCGGGCAGGCATGCTGGCGGTCTCAGTATAGACGAATGGAACACGAGCATATGACGAAGAATATAAAACCTGGAAAGAGACGACGTTGCTTTGAGGCTCTTTAAATATGTTTTATTTGTGGAATGTCGACATGGAAAATGACAACATGGCGTGGGGGTTCAGAGTGGGATGTTTGCTCGCTTCGAGTCTGCGATTTGAGCGTTGACGGCGATGGCCAGTTGACGCCAGGCCCGCGTACATGTACTTCGGCGAGGGTTGCCATTCCCGAGGTCCTTACATACATATGTATCTGCATATTATTATGTAAATACGTAACAGAATCATCTCTTGCATTAAACCGTCAAGACCCCTCTAACCAGGGACTATTGTCGCCTATCTCCCCCATCTCCCCTATCTCCCCTATCTCCCTCATATTAGCTAATCAGATAACGAGCCCACTTCTCTTGGCATCCACCATCGATGGATTTTCCAGCCCACAGAATCGCGCATCCCACTAAAACAACAAAATCTTGACGAGATTCGGAACTTCGTCACCTTCAACAACCGAACTCGACCACTCCCATTTCTCCGCTCGCACATCGGCATAGGACGTGGAGTATTACGTCTAGTCAAGTAATTTGCGACCATGGCCGACTCTTCGAAGGATGCGCCGTTTAAGACGGTTCAGGTTGAGGCCTTGGTCAGTCTGTTCAAATTATCACCTACTTACCCCTCCACCAGCCTCGCTTTGCCAATCAGTACATACGTGAATAGAACCAATCGCTAACCTTGTCGTCGCGAATAGGTTGTTATGAAGATAGTTAAGCACTGCTCCAACAGCTTCCCCACGACCGCTACTGGATCCATTGTTGGTATGGATAAGGACGGCGTCCTCGAGATTACCAACACCTTTCCCTTCCCCACTGTTGATCTAGCAAACGTCGAAGGCGGCCACCAGAATGACGCATCTGCCCTCGCTGCCGCTGCACCACGCGCCAAGGCAAACATCGTCTATCAGAATGACATGATCCGACATCTGAAAGAGGTCAACGTTGACGCCAACAACGTTGGCTGGTATACAAGTGCCACCATGGGTAATTTCGTGAACTCTAGCTTCATCGAGAACCAGTACCACTACCAGCGTGAGAACGACCGGACGGTAGCCTTGGTCCACGACGTCAGCCGTAGCTCACAGGGTGCGCTGAGTCTACGTGCGTTCAAGCTGACGCAGAACTTCATGACTGCATTCAAGGAGGGCAAGTTCACAACTGAGAGGTTAGACCAGACTGCCGACCGAATATTGTCCCACTTGCTAACACGGACCAGCCTACAAAAGTCAAAGCTCTCATTCAAGGACATCGTAGTCGAATTCCCGGTCCATGTTCACAACTCGCACCTCCTGACCTCTTACCTCCACCAACTACCCTCTGCTCCTACGGATGTGGATGTGGCCATGCCAACATCTCTTTCCGACCTTCAACGTGATCCTGTCAAGCTGCCTCTTTACCCCTCGACCGACATTCTCGACCTCTCGATAGATCCCTTCCTTGAGAAGACGTGTGATCTGTTGCTCGACAGCATCGAGTCTCATTACACCGAACTCAACAACCACCAGTACTACCAGAGGCAACTTGCTCGGGAGCAAGCCAAGATCACTGCGTGGCAGACGAAGCGAAAGGCGGAGAACGCGGCGCGTGTTGCGGCTAAGCAGCAGCCGCTTCCGGAAGACGAGTGGCAGCGAATCTTCAAGCTTCCTCAAGAACCAAGCCGATTAGAAGGCATGTTGAACGCAAAGCAGGTTGAGCAGTACAGCAAGCAAATAGACGGGTTCACGGCCAATGTCAGCGCTAAGATGTTCGCCGTCAGGGGCAATCTTCTACCAGAGTAAGGTCTACATGGGGGGGGGGGGAAAGGTGTAATTGAAATAGATGCATGTGGCCCGGCGTCCGGAGGCGTTCTAGGGTTTCTCAGGGTCCGTAGAGTTAATTCTACGAATTTTTGCTGATTCTATATTTGGGCTGCTGCCATAGTAGCCGTGGAAAAGAGAGCATCTGACGCTGGACTAAGATCGGGGAGAATATGATTCACTCGTCCCGGAATAGGGCCTGTAAGGTAGACGGCTGAATCGATAGGGCTTCTAGGTTGAAGATACTCTGCCAACCCTCATGACATAGACATTTGTTGAAGGAATGCTTTTAGAAGGAGGATGTCCTCGATTGTCGTGGCTTGGAATGTTTCGTGAACATTATCCGCACAGTGTGTCCCCCAGACATTAATACTGATGGAATCTTAGTCTGCCAAGGATGCCCGCCCATGGGCCAACCTTGATGGTCCCGAATACCTCTTCGTGTCAGGAGTTACATAAGCGCTACCTAACAGAGATTGGTAGAGACAGCCGGACGTGTTGAGACAGCATTGAATTATTGACCTATTAAAAACGTCTAAGCGGCGTAATATGAATAATAACCCGTACTGGGACGGAGTTACTGAATTCAATGTTCCCAACAGTGAAGGAAAAAGATTTGCCGAGTGGGCGCAAAAGACGGGATGAGGGGCATTTTTCAGGGACCAAATTCTCTAATCCCGAAGGAGCCTAGCCATCTTGTCAGCAACCAGCAGCGACCACTCACCTACGATGTCCGGCGGATTGGCGTTAGGAAAGAGGGGCTGAGGGGTTGCCGGAGCTGATAGAAAAAAAATCAGAAGGTCCCGTCCTCTCGCTGCTGGTCCAACCATGGAAGCCAGCCAACCATCCTTCGACAMCYCCGTMCCTGCCGTAACCTTAGGTTCCTTCCTATACTTATACCTCTTCTTGTCCTCCGACCTTTTTCTCACTTCTTCCTCATCTCTACATTAACCTTTCAATTGCTCCGGATTGCTCCCCATCGGGCATCTATAGTAAGTTGTAGAGGCATCTCTCTGTGGTTTACAGATAAAACAAAAACTGACTTTGATCCCATCTAGAAATCGTTCACCCCGCCTGCTTATCTCTTCAGCACCTTGATCTGTTGCCTCCGCCCCTCACACCGCCTTTCGCTCCAATCCATCATTTCAGTAGGTCCTCCTGCTTACACCAAGCTTCGCAACATCACACGCTTTTGCTAACAGCCGTCTAGCAATGGCTGCCCCCGCAACCAAGTTCAAGGTCGCTGACCTCTCCCTTGCCGCTTTCGGCCGCAAGGAGATTGAGCTCGCGGAGAACGAGATGCCCGGTCTGATGGCCATCCGAAAGAAGTACGCCGCTGACCAACCCCTCGCCGGCGCCCGTATTGCCGGCTGCTTGCACATGACCATCCAGACCGCTGTCTTGATTGAGACTTTAACATCTCTTGGTGCTGAGGTTACGTGGACTTCTTGCAACATCTTCTCCACCCAAGACCACGCCGCCGCCGCCATCGCTGCTGCCGGTGTTCCCGTCTTTGCCTGGAAGGGTGAGACTGAGGAGGAGTACAACTGGTGCTTGGAGCAGCAGCTGCTGGCTTTCAAGGATGGCAAGAAGCTCAACTTGATCCTCGACGACGGTGGTGACTTGACCCACCTCGTCCACGACAAGTACCCCGAGATGCTGAAGGATTGCTTTGGTGTCTCCGAGGAGACCACCACCGGTGTCCACCACCTGTACCGAATGCTGAAGAACAAGACTCTCCTTGTTCCCGCCATCAACGTCAATGACAGCGTCACCAAGAGCAAGTTCGACAACCTCTACGGCTGCCGTGAGTCTCTGATCGACGGTATCAAGCGAGCCACCGATGTCATGATTGCTGGCAAGATCGCCGTTGTTGCTGGTTTCGGTGACGTCGGCAAGGGATGTGCCATGGCTCTTCACGGCATGGGTGCTCGTGTTCTCGTAACTGAGGTCGACCCCATCAACGCCCTCCAGGCCGCCATGGCCGGTTTCCAGGTTACCACCATGGAGAAGGCTGCCCCCGTCGGCCAGATCTTCGTTACCACCACCGGTTGCCGAGACATCCTCGTTGGCCAGCACTTCGAAGCCATGCCCAATGATGCCATCGTTTGCAGTATGTATTACCCTTACTAGTTTTCACAGTGCTGCAGGAACTGACAGACTCCCAGACATTGGTCACTTCGATATCGAAATTGACGTTGCCTGGCTGAAGAAGAACGCCAAGAGCGTCCAGAACATCAAGCCCCAGGTTGACCGCTACCTCATGGCCAGCGGCCGACACATCATCCTTTTGGCTGAGGGCCGATTGGTCAACCTTGGCTGCGCCMCCGGCCACTCTTCCTTCGTCATGTCTTGCTCTTTCAGCAACCAGGTCCTTGCTCAAATCATGTTGTACAAGGCTCAGGACAAGGCTTTCGGCCAGAAGTACGTTGCCTTCGCCAAGACGGAGAAGCTCCCCGTCGGTGTCTACGTGCTTCCCAAGATCCTGGACGAGGAGGTCGCCAGGCTTCACCTTTCTCACGTCAACGCCGAGCTCACTGCTCTCACCAAGGTACAAGGCGAGTACCTCGGACTGGAAATTGAGGGTCCTTTCAAGAGCGACCAGTAAGTTTTCTCCCGTTGCACTGACTTATTATTGAACCTGCTAACAACATTGCACAGCTACCGATACTAATTTCGCACCTGGGGCATCTATCATCCGATGTGCACCAACATCAATACCCTGTTCGCTATAGAGTTTATTTACAACCTGCTTAGTTCCCGTAATTAGACGGGGGTTGGTCTGTTTCAACAAGCATGAGTCTACGCACGCATCAACTGGCATTGGGGAAACGGGGGTATGAGGAATCAAAAGGGACCGGGAGTGCCGGCAGGTCATATTTTTTCAACAAAAACGGCGTTGGCAATTTGATGCATGAACATGATTCCCCTCATGGCGTTTTGAGATTTCAAAGACCGAGGAAACGGTCGATTAGGCACATCCATACAGCTAGAGAAAAGAGCTGAGCAATCATCCGTCAACCGGATCCGGATAGAAAATAGAAGCAGCCCGAGTGCGCATTTTTTCTGTCTGAACATCATTATTCATTGGCTCAATAGCCTCAACTGTGACATGCTTATCAGCCACGCATATGCTGATTATTGGAGGTATATTGGTAGGTAGTCTTACCGCGGCGCACTATGCGAGGTCGCTCTCTAGGAACATGAACAGGCACAAGAAGTGCAGCCGTCTTCGGCGCTTATATCGTAATCAATTGTCGGTTATTTCCCACTTCAGTATTCTCTCTGACCGCATACTACTTCAACATAACGTTGGGTTCAGGTCACCGAAATGTTCGGAACTTAAGAGACTCTTTCAAGTTTCCGAAACAATCCTTCCGAAGGGGATTCGGCGAACATCCCCAAGATGTAATTATATGCTTCCAATACCAACCAAATATCGGCATACTTGTGGCATGCATTTGGACTACAAAGAGCTCATGTCATCTTATCTAGTTCACTTTCAAGCTCACTCCGAACCCCCTATTGCATTTTGAAATCGATGCTCTCGCATTACGTTCCGTCATGACACGTTCAGCAAATACCTAGATACTATACATGACAGTCATACTACAAGGACCGTCCTTTTATCTACCGTATAACTCTATGATGCCGTATTAGTTGAAGGCTCTCTTCTGCTCTCCAGCTCGTCTGTCCGGTCGGTCGAGATCATACCAAAGGGGGAGGGAATAAAAAGTCGAGCAAACGGGGAGGAAATATCCTCCTCGCGCGTCTGAATGAAGCAAATCCGTTCCAAATATCGTCCCTAGGCAAGTAGGTTATGAACCCCCCAAGTCGCTCCTATAATAAAGAGAAAAAAAAATCCCATCATGGACACCGAAATTTCGCCCTTCCGATCTTGTCAATCAAACGTTAATCCGTCCTTTATCCTACCACCGCATTTTGATCGCCAATACTCTTTTCAACACTTATTCGTACACCGTACTCGAGGGATATATAATAGAAGACGTAAACGTAGTCTCATTTTTGGTGTTCCGTAGAATGCCGCAACGCCAATCAATAGTCCTTTCCGCTCTGATCTATGCGTTATGATTCCTCCGACCAATTTCTCAAGGCCGCCCGTATCTGATATCACCAGGGACGCAGGGAGAAGGAAATGATGGATAATCGATCGAAAGGGGGGAGGAAGAAAGCCACCACTTTGATATTCGACACTTTTAAATACTAAGTCAAGGCCATAGGTCTCGCATGAGCGTATTAATACATCGTTATGATTAGTATCGAGAATTGTGTGACTCGTCATCATCGCCGAACAATATTGCTTCCGGGGACAATAAAAGCCCTGACGGCTAGCTCAGAGAAGCGGCGAACTACATTGGTAGTGCCTCCGGTAACCTGAGACTCATCCTGGATGAACTTGCGTGCCACGGCTAGCTTATTTTTGGGGTCGCTCTCGTCAAGATGCGGAGGCAACGTGCTCTCGAAGTCGGGGGGGAAATTGGGTGCGAGCGCACGTATAACGGCGAGGGAATAGAGGACATCACGGTTCTCACGACCATCTAGCAATTCGCGCATTTGTCCGAGAATATAGTCTCGCTGGCGTGTCATGTCCAAGCCTGGCTGATCTTTTATGCGGAGAAACTCGGCGAGGAGATACCAAAACTTGAACTCTCTGATGCGATGAAGCCGTATATCAGCATTCGCGGGAGGCGGTTGAAGTGGGTTCTGGTCAAGGTAGTCTCCAGATAATAAAGCCTCGAAAACTGCTACTCGGTTTCGTGCTTCAGACCCGTCATCGGCAGGCGGCAGATGCTCCCCAACGTTAACCTTGTACTCTGATGCGTACACGAGCGAAGCAAGATCCCAGACAACTCGAAATTCGAGGTTAGCCGAGTATTGCATCCCAGCAACATCGTTAGCATCCGTCTTGGCCATGGACTGCAGGAAGCCTGCTAGCATCTCGTTGACAGTCGTATTGGTCAACAAGACACTGACACCCCGAGGTTTTGTGTACCATTCTGTCTCAAAGAACTTCTCAAGACCGGGGGCATATACCTGGTCATACAAGTCTCTAATCTCAGCCAGCTTCTCACTGGTTAGAGGAGAGTCAAGCGCAGGTGGCACGGCGCCACTCATGCTCACGAGCTCGTGGACCTTCATCTTTCTTGCTGAAGAGCTAGTGTAAGCCGAAGTGTGTTGCCGAAAGAAAGACGGCACAGGGTGCGGAACAGAGGAATCAAGGGGGACAAACGTAGGACCACCACCTCTGAGATGGGGTGTGTTTGGTGAATTGTGACTGATGGGGTTTGGGATGGCAGGCTTGACCGCAGGGAAATGAGAGGTCGACGTACTCGTAGTGGTCAGTACCGGCTCTAAAGCAGGATCGATAGCGGCTGGATACTCGATAGGTTCGCCTTTGACCGTCGACGCAGCTGTTCCCGCGGCTGTCAGGTTTCCGGTGTATGGTGCGGTAGTAGGAGTAGTATTATTAGGTATTACCGGGGGGAGGGTGGTAGAGTAAGAAGAAGGCTGAGCCTGTGTGCTGCCGGACACGGACACGGGGGCGGAGGAGGTGGGCGGTCGGGTTGACGGCACGGAGGCCGAGGTGGAATTATTAGGGGCCGGTCGGATATTGGTGGGGTGTTGCTGTTGCTGATTCTTGAAGATAGGGTCGTAGCCCAGGCATTCGCGTTTGGATTTCTGGCAGTTTTTACACACGGGATGCTGTTCGTCGCACTGTAGACGTCGGGTGCAATGTTTAGCGATTGAACTCTAGTAATGCAGGTGTTGTTGCTGGAATGCAGCAGCAGCTGGTACGACGCGGAAAATAAAATAGTAAAAGAAACGGTGCATGTATACATGTAGGTTTGTGTATGTGCGCGCGCGCGCGTGTGTGTGTAGGTACGTATATGAATATGCGATGGAATATTTAGAAATTGGCGGGGAGTGTGGCGTTGTGGTAGAGAAAGGCGACCTATGCGGCGGKGATGGTCAAAAAGAGAGGGGAAAGGAGGCGGATGAGCTCAAGCTTAAGCTCTGTTGGAGTTTTTGGGGGGTGCTTGACCAAAAGCTCCAGCGAAGGGTTCTTGCTTTTTTTGGAGGTCGGGGTGGTTCCCGGCGATTGACAGATGCCAGTTTTCTGGAGCCGGCGCGATGCTGCGTGCCAGCAGCTTGCTAGCACTTGCTTTGATTGCTTTTGCTTGCTCGCTTCGCCGGTAGCTCAATTCGCAAGCGAAACCCCAAGCCAAGTATGCCAAAGCATACCTCTCCTAAGGTATGTGTGCAATTGACCAAAATTCCCCAGATATATTACGTTCACTTTCCACCTTCACTCTTATATGGCCTTCATCCATCTAGCAATCTTGTGCCGCATCATTTCTTTCTTAACTCGCTGCATGAAGAACGCTCTCTTAAAAAGGAATCCGTGAAAAAAAAAAAAATAGAATATAATATTACATACCTTTATACGTCGTTTGCGGCATGTCAAGCAGCCTGTTTTTGTTCGACGTTTGATCTCCTACGAGGGCACGCAACATTACCCGGTCAGTGGCTAATACAACTATAGTCATTCTAGGAGGGAAACATTATTCAAATTACCTTCTTATGCCGACCGCTTAGCACACTACCCGGCCCGCTTGGAGGTAGAGCGTATTGTGGTCTTAGAGCGTCCGGAGGTAAGGCATACGGGTTATTCGCCGTCATAGGAACTGGCTGCTGTCCAAAATAGGACAGGTGTTGCTGCGCCGGCATCGAGGGCACCGAAGGCACCGGATTGACGGGCATCGCCATCGCCATGTGCTGTTGCTGTTGGGCCTGCTGTTGAGCCGCGTCGAAAGCTCGCATGCTCGGTAAAGCCATGGCGCTATTCGGGATGCCTGCGCCTGCCCTGTATGCGTCCGGTCCTGGGCCCGCAGGGTTAGCATATCCATAGTGCGCCGTGGTCATGCTGGGCGTCGCATATGCTGTCGGGGTCGGATAGCTAGCTGGTTGTCGAGGAGGCCCCTGTGGATGATGAGGTGGGTTATTCGACATGGCTTCCAGTGACGGCACAACGCCCCCTTGTTGCTGTTGGAGCTCCTGGCGTTGCTGGTCGAGCGGAGCGCCGTTAGTGGCCGCCGTCGCCGAGGGCAGAGCGGCCTGGTCAGCAGCGACGGTGGTGGTGGTGGCGGCGGCGGAGACCGTTAAAGGCGAGGCTGTCGCTGTCGGCGTCGAGTCCGAGTTGGATGTAGAGGTCGAGATCGGGTTGACGGCGGCGGTGGTGGTGGTGGAGTGATTCGAAGAGGGAAGCTGATGCTGATGCTGATGCCCCTGTACCTGTTCCTGATCCTGATCCTGTTCTCGTGCCCACTCCTGCTCCTGCGCGTGGGCGACTACGACTGCTGCCGCTGTTGCATTATTTGGGGATTGGTGTAAAATTGGAGTTGGAGCGCGTGCGAGTGCGTGTGCGTGTGCGGATGCGTTATCGAAAGTTTTGGCATTTGGTTCAGCGTGTTCCTGTGGCTCTACCCGTACCTGTACCTGCCCCTGCGCCCCTTGTCTCTTTTCCTGCTCTTTCGTAGCTTGTGATAATGGAGACTTGGGCGGCGATTGATGTGGGAGGGCATGGGCTAGTTCTTCAGCGGCGGCAAAGACGGGTTCAGGCTGAGGTTGATGAGCCTGTGGCTGTTCCTGTTGTGCCTCTGCCATTTGATTTGATTTTAATTTGCAATTTTTTATGGGGGCGCGATCTGAGCAGGGGCACGCCGATTCCACGCCTGCTGCTGCGTAAGGGGGGCCAAGTCACGAAACCCGACCTAGGGCTGGCAGGGGACGGGGAGGCGTGTGGACTAGACGTGGACGGGAACGGGGACGGGAACCTGTGTCTGGTCTGGTCCAGCGCCTCGAACGGTGGGCGTGGCCAGCCAGAGCCCAGCTAAGGTAGCTCTACCTGACCTACCTTGCCTACCTCTCTMCCCTMCCCTGCCGATGTATGTACGTATTGTATGGTATGTAGGTATGTATGTACGTAGAGAGGTATGGATGTATGTATGTAAAGGCAGGCAGTGTATGTATGATATGTAATGTACGTGCCTATGCGTAGCCGAGACGAGAGGAACAAGGGGATCAGATCCCAAAGAAGGGGGGGGTGGGGGTTCAGCGCACACACGAACACCAGGCGCGCGAAGAGGCAAGCAGCCAGCAGCCAGCAGCAACAGCCAGCAGTAGGAACGGATGAGTGTGTGCTGCAGAGTGGTGCGATGTTTGAGGTGTTTCGACGCGACCCTGGGCCGAGATTCCAGTTAGCTCGAGTCGTCGGCGCATTTGTTGCGTTTTCTCCGTAAAGAGGCCACTCCTTGCTCCTTTGGTCCTAGCGGCCGGTCCTGCAGAGCTTGCAGAGCTTGCACACCTGAAGAAATTCAACAAGGGGGAGATGGAAAAGATTGGAGAACTGGATCCTGATGGAGCCCTGAGGCTGCTTTGGCGGTCCGTCGTGCAGTGTCGACTCGTGCTTGGCGAATGTACAAGTACAGTTCCAGCGTACTGTGCGGGGAGGGACTTGTCTCTTTTCTCTCGCTCTCTCTATTTTTTATTTTTATTTTTTTCAAACGTTGTTTCTAGCACGCGTAAGCTGAACCTACATACATATGTACCTACATCAATTTGCTGTAATTATTGCGGACTTTTGCAACTACAGGAGGTACCTAGCCTAGCCTACCTAGGTACCTCTAGCCTAGGTACAGGTAGGTGCGCGCTTATTCCATTATTGCCCCATTACCTACCTCTATAGGTACCTTCCATCCCACTATATCCCATCGGATTAGTGTAGTATAGGTACCCTGGAATCATACTGGGATTGCCAATTGAGTTCGCGCTAACAGCTCCCCCAAAGAGTACGATAATTGATCCACCTATGTAGGTACATGAGGTAATGCTGAAAATACAGTATCGACGTGACGTATTCATAAACTGTATCGACGCTACGGTAGGTACCCGTACACTCGTCCGGCTCAATAATACCTCCAACTACATGCCTACCTCAGGTCACGACCTCGATTGGATAGGTACATTTATTAGGCGCTTATAAAATGTTGGCCACGCAGGCCGATAGATCGATCCTTGGAACAGGCCCTAATAACCACATGCATGCTGACCAAGTCTGACATGATGGATACGTACCCCTCCGGAGAAGACGATGATGGACCAGGAGACGAACGATGCCGAGGTGGGTATCAGGAGCTAGGGAAAAAAGAGGAAGGGCAAAAGGGGAATGGGGAAAAGGGAAAAGGGAAAGAGGAAAACAGCTATAAGTTTCCATGTTGGTCGTCCAGATTTCCGTCGGGGCTTGTTATATCCCTGACGTAAGTAGCTAGCTATTGAACTGGTTAGTGAGGGATACGTGAACAGGGCCTTGCTGAGAAACTCGACGGCGTCAATAGACCGGAAAGGAAGCTCGGTGAGATCCAGGGCACCCACACACCCTTCCAATGATCCAGCCCAAGGACGCGTCTGTGCAAAAAAAAGTGATTGTGACTTTCCGAATTCTGCGCCGTAGTAGCGTGCCTCAGGTAAGTAAGCTACGTGCCAACTTTGGCCAAAGCAGGTAGGATTCAAAGAGCCACGATATTGTATGATTAGTATTTTTTTTTCTTTCCTCTCCCCTTCAATTTCTCCAACCCACAGCCTGTTTCCGTCTGACGACCAGGATTGTAAGGCCAATGCAGGTGTGCATGTGCATGTACTATGCATCTAGGGCAAGAGAAGAAATGGCCAAGAAGGGCCGACGACTTCATGATTGAGATTGACAAGAGGGAAAAAAGATAAATTCATGAATTTGACTGATAAGAACAGATTAATGAATTCCCATCGAGTTATTACCTTGGTAGGTCCGAATTTACATACGCGTACACGTATCCATGGGTGTATACATGTGGTTGATAGGCACATGCAGCTGAATATCTCTCATTTGAAAGTATACCTACCTCTACCTACATATGTGAGGTATGGATGCAAATATTTGGAAATTTCAAGTACCTTGAGTATGCACTTGGCATGCATCCATGGACGTAGAATTCAAAAGTAGTATGTACACCCATGCGTAAAAATAGCAGTAAGCAGATCTTATGTAATAAAGGGGTTCAGAGAAATTCCGCATCGCGACGCCCATCCCAACGCTATTACTGTTTCTACTCGAGCTGAGGGATTCCATCTTGGATACTACGCAACCACCAACGTGCTTATTATGTCAATCCTCTCGAATAAATAGAAGTGTCCTTTTATGTCCCTTACAGAGGCCCTTGTTCAAGGACTAGGGAGAACTCAACACGCGTTCAGGAACTGGGTTGCAGCTGGGACCCACGAGCCAACCACCACTCCAACTACCTCGTCTAATATGCATGACCACCTTACGCTTCTGGCATGCCTACGCTGTCCAACCCATGCAGTTGATATCAACTTGTGTCCGATCCTTGCCATCAGGACCCTGGGGCTGAGAATATCAGAACTAAGTACATGGTATATTGCACGTATTACACAGGCAAAGATACAGGCTACCCGTTATATCATCCTAGCTATCCGCATCCCGCTGTCGAACCGATAGTGCAAAAAGACGAACACGTTCCCATCCTTCCAGACTCGTCTTTTATTTTCTCTTCTTTCAATTTCCCTCCCGGATCAACAGGGGTTACGCCTATTCAGGGCGCAGCCACGCGTGGGATGCTCGGCAAATACCCGGATTGCCCTTCCTCGCACGAACGGGACAGTCGTATCTTGGGGAGTGTCCTCGACTACTCTCACCCCAATGCTCAACTTTATCCGTCACTGACAATTCGCCATGAGGTCATCCATACTCAAGGGGTGTCCCTGTGGGGCTCGGCTTCACGTCACCTTTCCTCTTCTTTCTCCTTACTATTGAGGAGACTGCTGCGTCGATCCAAATGATCGCCCCCATGCTGGATCTAACCGGCGGATTTTCCACCCTCGGGTATCGACTTCTAAAACTATGCATAGCTTATTCAGACTGCAACGGCAGACCAGTGGATCCTATAATGTCCCCACGGTAGCATCAGGAACCTCCTTTGATGCCCAAGTCCGTCTCCAATGCCACTAGGACGCTCAATTGTTTACGAAAAAAAAAAAAAAAAAAAAAAGGCCACAGAAGTAACTGATATCCATTGACAACGACATGTCTGTCCTCCTATCTAACAGAGAGGCTCAAGTCTCGAGTTCGTATTCATCCCGGGATCCTGTTTTCGGCTGTAGTTAGGGACATTTGCAGCATATAATACTTCTTTTCTCCAAAGAGAGCTCTGCAATTTGTAATTCTTCCACATATCTCTGAAGATCCATATCAACGCGAAGCAAGTGCATGACGCAATCTCATTATTACCGTCTCTCTTCTTATCCAGCTCCTGTAGGGTTTCATTCCGGGGCCGAGAACGGCGTCTCGTCCCCTCTATCTCTTGAACTTGCTACTTCATCTTTCTAAGCGAAGCTTAGCGACCCTTCCGTGCCAGAGAGCGTGCCCGGCCACGATACCAGTCATCGACGCATATGTGTCGATGTGGCAGCACAAAACGTCAGATCCACTAAGAAGTGCAGTAACTTAACTTAAAGGGTTATTACTAGGTTTTGGCTGATATACACCTACCCATTAGGCTCTTTCATGTCGTGCATCTCGATGTCAGGCACCCCCAGGGGCGGATAGCGAATACGGCCAAGGTCTTCAGATCTTCCAAGAGGTAGATTATACGCTCATCTCCTATTCACAGTCGTTTTCTGTCCGATCCTTTACATCTCTCCGAATCTCAAACTAGACTTCAGCCAAAAGCCTGAAACTGTCCCACGATAACCTGACGACACTGACCGGGCATTTATGGAGAAACGGCCCGCTGAGCCGCATCCAAGACAAGCCTCGCTGTGGAAAGACGTGCTTCAAGATCGCCGGGATCAGGACGGAATTCCCGGGCATAACTGAATATACAGACCGTCTTTCAAGATAAAACTTAAATAGGAATATTGACGTGTCGAGTTTCGCCAGAGTATTACCGCCGCCGTTGATCGCCCACGCCTCCCCTGGCATAGATCAGATCTCCCTGGTCCCTATCAATACCACTATAATAATCCTGGATGATCCCGAATACACCGAGCAGCATGTTAATTATTTTGTTGACATCAATTCGGTCCGCAGAGTCTTGGGCTGGTTAAATGCTAGTTGTGCTAGCTAGCAGGTAGACAATGCAACAAATTATTCAGAATTGTAAAATGTCATTGTGATGTTACCAGTAGTTAGAGAGACTATTACGGTTTGCAGCATCTCACGTTTGCTAGATGAACGTCATCGACCGATTTAGACCTCCGCCTCGAAAGAGGGACAGTCAATGGCATCACAAATTTCCCAATAAGGTACTCTGTGCAGCCAGGCTATTACTCTTGGCCCATTTGAGGCATTGACGCACGAAAGGCCCTTCATCGGCATCCTATTGCATAGGTAGGTAGGAAGAGATAAATCATGCTAGGACAATCCACAATATCGTGTTTCTAATCACGA
This sequence comes from Hypoxylon sp. E7406B, assembly GCA_000931505.1. Lineage (NCBI taxonomy): Eukaryota > Fungi > Ascomycota > Sordariomycetes > Xylariales > Hypoxylaceae > Hypoxylon > Hypoxylon sp. E7406B. Next base: position 107,109 of record JYCQ01000238.1, on the reverse strand, counting down.
CCAGAGATTTCGCCACAACACTGGCTCACCATTGAGCTTTCTTCATAGCCATCAAGGGCATTTGACGATGCACCAGTTAACAGGGCCGATAACGACTATACGCCCACAAGCTTCGGCAATATTTGTCTATCCCGCAACTAGGCAAGCAATAGGAAGAACTATCAGCATGGCTTCAAGACCGTCGTGATTCGCTGTATAGAAACCAACAATCGTGCCGGATGTATTTACTACCAGCTAGCTTAATGTGACAAGGGTGAAGCTATCACTACTCGCCTTCCACCGCAATGATGCTTTTTACCACGCTGCCCCCTAGTCAAATCCTAGGAGCTACTACAACTCCACAACTGAGCCCCCTGAATTATCAATTTCTGCCCTGCTCTTATTACTTCAGCTAACATCCTCATAATGAGAGACGGGTATCCTTGTTTCATCACGACAACTGCGAAAACCCTCCATCCTAACCTTAGGTACCTAAGCTAATTAAGGGTTATGAGGGTATCCATCCCTGTCGTCCGAGTATAACTACTATATCAATGCCATACAGTGTTGGCATCATGGCCATATATGAGAATGGCTTCTTGTTTTGGGCTACAGCGACGGTGGGTATGACACAGCAGCACTAGGAGACAATCTCGCTTTATTAACGCTTATACGTGCCACGAAGCAACCTTTAGCTGATGACAACGGGAGACCAAACACGAGGTAGGAAGGCATATCTTGTCGCAAGATAAATTGGCAATCTATCCATCATATGGGCCGTGAAACCTTTTCCAAGACGCCATAACGCCTGACAGGATCGTATGACGGGATCTACTTCATATCCTGATTCGTGTGTGTTTTGGTAATATTAGAAGGGAAAGCCCTGGAGCAATAAAATCTTCTCGTTCAAATATGAGTATTCCAATATCAGCAACTCTTCTGCGGCTCAGCTAATATCGCCATGATGCATAAAGTCGAGATGCTAGGATCCCTTTTTGTCGATCGGTGTTTGGGTTAGCGCGCATGTAACGTATTTCCACAGGCTGCCTTCGTTGCAGGCGACTAAGATACACATTCGGCGCTCGGATCTCTTTATATGGCGCCGTGTCGAGTTTCCTTCTTTTCCTCGTCTGGCTTTGGTAACCGAGCCGAGTTTAAAGGTCCCATTGGATGATCAAGGTGCCGTGGCACACTCCTCATCCTTCTACACCTGAGCGTCTCCACGCAGGCACCAAGGAAGAGAGAGATGTGGATAAATCTATCGCAGAATCAGCATATCAGTCAAGACAAGCGGTAATAATTTGGTATTCCTCACGTTAAGAGGGCCAGAAATGCGACGAGAGCTTCCATCGAGCGAATATAATAGTCGCTATAGTATTCATACCGTCCTTCGTCATCATGGTTATAATAGTTCATATTAGCATCGCGACCGTCAGAACGAACGAAATCAAGCGCGAAGTCCAGAATGTAGGCCGTTAAGCCAACCGCGACAGCAAACCCCAACCATAGTAGAAGATGTACTGCCACATTGGCGCCCGGGTGAATGCTCTGTCGACCTTCCCTTCCCACGCATGCCGTAATCAGCTCAACGCCAGACCAGACCAGAGCGACGCCTGCTTGTGGAGCAGTCCAGACGATGATATAGCTCTTGACGGCGGTATTAGCGGCGAGCGCGATCGAGATTCCTAGTACAATAGCGCAACATGCCACGGATATCGAGGTCAGGGCAATCTTGCTCACGCGATAGGCTCGAGTCCGCTGCTGGTGTTGATATGGGCTGAGATCCGACTGGAGTTGGGATTGTGGCTGATTTGGATCCATGCTGCCCCGACTGTCCTGACCCTTCACCCAAGGTCCTTTTTAAAATCGCTCGACAGGCTACTTGTTTCCTACATAGCAATAGGGGATATTCGATGCAGGAAAAGAAAAAGAAAAGGAGCCAGTGAGGAAACGCGTCGCAACTACATTATCGGCTCGCTGTTCGTGGGTGGTTGAACCTTGTCGGCACTATTTAGGATTACGCAATGGATGCCCATCATCTATCCCCTTTTCTGCATAGTCGTGTCGCCAAGCACAGATCTTTGCGCTATAGATCTCCCCCAGATTTCCCCCTGACCCCTGCCGTACAATTGTCCACTCCGCTAGATCTCGACTAACTTGATATTTCAAGTTAATCATTAGGTGCATGAATTCCGAACAAACACCTCCAAAACCGCTATAATACTCAGTTCCAAGTCGATGGAAGAGGTGATTATCTCCAAGGTACCCAATTGCTAGCCAGACCATCATAGTGCCTTTCCAGTTATCCGCTATAAGCTCTGAACTCCCGTCGCAGCAGGTACCAGCAATCCCTTATCTCGAGTCCGTACTGTCGTGGAGCAGAAAACAACTTGCCTCGGATCAGGCGTTGTGTTCCAAACCAGGCAGCCAGCCAATCTTTAGCTTGTAGACATGTACGTGGGGGGTCCGAATGCATTTCTTTAACTCCGGCACTCCGGATCTACCATCTCAACTGCTGGGCTGTGCTCCTGGGATTCGGCTTAACGCCGCTTGAACAAGGGCTAGGGGTGACGCACCCAAGTGTGCGGCACGGAGCTACACAGCACCATGAAGACCCCTCAGACAGCTAGTTGAAAGCAATCCGAAATTCGTTCCTGTGTAGGTACCCATGCTGATCTTTACTCTCATATAAGAGGCCATGTATCTTGCATAGATCTTCATATTTTCTCCCCGTACTAGTAGTCATCCTCCGGGCTTGTACCCGAAAGAACGAATACCCGGGTCCAATCGTATCCGGTTGGAAGTTAGCATAGCCCAGTATAACACCAGCATATGTAGACCATAAGTTGGCAATATATTCCACACATCTTCTCGCTTCCGGATCCTGAGGGAGGCCTGCCTACCTACCTAACCCACATATATTGTCGTGCTGCAGCCTTGTTTGACCTTTGGAACATTCTCTATACCATTTAATCTGCCCAGCACACGATATACCAATTTCTACTCAGTTCACCATGGATTTCAGCCAATGGGGGCAACCCAGTAAAGAATGGCTTACCTTCGCTGCGGCTAACTCGGTGCTCCTGTCGCTCTCAAACGAAAGCCTGACACCGCTGCAGCAGCAGGAGCAGGCTAATAAGACGCGCAGCACGCTTGCCAAGCACCTCGTCCAGACCACGGGATTAAGCCAGCTCGTCAAGACACAGGACCACGTTATCCCCACGCGCGACGGCCAATCCATCACCGTGCGCAGCTATCGACCGGTCCTTCTTGGTTCTCAACCGCTGTCGGGCTATGTATACTTCCATGGCGGGGGTTTCATCTTTGGCAGCCTGGAAACGGAGCTCTTCAACTGCTCATGGCTGGCGCATGCGCTGTCCATAACCGTGGTGCATGTGTGCTACCGGCACACCCCACAGATCAAAGGGTTGACGCCCTGGTACGACGCCATCGACGGCTTCGAATGGATCGCCTCGCACACTGAATCTCTCGGCATTGACGCCTTGAGTCTTATTGTCGGCGGCATATCAGCGGGCGGTTCTCTGACGGCTTGCGTGGTGCAACACGAGCTACGTCGGGCGCGCGAATCCGGCACTGCTAATCGAATCAAAGGCCAGGTTCTAGGCATCCCAACGCTGGTGAACTGGAAAGCGTTTCCCTACGAGCTTTTTGCCGACAAGGAGAAAACGTCGCTCATCCAGTGCAAGGACGCTGCCATCCTAAACGAGAAGCGCTTGATACAGTTCTCTAATCTATTAGGCGACGATGTCGATCCCGCCGACCGGACCTGGAGTCCCGCGCTCGTCGACGAGGAGGAGCTGCGAGGCATACCACAGACGGCGTTCCTCGTGGCTGGTTGGGATCCGCTCCGTGACGAGTCGTTGTTGTATGCCAAGAAGTTGAAGAATGCTGGGTAAGCAAATGACCCTTGCACCTAAACTCCTGATACGATGTGTCAAGTTCGCCTTACTAATCGCCCTCGATTCCCTCCCAGTGTCAAGACAAATGTTCACATATTCCCGGGCCTTCCCCACGCCTTTAGCACCTTCTTGCAGCTACCATCTCATAAGCGCTGGAACGAGGCCTTGCTCGGTTGTCTGCGCTGGGCAGCAGCTGACGAAGACGGGTGGGTCGTCGAATTACCTCCTGTGATGCCACCGTTTATGGAAACTTCTGCGGCTGTCGACAGTTCTACAAATCAAGTCACTGCTGGTGCTTCTGAGTCGGACTTGCTAGCAAAAGTCGGCGACAGCCTTTGAGCAAGTATGGCATTATCGACCTCTATTTCAAGCAAACTGGTTTTGCATTCATATAGTTAGGCAGACAGGCAATATGAACCAAGTTTACCTCTAAGTTACGGAGAACACTTGACACAGAAATACCGGAAATTAGGTAGCACGTTTGCACAGACACACCAATGCCAAAGCCGAGGCGAACTAAAGAAGTTTCAGGCGTACTCGGGGAAAGTCCAAACTGGCCTGGCTCACACTGCAGCTTTGGTGAGAGTAGATACCCCAGTAACTAGGTTAGGAAGGGTAGTCGAGAGCAACACCTAATCATAGCCTCGTATCAATATGATTACTACCTACCTCTTTTATATGGTAGTTATACTGGGAGTTGGATATCTACTCCTACTGGCCTAACATTTGTACACCATCTAGGTGAGCCCAGCTTCAGGAAGAAGGGCCAATCGCAGCCGTTGCAAGGCACCTGGAGGCTCTCATTATCAACATCCCTCCTAATTCTAGAACGTACCATAGTATATCACAGACTCAAACGTCTCCTTACACAGTGCCTAATATGAAATAGCACTACTTCAAAAACCAGGGAGAACCCCATCTCAGTGTTAGAGTAACCACTCGTATCGTCGCGGGCTAGCTTCCGAAGGTAGCTTGGCCGGGGGATCACGGGGCAAATTTGAAGGTGGTGTGATTAGCGGTCGAGGCCCAGCTACGGTGACACACGAGCCCCGCTGGGAGTAACTCGATCGGTGCTTATATCCAGGTTAGGATCGTTGGCATTGGATAGGAAGTAGGGCTTAACCTTTATATAGAGTTGCATCGTGTTTTTATTATTGTTGGCCAGACCGAAAGGATCGTGGAGAATGCCCCGTTATATACGGGTAATTTCTTTCAATGGACGATACATCCTAACCTGGCGTAATGCTGGCGTACTATGTATTCCAAGGGGCACGGACAGTGGGGATAGGAGGCCTGTATAGGTATTCGGAAGCGTTGATACAGCTTTATCCAACATCTCGGAGTTACGATCTTCCTTAGCGATGGGATCCTATACCGAATTCCTACCTTACTCACAAACTCGTTAGACAATTCAGAGCTGGAGCTGGTCATTGAACTGGACTAGAAAATGCGGCTTAGGGAATCTTGTCTTCAGCTCTCCGTTGTAGAACGTTAATGGTCGTCGACGAATCATGAATGTCTAATGAATAGTGGCCCCTCCCTCATATCATCCTACTTCTTGCCTTCMCCCCCCCTGGTCCCACGCATGGCCTCACTGTTTCTCTGTGCGGTTTTCATCATTGCCTCCATCTTGAGATAGCGATCCAAGAGAGGAGACCGATCGAGATCATCACAAGCCACGTATTTCAAGACCACGCACTTCAGCGGGGCTTTAGTGCTTCCAGGTTGGAATAGGGTCGTGCTACGTGGATAGGGAGTTCCGGGACGCACGCTGCCGAAGGGCATGGCTGCTAAAGGCGCCGTGGCCACTAGAGCATAGCCCTTATCAGTACAGAAAACCTCGCACCAAGATCGGGAACCCCTCTCCAACTTACATGGTCGGATGTGACGAGATGAATTACTGTACACGGATCCTAAGCAGCTCTTAGGCGGCATAATTCGTAGGAAGACACTATTGAACTGGTGACTCCGGCTGTAGGTTAGCGAGTTGGAGGKACTAGAGAGCACAGTTAGTTAATACCAAATCACATCTGGCAGACTGGGAGTGCTAACCATGTTCGGTATGCTTCGATGTCAAGCATAAATTGTTGCACGATCAGTCTTCTAACGCCTGGAATCTTGGGGAGAATTGCTATAATGTTAAGGCCGATGAGGAAGATCCCGGCACCTGCTGTACTGATTAGACACAATTTCCAATTAGACTGTAAGCCGAATGCCAATATAGTCTGGGGGTATATTGCGTTGAGGGGTGCGAATGGGAGTCTGTGTGGGTAGTGAGATCTCAAGATCTAAACCAGAAGCGCAGATATCAAGCAGTACACTCTGATTGGGTTTATGAGTTGCTTCCAGGCGATATGACATAGTTCTTGAGGTAAATAGAGGAGGTGAAAAGAATGAAGTAGAGTAGATAATTACCTAGGCTAGTTAAGTCAGTTTTGACCATCTTGGCCAGTGGTAGATGCTACTTGGAAGACACGTGTATGCCGTACTTCTCCCTTTCGTTTTCTGGTGCTGGATCATATGTTGCCCAAGACACGAATCATCGAGGCGTATATTAAGGCATATGTAGGAACCATAGGCATTTGTAGGCACTTGCGGAGATGAAGTCAGGTAAGTCACGGGTCAGGCTCGGCACAAGTCCAAAGAAACAAGAACCTCTCATGAACACTGTTAGGTGGGTGCTGTTGCCGAGGGCTTGGAACTAACACGGTATTTGGACACTTTATTAGACCACCGCGTTCTCGAGAGCTGCTTGTGGAGCTAGCTGTGAATCTGGTAACGGCCCAGCAGGACGACTACCTGTCTTGCCGGGAATATCCATCAATGCACAGACGGACTGGCTTCACGCAGTTGGTACGATAACAAAGCATCAATTAGCTGAGATAAAGACCAAGCGTTCCCCTTGATAGCAAAGGGGAAAATGGGTGACATTAGTCGTAATTAGAATAGAGGCCAGCTTTGGGCCCTTGGGTATATGTACAGCAACAGTGGTAAGCGATATGATACAGCGAAATACAGTCTCGGTGTGACTTCAACTTCCTCATCAAACAGAGTCAGATCGGAGACTAATGGTACACGCTTTACTCGTCGTCCAGTATTCGACTCGCTATTTGGCCGAAAATGGGCACCTCGAATCTGCTTGGTATAAGTTTACATTCTCAGCGGTCTGAAAGAAGGGAAGAATCGAGCTCCTTACCTATCTAGCGTATCTGCATCTCGATATGCGCGTAAAGCTAACCACCCCATCAACCCTAGATCTGCAAGGAAGATAACCCAGCTTAAGAAGGTTGACCACGAGAAGATCAGATGTATGATGAAGACGACAGTGAACAAGAGACTCGATTGCCAGGCATGGAATCTGCGCGTTGATGTGTCAGTATTTTGTAAAGAGAAGCTGGGAACCTCTTCTATGGCGCCGTAGTCTTGATTGACACTAGGAGCGATCTAGAAGACGTAGCCGTTCTTGGTCGGCAATGTCTACCAGAAAACAAACTATTTCAAGGATAAAACCCACCTGACAAAGTCACTCTTCCGCTCCAGAATCAACAGTATAATAGCACCTAGCGGCGGTAGTGCTAAGTAGGCCAGACAGGCCTCGTAATCTAACCGTATCCCGAGGCTCGTGTCGAACTCGCTCACGTATGCCCCGGTCTCGGATGCGTAACCGCCGTTCGCAGCGCCAGGGAGAGTAGGCTGCCAAGAGCGCTGGGGTTGGGGATGCTGGAGTGGTGGTGGAGAGGCAAATCCTCGGTGCTGTTGCGAGGGAGAGTAAGGTCGTCTGTCGAGGGAGGCGCGCGGTGATGCTACGTTGGATCGAGGAGGAGAGAACGGGCGGCTGTGCTCCGGCGGGGAGGACTGGTAGGGTGCGAAGTCCATCTTCTGATAGACCTGCCCACGTACGAAACCTCTAAAAGGATGGCGAGTAGAAGAAGAGGCTGAGTTGCGGAATGGAAGGAGGGCGGGATGACGTTGTGCCGGTTATATTTAGACGTTCAAATGGTACTTGTGGTAACCGTCGAATGGAAGTACCGAGACCTTGGAACGCGATTGTGACCTGCAGCTAAGCTACCAAGCTAGGCATGAAGCAGGGGCACGCGAGCACTAGTGGCACAGTTCATGCGCCGACTATATGCAATAATGTCATATTAAAATCCGTATAAGCACTTTATCAATTTATCAGGTTGTATAATGCGAGTTATTATGTACATACTCTTATATCATGATATTAAACCCAATAATGCGTTAGATGGACATTAGCTGCCCTACGTTCTTCGATTCAACTATTTGTGAAATGGGTATAAAATAAAAAGCAGGGTAGATAGGAGGGCATAGCAAATCGAGCATGTGACAAAAATACCTATACAGCACTCCAACACTGCACATGCACATTCAGATTTTAATACACTTCTGATGATGATGATTTTACAATTGAGCACATCGCACAGCCTATGCGCTAGTCTCCTCCTTCTTAGCACCTCCGCTCTCCTCCTCAAGCTGTGTTCTCCTGCTCTCCAACGCAAGCCATAAGCCCTTACTGTGGCCCTCCAAGGCTGTCGTGAGACCCAACCCAGCGCTCTGCAGCATGGCGACGAGCTGTGCCCTTAGTCCTTCTATGCCACCCTCAATGCTACCAACCCACTTCACTCCCTCGTGGTCGAATACCTTGTTTTCTATCCTCCCGCCCACCATAATCAGCTTCTGTAGGCCGCTCTGCGCCGTGAGGTCATAGTACCCCGGGTTCTTCTTGCGTGACGGCGCAGGGAATGCCGGCGGCGAGGGTGAGAGCACTGAGAGCACAGCCGCCAGGTGCGCCGGGCTCACGGCTGGGAAGGTGACGGCGGCAACAGGGCCGACTAACAACGGGCTGATCTGGGCGTATGCCGAGTTCTCGTCGATGGTAGCTTTGGAGATGGTTTCGTAGGCCGTAGCTGATAAGTCATGCGTGTACGCATTAGACTTTTCCGATAGCGCCTCGGGGTGGAAGAACTCGACGATCTTGAAGGCAACGTTGAACATGCGCGTCCGAAGCACCTGTAGCTCGATGCTGCTTGAGATATCCACCGGCGCTCCGCCGTTGGGCCCGACAACGGGCGTGGGTACCTTTGCCAACGCTGCGCGCAGTTCTCGCCGGATGGCAGCCCATTCCACAGCAGTGAGGTTGTTATGCTGGAAGAAGAGGATCAGGGGAGCTGAGCGGAGCATAGCCGTATAAGTCCTGATCAGCTGTGCTTTCCGCTGGTCGGGCCGTCGCGCGCTGGGCGGTTGTGTGGGGGGGATGTAGTCTTCAGGTAGTCTCAAGGATCCCGTCGGTATAGGAGACATTGAGGCGGTGGCATAATTCCTCGAGGCTGTCTTAGAACTCTGATATAGGATATTTGCAGGTCTTTGGGAGTTTGTCGTCCTCCGAAGCGCTCGGCAGACGCTGGTCCGCGCCGAGCAGCTAATTCGTGGCGGCATGTTTAAAGACAGTATGGGGAGTCCGCATATATATTACGGACTCTTGTGGGTTCGAATAGCCGTTACGTCGTCGTCCCTGGGTTGTGCCGTGCTGCTTTTTTTCTATTTTCTATTTCTTCCGCCGAATTGAAGATTGGAGACAGCTTCAACAGTTGATTGGTCCAATTGATTTTCAACGTCGATGAGGTCCGTGCTTCAGCTTGAGCTCCACCTTTGACGGCGGCCGGAGTTATTTGTCTCCAGCTTTAGATCTGCCATCCGTCACCGCCCCAATTGAAGTAAGACAGTCAGGGTCGTCGTCAGGACCAAGGAAGCTGCAGGGAAACCCCTCTATTGGAAGCCCCGCTATCGGATGGCGGGGCACCTGTAAGTCATCCCGCTGGCCTTATGCCGTCCTCCAGGCCTGTATGCCAACCCTCCCACCTTCAATTACGGGTCCAAGCTACTTGTTTGTCTTATAACAGCTTAGTTAGACGACAACCAAGTTGAGAGACAATGGCAGACCAAGGCCAACCCGCCTTCCAGGACATTCGTCCACTGCTACAGCGCCTATGGCCCGACCCGGCCAAGGAGAATGTTACGGCCAAAGAAATCGCTGATGCCTTGGCCCTCATATTCACCAACCAGCTTAGTCCCGTTCAGACAGGCTCGTTGCTGACGGCCCTGCACTTCACCGCTTGGGATCGCCGCGCCGACGTACTGGCCGAGGCCTCTGCTGCCATGCGCCGTCATGCCGCCAGCATTGACTTAGACGGCCTCAATTCCGTCATTGCTAAGCGGCGGAAGCCCGAGGGCAAGTATAACGGCGGGCTGGTAAGCTCCCTCCCCATCCCTCCCCCCCTCCCCTGCAAGGACTAGGTATAGGCCTACGACTGTGGCGGTGATAATAACAAGCAACAAATATAGTGTGACATCGTCGGCACCGGCGGCGACTCCCACAACACATTCAACATATCCACAACGTCCTCGATCCTCGCCTCCTCCCTGCTCCTCCTCGCCAAGCACGGCAACCGTGCCTCAACTTCCAAATCCGGGTCCGCGGACTTACTCATGAACATGCAACCCAAGGCCGCGCAGCTAGGCCGCATCACCCCAGCTACTATTGCCGACGTCTACGCCGCCACCAACTATGCTTTCCTGTTTGCGCCCGTCTTCCACCCGGGCATGAAATACGTCGCTTCCGTGCGTAAGGAGCTCGGCTGGCGTACCATCTTCAATCTCCTCGGGCCCCTGAGCAATCCTTTAGGAGAAGCAATCGAAGCGCGCATGCTAGGTGTAGCCCGTGATGACCTGGGACCCGTGTTCGCCGAGGCGCTCAGGATAGCAGGTGCCAGGAAGGGGCTGGTGGTGTGTGGCAAAGAGCAGCTCGACGAGGKATCTTGCGCGGGCCCTACGCTGTGCTGGCAGCTCGTCGAGCACGCCAGCGGCTCCATTGACGTCGAGCACTTCACTCTCGAGCCCGCGGACTTCGGTTTGAGCGCGCACCCCCTCAACACCGTCTCGCCCGGTCGCGAACCCCACGAGAACGCCGAGATACTGCGGCGCCTCCTACAAAACGAGCTGCCATCCGACGACCCGATCCTCGAGTTTGTGCTGATGAACACGGCGGCGTTCTTGGTTGCGGCTGGAGTTTGCGAAGCCAATTCGAGTAGTATGGGTCCCGGTGACGATGGAAAGGTTGTCAGGGAGCGCGGGCCTGGTGGAGGCCGCTGGAAAGAGGGCGTGAGAAGGGCGAGGTGGACAATCGAGAGCGGCGAGGCTTGGAGGCAGTGGAGTTCTTTTGCTGAGGTTACGAACAGCCTGCCTGCTTAGACGCTCGGGGACCCTATAGACTAGAATTTTAGAAAAGGGAGATGTGAATTATTTGGGGTATGGTAGATGTTTCATTGCCTATTTCTTTAGTTGGGATACCAGGGAAGCAAAACCCAATGTTGATTATGGTCTATGGTCATAATAGACCGATATTTACGGCATGATGGACGCTAACCAGAAAGAAGGGATAAAGAAAAAGTTTCTGAGTTATTTGGTTAGTGAAAAAGGGGATACTTTCAGGTCGGCGAGGATATAGGTATTCATATCCGGCTAGATTTGTACTTTGTGCATTTATCGCTAGTTTCAAGGGTAAAATTAAATGGTTAAGAGAAGATGTGCTGAGCGGAGGTTCTCATTGATTTAGCTTCATATTGACTGATTATCAAGTTAGTCTCGAGTAGAACTAATATCAATCGCGGTCAACTCATCATATTCTAATGATACGAGGGGTGGGATAAACCACATGTAAATATGGTGAGCCCGGCTTTATTTAGGGGGGGGGGTCTGGATCGGTACTCCTTCCTCTCCCCCTTTGCTCATCTCCACGTCCCCCGTCTCTACCMCCTCGGCCACTAGCTCCTTCACGGCCACCACATCGGCCCGCTCCACGATTGCCGACTCCTCTGCCTCTCCTTACTCTACCACGATATCCTCCTCCACCGCCTCGTTGTCTGGGTTGCGATTGTCCACCAAATCCCTACCTCGACAGCACGGCGCGGATGCTACCCTTTACCACTGTCTTGCCCTCAATGATACGTTCTCCGATACCCGTGTCACCGCCACTCCCAACTTCGAGCCAGCGGGCGAGCAGATCGTTGCTCTCCTTGGGCTTGACGCTGTCGTCGCGCGTGCCAACCGTGATGTGCGGCACCTTGTTGACGCAAGTCCACTTCTGCTCCTCGTCTAATATGCGCACGACAATAGCCATGATGCGGTCGTCGTACACAACACGCTCGAGCTGGACGCCAACCTCGTCGAGCTTGCCGTCCTGGCTCTTGTTTTCGGCTTCGAGAGCTGTGTATCGCTGCCATAGCTCTGGGTGCTCCTTGGATGAGGCGCGGTGCATCAACGTCACGTGGAAGAGAGGCTGTATACGTCGCGTCTGCTGAAGCTGCTTGTAAAAGCGTTGCGTTGGCGCGTCCGTGCCCTTGAAGGCGGACTCGAGGGCCACATTGATATCCTTGGCGGGGACAGAGATGGACATGTATTCTAGCGGTTTCTTCTTGGGAGGCTGTGACTCTTGGTTCTTGGGTTGCTGGTTCTGCTTCTTATCTCGCCCTTTACTTCGGTCGGGGATAGTATGCCTTATGTCAGGCTTGTAATTCTCAATAGCAGCCTTTACGGCCTCGTCCAATTCTTCATCACTGGGAATATTGGTGATCAGTGATGGATATTTCTTATGTAATTCCCTAACAACTGTTTCCACGTTGGCGCGGCTATCCTGGGTAGGGTCCAGGTCGATAATGAGATCGAAGCCATCATCCGGGCTGCTATCAGGATCGCAGGGCTGGAATCTTGATATGAAATTCTCCATAATTCCAATCACCTTGGCCTCGTCTGAAGCGGCTTGAATAGTTTGATGGTTATCACCTCGTTTCAGTACTCGTTCCCTAGTGACTCTCCGAATTTCGTCGATATCTCCATGAGCAAAGTTTAGAGCAACTAGACGTGCATCTTTGTGCTGCATCTTAATGTCCTTGATTATTTGGGCTCGTTCTCGACGTTCTGAGTTGTTACGATCTGCTATGACGACTGGATGTTCCATGAGAAGCTGCATGACCGCTTGAACCATTCTGGCAGGTCGCTGCTTGCCCTGAATATTATCGTTTTGAATGATACCCCAATTAAAAAGATGTGTGAGAGCAACGCCAACAGTGGTCTTTCCACATCCAATGGTGGCAATGGGAACAAGGACGACATCCCGAGAAACGGATGCGGCTTCGTTATCTCCAAACTCGTTCTCAACATTAGCTGCGTCCGAGCCCTTCATGTTCTTGTATGCCAGGAAATCGTCGCGCAGCGCGATAATGCCGTGATTCTGGTTGTATGCCTTCGCTAATCTAGGGTCCGCAGCAAGCCTCTTACGTGCGTACATCAGGTATTCTTCCGTGATCTTAACATGTTTCTTGAATTTCGGAGGCTTGCCAGAGATTAAGGCTTTCGTACATTCCCGCCATTGTCGATACAGCAAGTACGGCTCTTCAAACTTGTACTTGAAGAACCAGTCGACGTAGGGTGATTGTCCGGGGTGTTGGGACATCTTGCAGCGAATGACGAACCCCTCAACGTCTCGGCCCTCGTGCGCCCCTGACTCGGCAACTCCCTCCAAGAAGGACTTGACAGAGTTGACGTCGTCGAATTTCTGGAGTCCCACCTTACGGAAGCCCCATTCATCGGCGAACTGTTGGACTAGGTTGCTAGGATATGTCAAAAACTCGGGGACGTTGACGTTGATCCCGTGAAGATAAAGGCCAGCTTTTTCGGGACCGTATGCCAGGATATGTTCTTCGAAGGAATCGTCGCAAAGCTCTGCTACGGCAGTGATGTTTCTCTTTCTTAATTCCCGAGCAAACTCTTCTCTGCTCTTGCCGAGGGTAGCAAGCTGTTTGTCGACCCATCTCTCGCCGGCGCTAGCGTGGCTAACTTCGACGTCGCTACGGTCACCAGTAGAATGCTTGCTGCAGACAAGGAGGGACCCGTCTTCAAGGCCGCTGATGAATATGATACATCCATTTTCCTTTAGAGTCAGCTCGTATGGGCCTTGGGTGTTCTTGAGGATATTCTCCCATTTAGTTTCCGAGACCTCATCCACGTTGAAGAACTTGTCGTAACCCCTGACTGCAATCTCATATTCACCCCGTCGGTTCCGTGTTGTGAAAAGACCCCTTGCATATGTAGGGAGATTTGGCTTCTTGTAATCCCAGTCATGAAGACGCCACGAGTCGACAGTGATGCCGTCAGACCCTTTGACGTCAAAGGTGCTCTTCTTGGCCTTAAAACCCTTCTTGGCATTGTTGGCTAAGCCTCGGACGAGGTTTGCCACTTCCTGAGGATCCTGCTCACGGTAAGGTACACTGGAGCTCTCCATGGCTAGACTCTGATGGCGTTGAGAGGGAGGTGATGAATTTGGTTGGTGAATTGTGCTAAACAAAGCCCTGTTCTGGGCCACAGTATGGGTTTTATATACTCTGTGATGCTCTAGGTGTAGAGAGGAAGTTGATAACAACTTGAAGACAGTCCTGGGAAGTCGATAAGCGGTGCTCCTTGGCAATATGAAGAGGCTTCTATAAGGGAGTCTCACAAGTTAGTGTTTGCCAACAATGGATTACGCGTGTTATATTTGAGCAAAAGAGACATTAAGTTCACAAGAAAGAATCTTTATATGCGAGGAAAGTCGCAAGGTATGTCGAGTCTCAGTGGATAAAGAGGCTGTGTTGTTTCCACTATTCAGTGGGAATATAGGAACTGAAGCGGGTGGGAGAATGCTTACAACCTCAAGGAAGAGAGCCGTTTGGCTACTGGCATGAGTCACTGGAAGGCCTTAACCGTTGCAGTCAGTCCGGGGTACCTCAAGCTCAGACGATTAAAAACAGCTGAGCATCAATGCTAGTATCAGACACACAGTGCCCTTTGTGAGACTTACCTTATTATGTTTGCGCAACGCCAGCTGCCTTGTATGAAAAGAGAGAAAGAAGATGCCTGGGTGATTGGTGGTTAAGGTAAGAATAGCGTAACTGCCTGCTTGATGTCGGGTGTCGAATTACTGAGCTTGTTGGGCAAGTGGGATGTTATACACTTGTCGTGACCTTAGCTCATAGGTTTGCGCTAGACGTTTGATTGGCGCCCAGAACCAAGCTCGCCAGGTAGGTGGTACGTCTTAGGGCTGTCAGATAGTGGATGACGGGCTGTTTCTGGCTGCCTCGGAGGCGTAGTACGGGGAATATATGCCTTAAACGGCAGGCGGTCTACGACAATTTAGGGCATTTTCGACGGTGGGGTTGTTACCACTTGGGCAGCTTGGGCGGGCAGTAGCGAGGGGTTGGAGGGGCACATTGAATTTTCCTAGCATGCGTCATACCGAACCCCTACTACCCCTACTAGTCCAATTTTTATATTCTATTTTTTTGCTTCGTCGCATCGGCCCTCAGGTGACGATCACTAAAACTGGAGTTTTCGTTCCCCGGCTCACATCAAATTGAGATAGGTCTACCTTATATCTACCATCAAACACTTAAGTCGCAATGTCCGCCAACCCGTTCATCCTCGCTGCCGACAACAGCCCAGCTCTACTACCCCTTCTCCGCCAAAATCCAGCTCTTGCCTCCGAACAAGATTCTCACGGTTACTCGCTTGTTCACGCTGCGGCGAGCTATAACCACCTCGACCTCCTCCGCACCCTAATACGCGAGTTTAATGTGGACGTCAACTTGCGCGACGAAGACGATGAGACAGCTCTCTTCGTAGTCGAAACCGTCGACGCTGCTCGACTACTAGTTGAAGAGCTCGGAGCAGATATCACAATCAAGGGGTTAGATGGGTATACGGCGCGCCAGAAGATAGCCGAAGAGGGCGATTTCCCCCAAGTTGCCGAGTATCTGCAAAGCAGGGAAGACTCTAGCCACGCTCAAACACTATTGAACGGGACCAACGGAGATACAGGCGCCGTACCGCCCATGCCCGGAGGCCTCAATATATCCGTCAGCACTGTTGCACCCACCGAGGCAGGCGAGCTGGAGGTTGATCCCGAATTCCGAAGGAGAATAGAACAGTTAGCTGAACGGGATGACTTTCATTCTGAAGCTGGACAGGCCGAGCTCAGACGACTAGTCCAAGATGCGATAGGAGAGCAAAACCTCGCAGATCGCAATGTCCGGTCTAGACAAGACTAGTCCATTGATAAACATCGAGCATGAATTAAGATACAGTCTCTTAATCGTGTCTTCTGATATCCCAAAGGAAGTATTCTCCGGGCGAGCTAGGGGGCCTTAGAATGGTACAGTCCGCGCTATCTCCAATGATACCCCTTGCGAACGATGTCGCACTCAAGGAGAACCATGATTTAGATGGCAGGGCTAATATCGCATCCGCTAAGACTCTTTGAGTCCACTTCGGTGACATGAAACCTTGCCAACTGATTCGGCACAGCTTGCCTTCCTGAATATCCTCAGGGCTCCCGGGAATGGCATAGCCAGATAAATAAGGATCTACCTTGTCGCTTACACTTACTCGTGGACTCTCTAGCCGAATCAGAGACAGCCATTCGTATATGTCGGTGGCGAATTCATCTAAGTCTAGACGATTTTGGCTCACGAGGATAGTAGGCGGAGGTTTCAACAACGGAACCTTCACGGAAATGTCCTCAGTAAGCCCAGGATGTGACGTATATTTGGTGGGATAATGCCGCAATAGAGGATCAGGGACAGGTGCTAGATTTCGTAGTCATCAGAAAATCGAACAATATAGTACTCCATATTCTCTTACTATTAGAAAGATTGTGAAAAAGCCAGGTGACAGGTGCATTCAACACATTTTTACATGCGTATGCCAGTCTGTCAAAACCCTTCTTGCCATGGAGCATGGACGGACTCCTGAGGTTGAATTGCACAACTTGAAGAAACAGTTAGTGGTATAACAAGACGTCGGAAAGATTCGACGTACTCCATCTTGGTTTAAGTCCACGATTGCCCTTCGCTCCATGGGGTTTGCCCACGAGTCCAGCTCTCTCATATGTCTCCTTGTCAAGATACATTGTGAGCAGGCCTAGAGTAATACACGTTGTTAGCTACGTGACGTTCACTAGAACTGGACGCGAATATGACATTGCTACTTACCATCTTTGAGTGAGAACACATTTTCAAAGTCTATTTTTCCCTCGGAGAGCATCATAATATTTCCTTTTGCGACCATGTGTCAGCCGTATAAATTTCAACATGAGAGCCAATAGTAGTTAGATTACCTATCTTGATGTACTCGGTAAAGAAGTCACCCTCTAGGACTTGCTCGAGTTTCATGATGACCTTATAAAACACAGGCGCACGACTTGGATCGCCGGTGATCTTGTCTTTGACAAGTTGCAGCAGTTCTTCTGGGAGAATTAGATCAACCTATATTATTTTAGCAAATGCCAGAGGCAGGAATTCTTAAATGTATGACAAGAGGTCAGACCTTGTGAACGAAGTCTTGCCCCAGTAGTGCACTCCATGGCTTTCCTTTGCTTGGAACCAGTTCGGACTCGAGATGGCTCATTATTCCATATGTGACAAAGCATTTTGAGGATTGATAGACACTTGGTGTTGAGAATGAAAACATTTTCTCTAGTAGCTTCGGATTCAAAAGCGCACTGCGATATGTAGCCCGCGCAAAAGTTACGTTGTTTGAATGTAGTAGAGAATATCGAGATGCTCAAGTTGGAAAAGTGAACTTTGAAGGTTACACCAACCCTGTAGTGTGGAATTAGAGAGGCAATTCTCTATAAGACTACTATGCTTTATACGATATTATGCCAAAATACCCAAATAGTTGGGGGGCTAAGGTTGCATTAGCGGAGTCTATTCAAACACCCGTAATTGCGCCATGTAGCAACTCGGCCATTTTCTTCTAGATACMCTCCTGCCTCTCCATGTCAAACTCTTTTCATCAATTGTTTGGGAAACTTGTGCATGAGACTCAGCCTGGCCCTGGCTTGAATATTCAAGCGACAACTACCAAGAAATACTTCTGGCTCTCAGATGGAGCGAGCTTCAGGGAGGCGCATAGCAGGAGCATTCAAAATTGTTCTTGACGACCACGAAACGATTCAAGGCACATAGCTCGCGATGGAGTATCTCATTCGTTTTTCTCAGTCTCACGAGACTTTCCGCTTGGCAGAGATCCAGGCCCTCGCTAATGTTGAAGGTATCAACCTAGAGGTCATATCGTATAGCGAAGAGGTAATTGCCTGTCTACTTCTACAGCTCTCTTACGGGGTTTGGCGCTCACCACGTTCTTCACTTAGTCACCTTTCTGCATAGTTCGGCTACCATCCGAAGATGCTGCGAAGCTTCTCCTAAAGCGCTCGATCTTGGCGCAAACCATTCACGAGCACTGGGGCACTGCTGAGACTTATGACGAGCTGCATGCCATTGTCAAACGCAACACAGCTCACCTGTGGTCGCAGTATAGAGACGTTTCGTTCAAGATCAACATAGATGCTTACCAAGGTTCTCGATCAGAGAAGCGAAAATTAGATCTGATAAACTCGTTCGCTTATCTAGGGTTCGAAGGGCTCATTCTTTTAAAAAATCCGGACCAGAAATTTACCATCTTCGAGCAATGGGAGTTCGATGCCGTACCTCGGAACCTACCTAATCCCTTGAAGGTGCACTTTGGCCGTCTTGTCGGCCATAGCGTACGGGAACTGATCAAAACCTATGACCTGAAGAAGCGGGGATATATAAGCACCACATCCATGGACTCGGAGCTCGCTCTGGTGACTGCGAATATTGCCCTTGCCGCCCCCGGTAAGTTATTCTATGATCCGTTTGTGGGAACGGGTAGTTTCCCTATTGCTTGCGCACATTTTGGCGCTCTTGGCTTCGGTAGCGACATAGATGGTCGGAGTGTCAGGGGCGAGGGKGGTAAGAGGAGTTTGAAAGGCAACTTTGAGCAGTACGGACTGCAAAACTTGTTAGGCGACGTTTTCGTTAGTGATTTGACGAATACCCCTATCCGAGAAGCGAGGATACTCGATGGCATCGTTTGCGACCCACCGTATGGTGTAAGGGAGGGATTGAAAGTTCTCGGATGCAGAGATCCAGAGCACAAGGATGCCTGGCTCGTGGAAAAGGGGAAGCAGAATTATCGGTAAGGCGAACTTCTTGAAAAATCGGATAAGTGTTACTAAAAGACATAGAAATCCATCTTTTGTACCCCCGAAGAAGCCATATAGCTTCACGGCCATGCTGGATGATATTCTAAACTTTGCATCAAATACGTTGGTGGACAATGGGCGCCTCTCCTTCTGGATGCCAACAGCAAACGATGAGGAACAAGAGATTCCTGTACCGACGCACCCGTGCTTGAGCGTTGTGGTTGTCTGTACACAGGCATTCTATAAATGTAAGTGTGGCGTATGCATATTTTCTGCACGGCCTGTAACTCACTAGATCCCCCAGGGTCACGAAGATTGATCACATATCGTCGGCTACCAGACTCAGAAGTCGACATGTCTGCTCTCGCAGAGAGGAAACGAGAGGAACAACTGAAGGGCCACACCGCGGATGACCTAAACTCGTTTCGTCGGGCGTACTTCAAAGGTTTCAAACCAGAGAAAACAGGCACAGGCGTTGGTCCTGGATAGGTTGAGTGTCATATCTCGGCGATCTCGTTATACCCTCTTATTAGACGGTGGAGACTCAGATACCCAGGTAACGGAATAGGAGTTATGAAGGATGAATTTCCACGTAAAATGCGACCAATCGGTTTATTACGAACACTGTAGTAAGCGGTTAGGGTCTCGGGTCGCATTGCAATATCCCTTCCAAACCGAATATGAATTTCAATGAAGTTCAATGAGATAAAATAACGAAGAATATCATAAGTCACTCATCAAATGAGAAATGAACAACCGATTCAAATGAAACTCGCCTCTGTTTTTCTTCGGGTTTATGGTATAAACTTGTTTGAAAATTAATTGGTAACGCGGTCAAGCCCCCTAGAGATGTCCGGTGAACGAGCTACCGTCTTTACGAGAGGGTTTATCTCACAGTAGGGAGAGCGAAGGTTGATTTTGAAGTCTATTTACGAAATACCCAGATAGAGTCCCCCTCCCCCCAAATAGGACCTAGACTAATGTGTGTATGGACTAGATGGTCTCAAAGTTAACGTCAGCGGGCCGTCACGACGGGACAAGCTGAAGCGTTGACTTTTCTTTCTAAACCTTGGAGCAGCCACCCATGTGGGAGCTCTAAGTTCGTGTCAACGCATGACACCGCCCGCCTTCTACTAGCGCCACGGCCGATGTAATGATGCCGCCTTGTCGGCAGCCCAAGGAAATTTCCTGCTATAGTCTATGGTGGGAAGAAATTATATTAAGACCCTAAAATCAATGTATGGAAGAAAAGGAGGAAAAGCAAGGTTATTACTTAATATAGTGTTGATAGGACTCAGCAATTATCCTCACACTTACCCCTTTAGTTGTAAACATCCATGCATGGGAAATTTGTGTGCTGACCCTGACCGGCCTCTCCTAGGTTGAGCGCTACCTCCGGGATCATGAGTATTTCCGAGAGAGGGACTACCTACATGTAGTCCTAGACTCATGTATGCGGGGAACCAAAGTTACCTTACATGTATCTAAGACAGCTACAAGATCCCAGCTATAACAATAGGGCCCTTATTACAGCGCCAACGAAAGTCGTATCTGCCTAGATAGCTTGCTGAAGGAATTGTATTTGTGTTGTCTTCACGCCTCAAGTCCTGTATAAATTAACGAATAATCGCATATCGCTTGGAGTCTATGCGATTACTATATACTCTATATACATACATACCTGTGATCAGTATTGGGAAGATCTTCAACGCATGGCACCTGTCTAAGACATACATAGGGTCCCGCCCCCAACAAGAAGCATCATGGGAGTCGAATCTGCGCATTCCTGTTGGAGTATTTCCGAATGCGAAAAAGCTGCAGTGTCAAGTATAAAGCGCTTGTTAATTGATAATGGAAGATATATATCTTTGCTCCTTGTTTCCTATATGATAGCTCGTATGATAACCTGTGTTGTCACGTAGCTCGCTCTTCAGGTTCTACAACAGCTGCAAATAAGAGCCGATACGTAAGCCATTCGCAATTCACATGTCGGTCAAGAGGTATCTTGATTATTATCCATCGTCTTACTAACAGCATCGAAGGAAAAAAAAAATAAAGTTATTCACTTTTGAATTTGCCCCGGTTACCTGCTTTTATTTACTTTTACATCGCCGAAGCTTGACCCCTATCTTGTCAACTTGGCATGTGCTTCTACAGGAAATACCCAATAAACTGGTACGTGCCACGCTACCTATACCGGCTCCTATTAATAGACTCACGGCTCCCCTCCCCTTGTTCAATGCCCAGAAAGCGTTAAAGGCGTTGGGTCCTTTCTCCACCCCCAGACTGGCGACTTGCTACAAGTCCTGCAACAAGTCGAGGCCGACCTTCACAAGTTTGGCGGCGGCTTTAATCCCTACGCCCTTGGAGAGGCCCAGTTTCTCTCGTCAATCCAGCTGTGGTACAACCCTTTTGCTCGACCATCACGAGATACTCTTTTTTTCTTTTGGTGTGGGCTTCTCATTACTTTCCTCTGCTTCTTTTTCTATTATTGCATTAATTTACATTGTACATTCCCTCCTCGTTTCGGCACATAAGGCTTTATTATCCAATCTCACGCGCGCAGCAGCCCATCGCGTTTGTCATTCAAGACATTTCCCGAGACAAAGGCACCTGCGTAGTAGCCATCGCCGTCACACGCCATACACCTCACCAGCATGCCTACTCCCTCTAGCAATCCGCCGCCCGAACTCCCACCCAGAACACACAGCTCGTCATGTCCCGACCCTGAAGAGGCAGCCCGAAATAGCTGGCGACCCGACCAAGATGGCCTCGAGATGAATATCGACAGCCAGGAAGCATCATCGTCTCCTGAACCAGTCAGCGCGCCTTCGCTTCCCACGAGGGCTGAAGACGCTATTTCAGACTCGCGATCTGCCACCGAATCTCCTAGACCGGATTCAAGGAGCGGCACCGAACCCACCCTCCTCGCCTCTGACCGCCCATCCCAGAATACAACACCTAATCATAAGCCGACCGACGCAGATGACGATGCATCGGCTAGAGGCGACACAGATTTGTCGTCGAGACAGCGACCAAGTGGGAGTTACGATATCGTGTCGCCTATTGGCGCAGATAGCGATAAGCTAGAATACGGAGCGATGCCCGGCCGATTGCAGGAGGACGCCTTCATGCCCTCCATGGGATATGACCACTCCAACATCCGAGTATGTACATGCGCCGCGCCCTATACATGCCTGTATATACGTGACTAACGCTTGCTTGCTTACCTCCAGATAATACCTACCTCACCGTCGTCCTTCCTACGACCGGGCAGTAGATTCCACGGCACACAGCAGTCAGAACGACAAGTGTACGATGTGCAGGTGGAGATCAAATACGTCGATCTGCGGGAGTCATTTCTTTGCGGGTTTCTCAAGATACAAGGTCAGTTTTTTTACTTACTCTGTCCATGTGTGCCCTTCTCTGTTTAATTCGATGTCTTTCAATGCTTCATCCCCTTTCTTTTGCAGAGCCCAGCCCGACAGCCTTCGCTAACAAGATTCCCTCCACAGGTCTGACGGAAGACAACCCAACATTAACAACTTATTTCGAGGGCGAGCTCATCGGCAGCAAATACGGGTTCATCACGAACCACGAGAGCTGGGGTGCAACAGAGAAGATCGACCTGAGCCACTGGAGCAAATTTTCAGCATTCAGACAATACTCGAAGCAGGTGCGCAAAGGACCTGTCTCAATCCCGAACCTGGCTCAGCGCGAGAACATATTCATGCGCTGGAAGGAGCATTTCCTCGTTCCCGATCATCGCGTCCGCACCATCAATGGCGCCAGCTTTGAGGGATTCTACTACATCTGCTTCAACCAGAAGGAGGGCAGTGTGAGCGGTATATATTTCCACTCCAAGAGTGAGAAGTATGGCCCCTTTTCTTTATATATGATCTTGCGTTTCATATTTACTGTGCTTTATACCCATCTACTGCCATTTATTACCCATAATACGTTCCTTGTGTTATTATGTGTTTTATCTATTGCGGTCCACTTGACTAGCAAGGAGCATGGTTGCTAATATCGCACTCCGCCAGATTCCAGCAACTAGAACTTAAACACGTGGAGGACAGAGGCTGTTTCGGCGCCGTCGAGTTCCGATAATTCTACTACAGCTTCGCCACGGATGAACGACCATACAAGGTCGACGAATGGCAGGTGGACGTTTATAGCGTACGACACGACCACTCGCTCAAATAGTAGTAATTGAAGCAGGCGAGGAATCACGTTGACGAATGGTATTATTCGCTAGCATCTTGATTTCGCAACGAAGGTATGAAGAAGAACGGAATGCGAAATCGATATTAGGCCTAGCACAGAAGACGTCCAGTTTCAGTCTCCCAGTCGGAGGCCGCATGTTCATGACAAAGAAGTATCATAGCATTTCACGACAGCTTTGAGGCAAGGGGGTATATTCCAGTTACAAAGAGGACAAGGCTACGTCCTCTGGGTGTACATAATGACAATCATAAACTTCGCGTCTGCGCATCTCTTTCTTCCTCTTCTTCTCCGAACTCCATATCACGAGATGGGCTTGATCTTGAAATGCAGTGACGTCAGACTGAATACGAGCGCCTTGAGATCCTGCACCAGATAGTAGAACACCCGCAATCCTTCGGGATCCGCCGACTCAGTCACGTCGATGAGGGATCCAATCTTGGCTGTCTGTGTAGTAGGGGAGGTTAGCGTTGTGTTACAGTAGTTGACCTGGGTATTTACCCACCTCGAACGATATGTGATCATTGCCCATTCGAATCTCTAGCTCCTGTCTGCCGTCCTTGTTCTTCTGGGGCCACTTCGCATCGTCTTCCTTCATGATCTCGCTCGTCTTGACGATACGCTTGATCTCATCCACTACTAATGAACTGACGCACACTGTTTTCCATTAGCACTGCCTCTACTCGCATGTCCGTCAAAGATGTGCTCGGACGAAGGAAGCGCAATAAGACGTACTCTCTTTTCGGATCAGACTGTCGTTACGGTAGTTCGAGTTGTTCGCATATCGAGCGACGGCACTCCTTCCATCGCCTACGACTCTGAAGTCGAATTCTGTGGTATTGTTAATTTCCCATTCTTGAATAACTAGGTGGCGTGGATGGGCGGAGATTGGAATCGGCTCACCTAAGAATTCGTGGCCGAATCGACCAGAGTGGCCAGAGCTGTAGAGATCAATGAATTAGCAGACGGTCTTTCTGTCCGGTTGGGACTTGCTTGGACGTACTAGTATCGGAGGTAGAAAGGCTCACCGGATGAAGCCATAATGATAGGGTAATTGGGTTGTCGCACTAAGTCGTAACGAACGTATGTAGGGGGGTGTAGGTTTCTTGTCGTTGGCTCTTCTTCGTAGGCTTAGTCACAGTGGTACAGCGTCTGTATAGCGACTCTATCTTTTGACCTCTGTTGCGACGAGGCTTCGCTGAATTGCCTACACAGCTCTAGAATGTTTTGGCGGGGCAGAAAGTTTAGACCGAACATGGGCAGCGTGGGGAACAGGGGTGTGGGTGTGAAGGCGGTCAATACATGTAGGAGGTATGTATTAAGGTACAGTATAGACGTAAGCCACACGAATGGGTCCACGGGATAATGCGTTGAGGCTGGTTAAGCTGGCCTGGCTAATCATCGGAAGGGGGGACTATTCTATCTAATCAGCTTCATCAGCCAATTACATCTCGCCAATCAGTTGGCCCTATCCGTTTCAGGAGGGACAGATTTCTGTGTGTGCATGGCCAGTGGTTAGGCAGTGGCCCAGGCTTGTGGGATGTGGCTGTTGTGGACATTTGGATTTTGGGCCAGCCTGTTACCGATTATCACCAATTCCAATTACCTATCCTCAACACCACCGCTGCTGTTCTCGACCAAAGCAAAGCCACTCCCTCTGGCTGGCATGCATGGTCGCATTGACTTCTTCAAACCCCCTCTTTAGTGTCGAGACGGCTTCTGTAACTATTCAATCCTGTCTCGACGTGTATCTACGCAGCCTCGAACCCGAATCTTGACGCAACCCTTTTAATACTGCCGCCATTTAACTAAGCTCCCTCCAGCCGTTCCCGTCCTCGTCAGACCACCTACCCACGCTCTCACAGACCCGAGTTAGTCAAGGCGGTCGGGAGCCGCAACAATTGCCCAGCATGACGACCTTCCTCGAAAATGCGTACAGCCTGGTCCACCAGGACAATGCTGCCGATGTCCCTACCATGTCAGATCTGCGCATGCAGCTAGAAAAGGGTACAGACGAGACAAAGGTCGATACGATGAAGCGCATTTTGACCGTCATGTTGAATGGTGACCCTATGCCTCAACTCCTCATGCACATCATCCGATTCGTCATGCCCTCGAGATATAAGCCGCTGAAGAAGTTATTATACTTCTACTATGAAATTTGCCCCAAACACGATTCGAGCGGCAAGCTAAAGCAGGAAATGATTCTAGTCTGGTGAGTGAAGGAAGCTAGCCAGGTCGAGGATGGAAAGACGTGTTTGCTGACAGCTCAAATCCAGCAATGGCATCAGAAATGATCTTCAACACCCCAACGAGTACATCAGAGGAAATACGTTGCGCTTCTTATGCAAGCTGCGAGAACCCGAGTTGATCGAACCCCTGCTATCCTCAGCCCGGGCCTGTCTTGAGCATCGCCACGCCTACGTTCGAAAGAATGCTGTCTTTGCCATCTCTTCCATCTTCCAACATTCACCGACCCTCATTCCAGACGCCTCTGATCTGATCGCCACCTTCCTCGAGGGAGAGAGCGATGCTACCTGCAAGCGCAATGCCTTTGCTGCTCTCGCTAGCATCGACCATGACAAGGCTCTGGCCTACCTGAGCTCCGTCTTTGAGGGTATCCCGAACGCCGAGGAGTTGCTACAACTTGTGGAACTCGAGTTCATTCGAAAGGACGCCGTTCATAACTCCCAGCATAAGGTAAGATATACAGCAATATATCGCCATATAGGAGTTAACACTTGCAGGCTCGGTATCTGAGGCTCATCTTCGATCTGCTCGAAGCTGGCGCCTCGACTGTTGTGTACGAAGCTGCTTCGTCGTTGACAGCTTTGACTAGCAACCCTGTCGCAGTGAAGGCGGCCGCAGCCAAGTTCATCGAACTAAGCATCAAGGAGGCCGACAACAACGTGAAGCTCATTGTTCTAGACCGGGTAGATCAGTTACGGCAAAAGAATGAAGGCGTGCTGGACGATCTTGTAATGGAAATTCTGCGCGCACTATCTAGCCCCGATATCGACGTCAGACGAAAGGCCCTTGCTATTGCGCTGGAGATGGTCTCGAGCAAGAATGTTGAGGAAGTTATCCTGCTGCTCAAGAAGGAGCTTTCCAAGACTGTTGACCAGGAATACGAGAAGAACGCCGAGTATCGCCAGCTACTTATCCACTCCATTCATCAATGTGCCATCAAGTTCTCTGAGGTTGCAGCAAGTGTGGTAGATCTATTGATGGACTTCATTGCCGACTTCAGCAACTCCTCTGCTGTCGACGTTATTACTTTCGTTAAAGAAGTTGTTGAGAAATTTCCTAAGCTACGGCCATCCATCGTGGCACGACTGGTTGAGACTCTCGGCGAGGTTAGGGCAGGAAAGGTATACCGCGGAATTATCTGGATTATTGGCGAGTATTCCCTGGAAGAGAAGGACATCCGAGACGCATGGAAGAGAATACGTGCAAGCTTGGGTGAGATACCCATCCTTGCCTCTGAGCAGCGGCTACTAGACAATGTGGATGGCGACGAGGAGAAAGACAAGGAGCAAGTCAATGGCCACTCGAAGCCGACAGCGCCGTCCGGATCAAGAAGAGTCCTCGCTGATGGTACATACGCTACTGAAACGGCTCTTACCAGCAGCTCAACCGCCGCGGCGAAATTAGAGGCTGTCAAGGCTGCCCAGAAACCTCCACTACGACAGCTAATCCTCGAGGGTGACTACTATCTGGCTTCTGTCCTTTCCGCGACCCTTACGAAATTGGTTATGCGCCATTCTGAGATTTCTTCGGACAAGGCCCGAACGAACGCCCTCAAGGCCGAAGCTATGTTAATCATGATTTCCATTATACGTGTCGGCCAGTCGCAATTTGTCAAGGCTCCAATTGACGAGGATTCGGTTGACAGAATTATGTCTTGTGTTCGATCCTTGTCCGAGTTCGAGCAGAGAAAGGAGCTTGAAACTGTGTTCCTTGACGATACGCGGAAAGCATTCCGAGCTATGGTCCAAGTTGAGGAGAAGAAGCGAGCGGCCAAGGCAGCCTTCGAGAAGGCCAAGACCGCCATCCAAGTTGACGATGTTGTACAGATTCGACAACTTTCTAAAAAGAATGTCGGAGACGGCACCGACGAGATTGAGCTCGACCTCGAGAAGGCAACTGGCGGAGAGGCTGTATCTGAGGATCTGTCATCGAAACTGAGCCGTGTCGTCCAACTCACTGGTTTCTCTGACCCTGTATATGCCGAAGCGTACGTAAAGGTGCATCAGTTCGACATTGTCCTGGACGTTCTTCTGGTCAACCAAACCACAGAGACTCTTCAGAACCTCTCCGTCGAATTCGCTACCCTAGGTGATCTCAAGGTTGTTGAACGACCTACAACGCAGAATCTTGGCCCCCACGACTTCCACAATGTGCAATGTACTATCAAGGTGTCGTCAACGGATACTGGTGTCATCTTTGGCAACGTTGTGTATGACGGTGCTCACAGCACTGACACCAATGTTGTTATTCTTAATGATCTACACGTTGATATTATGGACTACATCCAACCAGCGACATGTACAGAAACGCAATTCCGCACGATGTGGACCGAGTTCGAGTGGGAGAACAAGGTCAACATCAACAGCAAGGCCAAGAGCCTCCGCGACTTCTTGGAACAGCTGATGGCCTGCACGAACATGAACTGCTTAACACCGGAAGCCAGCATGAAGGGCGACTGCCAATTCTTGAGCGCCAACCTGTACGCAAGGAGTGTTTTCGGTAAGATCTCAACCCCAATCCCTTATTTGCATGATAGACTAACAGCCTGCAGGCGAGGATGCGCTGGCAAACCTGAGCATCGAGAAAGAAGGCGAAGATGGGCCAATTACGGGTTTCGTCCGCATAAGAAGCAGGTCGCAAGGTTTGGCCCTGAGCCTTGGCTCGCTCAAGGGTCTGAACAAGATTGGTACGGCGGCTGCTTAATATGGGTAGGAGGCTTGGCGAAAAGTAGATAATACAACCCGGAGGTCGCTGAGATCTTGGCCTATAAAAGGTGGCACGTATTCGCAGCATAGCCAGACGAAGGTGGGCTTGCGGGAGGCCAACAACCTGAGGTAGTGATATCCAAAAATGATGTCGATGTCCTAAGTGGAATGCTTGCGTCGAGATGGCATGGATCAAAACGTGGTGCTGGAGTACCTCGGTGTGGTTTAGACAATGCAAATTACTTCATGACGAATTGTTTATTACGTGGTCATGCTGGAATCGTGTCCCTTGTACGAAACAAGCTATATCAAGTGATTCTCTGTATATTTAGTGGTGTGCATACTTCTTCCTTCGAAGCGCCCTTAAAATCGCGTCTTGTTACCGGACGATCCTATAGTGTATTGGTGTATACATGTAGGTAGAAGACTCGCAGGTACCTGCTATATCAACATAAGACCAAACCGTTCTTGTGCATGGTGTAGGTCCTTGCGAGCACAACCCTTTTTCTGTGTATGAGCACGTAAAGCATATAAGCCATGTGCCTGATAAGCCGATACGGCTTTAAGACCACCTATGCTTCGATGCTCAGTCTCCTTTTCCCTATCAGTATAACTTGGCTGCAACTCTGACAGTGCATGACATATACCAGGCAATACATGGCTTCTCCAACTCTGCAACGCGGTGAAGAATGAGGCTTGGAGTACGAGACAGCCAAGCAACGATAAGATACGGGCCAGACGGCTTGGCATGGAATCTCGGCTGCCCTGCTATGCCCTAAAACGGCTGTTTGATGTTTCTCGAAACAAGAAGCCTTTCGATCTTATCTTATTTTCGTCACGTATAGATTGATCTCCTCGCTCTCCACATGTTTGCTACAGATTGTGAAGTATTTGACGCGCTTCGACCCCCCTAATGGGGAAGGATGTTGATATCGTGAAGGAGCAAACTGGGGTATGTACCATGTATAGACGCAAAATCGCTCAGTTCATCACATGCATGTTACCAGCCATGGTCGTAGATGGCTACCACCAAGTAACCAGAACGGGTTACCCGTCAGCCCCGTCACCCGCAGATTTATGTAGATGGGCTTACTTGCAGGTACGATAGGTAGTTACCACAGCATCTAGACAAAGCAAGGCAAGGCAAGGCAAGATCGGTTAGGCATGAATGCGGCAGGACGGCGACCGGTAAGGGATGAATATGCCGTGTTTCGATATGGGTCCGTATGGGATGAATGGGGCGCATACGTACAAGAATATCCTACTCTCTCCAACGATCTACTCAAGACACGGGATGGATGATATCGGTATCTAAATGGAAGAAAAAGAGCCTCCGTTTCGTTCCATGTATCAACTACCGGGATGTATTTTGGTGGTATTAGTCTGGGGGGAGTTAAGGAGAGGGTCCCCGAGAAGACCCCAGAACCTTGAAATGGCCCAAAGGAAACATTCGAACCTCGGGCTGTCCCGGTAGTGCGGTACCCCCTAGTTGTCCCTAACTGCTGTAAGCCCTAGCAGGTCCCGGCCGAAGTTAGCTACCGGTTAACCTGATATATTGGCTTATTATTCACATCATCTCCGCTTTGCAGCAGTCGAAGTGACCCCACAATCACACGACATTGCATATGCGCCTTGGTGATCCTTCCCCCGCCCTCTTATTGTTTAGAGCGGGTTTCGTACGTCGCATCGTTCCATCTCGGCTCATGCCCGTCCCATTCGCCCACGCAGTCGTAAGGATAATCAGGAAAACATGACGGGCGTCAAGCCTTTTCTGGCTTGGCCACACCTGGTTGCATTTGGCTCATGCCTCCAAATCTTATATATACCTTCTTGTCCCTGCCAAGGGTCGGCCTAGATCCCTTCAGTTTGTTCGATAGACTACCCATAAAGCTAGCTATGTACGATTCATACCATATATAATTATACTTTCCTCACCCTACATCTCGACTGTCACCTATCCTATTCTAGTATTCCGGTGACTTCCATACTTGTTAACCTTGGCCACATCGATCGAAGAACATAACTCGAACGACCTACCCCTAAAGCACCTGGGTCTTTGACTCTTTCATCTACACCAACACTTTTCACTCCAGGACAGTAACAAAATGCCGATGAACCTCAACACMCCCCGGCCATTCTCGGCCACTTCTCCAGTCCACCCAAGCTACCTTCCAGCCTTACATAAGTCAGGACGGATTGAGAGAGGACTGTAAGCTCGGCCCTATCAACATTATACCAAGATGTATCATACTAACTCGTCTCATAGTGCCACTGCAACGGTTGCAGCCGTAGGAATCGGTTAGTTTCATTTAGCCTCAGCATGAGACATACCTAACCCAGTATAACTCTTGTGATATCAACTAACATTTGCTCGGATAAAAGGATACGGCTTGGCGAAATATAGAGCGATAAAGGCCGAGCAGTGGCAGAAAGAGCATCACGTTGAAAAAGAACAGCTGTTCCGCAGCGCAGAGGTAGTCCCAGCAATGGCGGTAGCGACACCCGCTCGCCAGAGTGAGGCAGTAGAGGCTCTAGAGAACGCCTATGGCGACCGCACGAACCTAGCCGAGCTCGAGGCCGCCGTTGCGACGTATGAGACACGGCGGAAGGATTAAGGGGACTAGGAACGCGCTATGTCGAGAATATGAGAGTGTTCTCTGCTCCGATGTTATGGTCATTCTCACGGGTTATTACGAGCGGGCGTCTTGGTGGGCTATTTGGTCTGTTCGCTGGAGTTACGGATGGCATGAAACCGCATAAAAGCGATAACATACAAGTGTGTTTTAAATGGATTTGGGGTTATGCGATATGTCAAGGGGGACTCGCTCTGACCTGACGCCTATGGTATCTCTAGGCGACGATAGGCTATGAATGATAACAATTCATCACCATCGAATACATCTCTCACTTTCCTCTATTGTGATATCTTCTACGAAGGACGGTATAGTCACTACTACCTACTGCGGGGTCAGCATCGAAACATACCTGGTAGTAGGTAAATCGAGTCGGATAAAAAGGTATCTACCGTGAGTAATGACTCGAATATCAAACAAAATTGGGAAATAAAAGTATTTCGCTCAAGACTCACTTATTTATGCACCAAGGAATAGAAAAAATATGCCATAGTTCGACATGGTGTTCCAAGTTTCCACTACGATAATCTAGGCATCTTATCTAGATGTTTTATTCGCTATACATACGAGTTACAGATGCTCGTAAGACTACCCAACTATACTTCCCAACGGATCCACGGACTTTATATATTTTCCGATTCATACATACGAACTTGCAAGCTAATACCTCATCTGCTCTGACTCCTCTGCCCTCGCCTTTTTTGCCTTGGCTACAACTATCTGCCAAGCTTAGAACTACGTTCACCACTATGGCTGAGCAACCCCTCACAAAGTATCGCGCGAACTGTCATTGCGCTACCTATGTGTTTGAGGCCAATTTACCAGAGACAGTCAAAACCGGATTGCAGTACGATGATAGCTACTGCTATAAAAGGGGCGGCATTTACTATTGCCTTCAGTCCGGCGATGACATCAAATATAAAAAGGGGGACCCCTCGATGCTGTCGAACTACAGCTTCGGAGACGTCAAGCACCAGGTGAGTTAGATATGGTATGCATGTTGCTATGAGAGCAACATGAGGTTCAAGGGTCAGATAAGAGCTTACTGATAATCAAAGTTCTGTCCGAGATGCGGGACGTATTTATTTCGCGTTGATTCCAAGGTCTATGTAAATGTAAGGTCATGTAGAATTGCTTGCATTCTCTGTGCAGCAGTCTCTAACCTAAATCAACCTAGTTACGGGCCTTTCAAAGCTTCAACGAGTGGAATCTAGACATTGAACAGTGAGTCAGCTATAACTTAGGTTGTAGATGAAGCTAAATTGAACTTCTACTTCATCATTAGAGTTGAGAATGCATCATCAACGCTATCCTGGGGTCCACCCAAGTTCAACGGTCAGGAACCTCCGGCAGAGATCGAGGACGCAAAGATCTACACTGGTGGCTGTCACTGCGGAGCTGTCACACTAGCTCTGAAGTCGAAGCCAATCGGTAGCACGTACGATGCAAATATCATCTTATGCGATTGCAGCATATGTAATCGGGTAAGAGCCCGCTATCAAATCCGCCCCTGCTATCCTCTTACTATCAGTCCCCGACTAGGAAACATTGGGTACCTACTAACAAATTCAGAATGCATACTGCTGGATCTATCCCTCCAAATCGCAAGTAACCATCGTCGGTGCCTCTCACTTCAGCTACTACTCCTTCGGGCGAGGGATATGGAAGAAGTCGTTCTGCCGGACTTGTGGCGTGCCTATCCACAATCATATTGACAACTACACACCGGCACAGATCGCCGAGCTACCCGAGGACAAGCGGCAGTGGACCATTGATCATTTGGATTGGTCGCCAATTAACCTGCGGGTTCTAGACGGCGTTGACTTGAGCGAGTTGCCTATTAAGCGCATAGAAGGGTCGAAGCTGGGCTATGCGCCTTATGTGAATCCTTGAGAATAGGTGGGTACGTATGTATGAGAAGAGGTATTTCGATCCTGGTGTGGTCCCG
The DNA here is from genome assembly GCA_000931505.1 of Hypoxylon sp. E7406B. Lineage (NCBI taxonomy): Eukaryota > Fungi > Ascomycota > Sordariomycetes > Xylariales > Hypoxylaceae > Hypoxylon > Hypoxylon sp. E7406B. Next base: position 74,332 of record JYCQ01000238.1, on the reverse strand, counting down.
AAATGGTGCTGCTAGAATAGAAAACAAGGGTCTTGATTAGGGGCGAAGCCATGTACTTAGAAAGATAATAGAGGTGACTTATAGATTGAATAAGACTACCAATCGATATATACAACTTTCCTGGAACAAGCATCTCACAGTTGAGCTACTGATGAAGAGTCCGGGTGACCCAGCTAGCAAGACTACTAACAACGAATGGTACAATATAACGTAAATTAACTAATAGCAACAAATGGGGTATAGTATTCCTTCATCTCATAAGAGAGAAGCTCGTCTGTCAGAAAAGCACCAATCAGGATTGATGCTATATTGAGTAAAACTTGAGTCACTTGAAACGTGCGGGATTATATACCCTCTACTACCTCTAGAGAGATGAGAGGGCAAAAAGAAAAACCGTCTTTTAAGCTACAAAACTGTAAGAAACAGCAAAAACAATGCATCAGCCGCGAATCGAACGCGGGGCCCATCGATGGCAACGATGGATTTTACCACTAAACCACTGATGCTGGACCTGAGGAGTCATGAGACTCCTGATTGGTGATAATGTGTGCTGTAGAATTAATCTATATTGCTAATGCGGATGAATGGTGGCAGTGGGGGTTTGCCACGCCCTAGCTGACGGCCCCACTATCCAATTCATGTACGGGATTGAGCATTGAAATCTAGCAAATCGAAAACAACTCCTAAGACCATAACTCCTATTGATCTGACATACGAAGAGAATAAGGTTGGGGTGGATTTGCTATATCTACCTACTTAATTTTCGTCTAACTGCGCTGCTTTCCCTTCTGGTAAACGCTTTGGTTTGGTCTTTTCAAGATACCTCTTACTACATATAGAAAGGGTGTCTATACGCAAGTGTAATAGACTCCCTTCTGACTATACCTTTTTAGGATTTATATCCACGCTGGGAACAACGTGGATATGTATTTCTATGTACGTTACTAAAGACCTTCTATTTTCCATGCACAGGATCTAGCTGGTATTGACAGAATATTCGCGTATGCGAGCATATCCACATGCAGTACAATCTGGCTTAAACGTCAAGCGGTGGATATCCATTGGCACATATTCGGCTAGTGGCAGGKATGGAGGTTGGTGATTGGCCGTTCGTTGTTCCTTTAGGTCCGATTAGGAAAGTTTTAGAGTCTGCACTAGTTGATCAGTACTTGGTAGTGTACATATAGGAGTATTCATACGAATAGACAAGCTCTGGGGGCATTTACACGTATTTCTCTTCAAATTGCCCCTTAGATCTTCCACAAATATTGAGATAAGGCATTTGGGATACTCTATCTGACGGATTGCTTATCACTGTAACTACGGGACTGCACAGCTCGCAAGCAGATTCCCATAATGCAGAGTGATGTCGCCATCCGAAAGTATACACTACTAAGCAATCCTTAGTAACTGACTGCGTGTGTAGTGGGGGGAGGGGCTTGGAGGGGKAAATATTCCCCGTACACTAAGCAGGTACAGCCCGCCCTTGGACGTAACCTCATCGAGTACCTTGAAGATATTGTGGATTTCTCATGCGTCATATCCTTTCTCCCGTATCCTTCTATAGACGGAAAAGGGGAAATTAGGCGTTTGAACCATGTTTAAACTAGCAGATAGAAGTAGCTAGAAGCAAATACGACGAGGTATCTCCCCACACATACAAATACATATCTAGACACCACATCGCTATGATACCTACGTAGCTACCAAATCTTCATAGAATACACTTGTTCCCAAGCTTAGGTACCGCTTGACACAATGGCAGAGATTAAGAACACCAGGTGAGTATTCCTCTCGCTCTCGCTTGACATGAGAGTATCATAAAATTTGAAGTCAACCTTTTGACTGACCGTCTTATAGCAAGACTTTCACCCTCGCCTCGGGCGACAAGATCCCCGCCATCGGCCTAGGTACGTGGCAGTCGCCTAAAGATGCGACAACCAAGGCTGTTAAGCACGCCCTTTCGGTCGGTTACCGTTACATCGATACCGCCTTGGCCTATGGCAACGAAGCTGAGGTGGGAGAGGGCATTCGTGCCTCGGGGGTGCCCCGCGAACAGATCTGGGTCACCACCAAGCTCGACAACACCTGGCACAAGCGCGTGGCCGAAGGTCTCGATACCTCCCTCAAGAACCTCGGCTTGGACTATGTCGACCTGTATCTAATGCACTGGCCTAGCTCCACGCGCCCTGACGACACGAAGAAGCACTATGACGACTGGAACTTCATCGACACATGGCGTGAGATGCAAAAGCTGGTTGGCACCGGCAAGGTCCGCAACATAGGGGTTTCCAACTTCGGCATCACCAACCTCGAGAAGCTCCTGAACGACCCCTCGTGCAAGGTAAGCTTGGGCCTCGCCTGAACTTCGAATTGACCTAGAAGCTGACCATATTTTAGATTAAGCCAGCTGTCAACCAGATCGAGCTCCACCCCAACAACCCTTCCCCTAAGCTGGTCGCGTACTGCAAGGAGAAGGGCATCCACTGCACTGGCTACTCTTGCCTCGGCAGCACAAACTCGCCTCTGTACAAGGACCAGACACTGCAGTCCATTGCCAAGGCCAGGGGCAAGACACCTCAGCAGGTCTTGCTCCTGTGGGGTATCCAGCAGGGATGGGACGTCATCCCCAAGTCTGTCACGCCGGAGCGCATCGAGAGCAACTTCGACATCGACGGATGGGAACTGACAGAAGAAGAGATCAACAAGCTCAACAACCTGCCAGATCGCTTCAAGGTCTGCAAGGACGATTGGCTGCCGGTCAAGGTCTTCTTCGGTGACGATGAGTAGGACGAGTAATTTAGAGCCAGGATAGACATGCATCAGAATAGACACAGCCCGGTCAGCCATCTGACTTATCTAGACAGATAGATCTTAATAAGTAAAATCAACCCTACCATAATATGACCCAATTAGATGCTTCTTCGTCTTTGGTGAAATCGTAATTATTTTGCCAGCCATAGTTCACGATCACAACTTCCCTTTCCTAGCCTCCTCTTCCAGCACCAATGCTACGCATCGCCTCAAATTCTCCGCCAACACCGCTCCCTCTTCATCGTCCAATTCCTCGCGCACTCCCCGCCCAAACATGGTAAAGCTCTCCCTGAATCGCCCACTGGCGCGAATTTCAGGGCGTGGGATCAGGTGGTAGTGAACGTGATTCACTACCTGTGCCGCAGCCGCCCCGTTATTCTGAACGACATTCCAATCAGGCACGCCTGTAGCGCGCACCAACGCCGCGGACAGAACGCGTAGGTAGACTCCCAGCTCAGCTGCTTCTGCGGGCGTAACATCCGTTAGCTTCGGGCGGTGGGTGCGCGGGCATAATAACAGGTGGCCCGTTGACAGGGGCAGGATATCGAGGAAAGCGATAAGCGTGGGCGTGGAGAGCACGACGAAAGCTGGGGGCGCGAGTTTGGCTGGGTCTAAGGAGGGAGAATTGGGAGGCGGCGGATGGTCTGGGTCGAAAGGGGCGAAGGAGGCAGATATGTTGCAGAAGGGGCACGGCTCAGAGTCTGAGGGGGCGACGCCAGGGTCGAAGGGTTGGAGGAGTTTGGATTCTGTCATTGCTCTAAATTCTTGGAGGTGAGGAGTCGGAGGTCTAGCTGGTACAATGCTTATAGGTCTAACATCCAAAGTCAATTTCCAACCGTTGTCTATGTGTACAACTCTATATTCAATCAAATGGGAATAAATATTCTTCAAATCAATAGAGAAAAGGATCAATGGTGGCTTGGGAGGTGTTAATAATAAATAATATCGGGGAACAAATATGAGAATTGAAGCTCAGACATCTCGAATCTGACGTATTCCTTAAATTAAAGATCTAGTGCATGCCGTGTACCGCGGTACAGCAGCTAGCCGCCCCGCATAATTTATGTAACCACATTATGGATGCACCTTGTAGGTGCATCCATATAGTGCTAACAGCTGATTTGGGTAGGTGCACGCACTAAGATATCGGCGTGCACCTTACAGTATGTACCTGTTATCACTATAATACACTAATCCCCAGTACGTGCACGCCGCCTAAATTCTGCCGCCCCTCGCCTCCCCACCGCCTTTTTTTCACCATAGATGTCAGCCTTTCCGCCGAATTGATTCAACTCGGCGACCTTACAACAACATCTTTCCTCTCAACACAATCAACTCAAGCAACTTCGGCGACACGCTACACCCGCATTCCTCTCATCCTTCTTCGCAACACATAGCCGACCCAACCCAATCTGCTCGTCAAATTAATCAGTCAATCTTCCCTTTCACTGTTCTCATCGTGACTACCTAGTCGCCGACTTGCGCACTCACCTGACTCCTACAACTTTCACATTGATCCTGTTGATCGTCGAAGAAAAAACAACTAACATTGCGATGGCGTCCCAACAACAACGTGAAAGCTACCAAATCCCTACCTCTGGATCCCAGAGCGCATCCGGCGGAGCTGGCGGCGCAGGCACTGGAGCACGCGGCAACGTGTTCGACAGCATGGACGCGGCCAACGCCCCCGGCGCAACAATGCACTACATCTGCGGCGACTGTGGCACCAAATTTCCCTTGAAGCGCAATGACCCCATCCGATGCAAGGAGTGCGGCTGCCGCGTGCTGTATAAGGAGCGCACCAAAAGGTATTCCTTCTATTTCTGTCACTTGCGTTTACCCCTTCCTGCCCGTGTTTTCTCTACTTGGGGACAGCTTGTTAAACGCCGCCGTCGCAACAAACAGGATGGTCCAGTTCGAGGCCCGCTAGACGTGACCGTGACCGCGACCGCGACGGAGTCGACCGAGAAGCCTACCGAGTTGGTGGTTGTTGTTGTTGAGCACGTCGACGACGAACCGATCGAACAAGCAGTAACTGACGAAGATCACAAACCTGGCAATGAGAACACACTTGACGATGATCCCAAATCTGACGACGAGTGGTACGAACTCGACGATGTGATTAAGGAGGAATGGGGTCTGGAACAGATTGCCAAGTTCCCTTCTGTTCGTCATTTGGTTGAGATCATGCCTGTTATCCAGGAGTAGGCGGGGGTTGGCTTGTCTTTGCGGTTGCGATACGAGTAGGGGTCTGAGACTACATAAATTCCGGTATTACGATCATGTGTCAAGAGTGGAGAGGAGGGKGTTCTTGGACCTGCCCAGGGTACCACGGCAAATCATTCAGCAAGGGATTGGAGTTTAGGAGTCTAGGACTATGGAAAACCCTCTAAGAGGTCATTGAGGTCATTGAGGTCATTGGGTGTCATCAAATCAGAAACCTGGTATCATTGCCTGCGCCTGCCTGTGTTTTCCATGCCTTTATGTACATTACAGTGACTCCGTGAATTAAAAACATGTCTGCCTGCTCAAATCTTAGGAACCATTACCAAGTAGAGGAACTTAACGTCTATTTTGCAAGTGTATGTACTTTGCAAAACTAGCCTCGTCCTCTAACGTTGCTCCCGCATTGTTCGACATGGCAGCCTCGTATCTGGCCTGTAAGCCCTCGCGGTCATACTCGTCATCCACATCGGCATCATCATGGTCATCTGCATCCATATCATCGCTATCCTCGCCCATTACATCGTCATCATCCACCTTCGGCAATCTGTCGATCGCGGCGCTCCCCGAGGCCGAGCCCATAGACATGCCCTTCATCATCTTTTCGAGCTCCTTCTCGCGTGTCTTGCGCTTCTGGTCCTCACGCTCTTGCCTCTTGCGTTCGAGCTCAGGCCGGTAGTCCTTTTTGAAGTCCTCCGCCTTCTCCCTGACAGCGGCGAAGAAGTCGTCTACTCCCGCACCTGTCATAGAGGACACGCCGACCACGCTTAGGTGCGCATAGAACTCTTCTAGCATCAGGCTCATTGAGTTTAGCAGGCTGCTCATGTACCCACTTCCTGCGCCCTCCCCTTCGACACCGCCGAATGCATTAGCTGCTTCGTCGCTTGAGAGCGCGGCTTGGAAGGCGTCATAGTCCGTCATCCACTCCTTAGCAAAGCTGGCGTCCTTGATATCCGTCTTGTTGAACACTAGGATCATGGGAAGCTTTGTCTTGTAAAGAATCGAGCAGGCGTACAGCATGTTGCTCATAAATGTGCTGGTGGATGCTGTTCGGGGCGTGTCGATGATGTAGGCGATGACCGTCGGGAAACTCGAGGCGAGGGACTCGAGGAGGATTTGGCCCGAGGCTGACCATACGAAGACTTCGATTTGGCCGGCTAGAATGAAATGTGTTAATTACCCGGCTGTACAGGAAGCAGTCCATTGGGAATACATACGCGTATCAACGAGAATGTTTTTAATCTGCTTCTTGCTAGGATTTTCAGGATCCGGAGCAGTGCGCTTCTCGAGTAGGCTGACGATCTGGTCGACCTTTGTCGAGAACAAGTTCAGAGAAGTCAAGATACCACCGTTGGGACCGAGGTTGTACTGCTTCATGACCTCCTTGTAGTTGACCGAGTCGCGGATATCGATGTTGCTCTCGAAGGGGACATTGAGCACAGCAGGGTCTAGATTGATGACATATGGTGGCTCACGCTGGCCGTGAAGGTGGGCGTTGATGCGCTGCATGAATGTCGTCTTGCCGGACCCGGCCATACCAACGCATACAATGGCGACAGGCTCACTCGAGCTTGCTGTCGACGAGGTGGGAGTAGCCGAGGTAGACTCGGACGCAGTTGTAGAAGCCATCTTTTCTTTCGCGCTTCCGATCGTGGGCAGCTAGATCTGAGAAATTGGATGCGCGAAAGAACTTGCTAGTGTGAGAATAGAAGAAAGAAGTTGAAGTTGGCAGAGAACTGTGAAGACTTAACTACAAAATTATTTACTAATGATAACGTCCATCCCACTTGAGCGATTGGCGTTGCGGGGTGGCGGGGCAGAATTACATACGTCTAGCATATGAGTGCTGTATAGTGCATTACAGTATTAATAGCACGAGGTGCACTTAGTCCGACGCCATTCTGCGGGGCAGATACAGCTCGGGTTATCGATAAGATCACCACCGTATTGCTACATGAATAAACGGTTACATGCATGTTACCTTGGCTTAAGCCATGGAGTAGAAGTGGTCTATATTGTGATGTATTTCCTGGTAATTGATAGATGACGATCGTGATGCTATAGCAAGTTTCCAGTAAATTATTTTAGGCAGCTATGTGAACAGTCTCTCAATTACATTAAGAGGTAAACAAGCAAAGATATGCACGAAGACTAGCACTGACGGAATCTATCTCGACCTTCGTACCTTACCTTGATACTCTACAACGAGAATCCAAGATTCCTCTGCTCGGGGGAGTATGTGTCTAGGTGAGAAGATAGGCAAATAGGTAGCTGTAGCTTAGAAGGGATTCATATATCACAAAGCAGAATAAAGTGAAAAAAAAGAAGTGAGGTGGCCGAATCTCTCATTATCTCGCCCTCATGAGGGTTTGAGCTGTGACAACTATCCACTAGGGACAGGTCTTTTTTTTTTTACCTGGGTAGTCGTCAAGACTAGATATAGGATTGTCATTTCAATATGCCAGCAGCTCTTCGTGCTAGCAGAACCATGCAGCTTCAGCAGTCTCTCCGTTCGTTACCTTTGCACTCCACATTTCTCTCTTCAGCAAAGAAGGATAATCTATGGAGTGGTGTTGGGTATAGGCTTTTTTTTGGTCTTTTTTCGCTGTGCTTGAAGACATAGGAGACGGGCGGCAGCGAAGAGGCGCGCCAGCCTGTGGTGCATTATTTCAATCTGTCCTCCCGGCTTTGCCCTTTGCAAGTTTTCTTTCTCCCAAAGTTTGTCAATCTGGTGAGTGGTGTGGTATCATTAATTGCGCCGTGTGCCGTGTGCAAAAAGAACTCGCTTGTTGGGAAATCAAAAACGAAAGCAACGCTGTGAAAAGACAAATATCGCAAAGTCGTAGCCGCAAACCTTTCCCCTTTCCCGGCCTCTGAACCGTTTCATGTTTTTGTTTCTTTTCTTTCAGACCTCTCGTCCAGCGAATGAGCTGAGAAAAGCCAACGAGAAAATAATCCAGAAACACCGGGTTCAAAGACCTTAAAAACCGTGAGGGTATGTGTGAATACAGGAGTTGGGAATGTGTGTGTTTGTGTGTTGCCTTGGGTCATTAGAAATAGGAGAGTCGAAGGGGTTGATGATATGAGCAAACCGTGTACGTTCATACCCCCTTTTCTCCCGGATTATAAAAGTTTCATCAAAATGGTCGGCCAACCTCGATGAGAAGTGGAGTGATATGGGCTCCCAAGTGGTGTTCCAATCTGATGAGTTATGATCTGGGAGAGATTGAGTTGAGGGAAGAAGCCAGAGACAAGGAAAAGCAGAATCATTCTACCCAGAGTGACCGTTTCCGTTCCTCGCCAAAGCAGACAAGATTTACACACGCCAACGCCGTTATATTCCCCTCAGGGACCAGATTGTTCAGTAGACACATGTTGTTCCAGCAACCGGTGGACTCTTCAGATCGTCTTTGGTGTCCGAGCATTGCTCATCTCCACGACGTCGTCGAGATGGTTGCACATGGCCACGAACAGGTCGAAGAATAGTTTGCCGCCCCGTTCCATCTCCGCTTGCATGGTTCCGCTCCTCTTAAACGTCTTGCGACATCGGATGATTAGGGCGAGATAGTGAGCGCGCAACCGCGAGTCCGTGTCCGGCGTGTTGTCGTAGGCGTACTGGGCCGACCGGAGGATCGTTCCGACGTCGATTCCGCTCTGCAGACCCTGCTTCCGGAGAGACAGGCGCTTGAGCTCCTCGAGTCCGAACCTATCGGCGGCGCAGTAGACGACGGTATCCCGTAGGAGATACTGCCCCACGCTGGAGACGTACATTGTGGCCTCGACGGCTCCGCGGCCAGCTCGGTTGTTTTCTGACGGGTCGGGCGATCTCACGGCATCCTCGAGCTCCCAAGAGTTTCGGTGCTTGTTGTGCATCAAGCGCGGGTAGTAGTCACCCTTGTAGAGGTACTCAAGTACTGCCGAGAAGATCTCGGGTTCTTCGTCCGGAAGCGAAATCCTCTTACTCTGCGCCTCGAGGTATTGGTCGCGGCAGGCCCTCTCGAAAAAGGGCGACTGGCTCAGGACCTCCTCATGCGCCGCGAACAGTCGCGCTTCTCGTCCCACGGTCAGGGTGACGATGGGAGAGGTGAGGGTCTTCTTGGCGGGAAGAATCTCCTCGAGCGACCGCTGCAGTTTCGCAAGCTTCTGGGGATCCCGAACCATGTTGTTTGTGTTGCTAGATTTCTTCAGCCTCGCCGACTTGTCGACTCGGTCCTGGGACCGGAACGAGCGCTTGAACATGGCGGCGGCGGTAATTCGGAGTAGCGAAAGAAATCGAGACAGCGTGTCGGCAGCGATCGCCGATTCGGGTTCGGGATTTGTAAGATAAGGGGAAAGGAATAGGATTCCCCCCTTATTTATATGTAATTGGCTAGAGAGCGACGAAAAGAGCGTATGGGTGGTTTTCGCTTTCCGGAAGAGAGAGTGGAGGAAAGTGGTGAGAAAGTCGACGCACAAGAAAAAAAGGATTGACAGGGGTCCGGGCGGTCTATTCCAGGTCGATTCGAGGGTAAACGAAAGTCACTGGAAATATCCTTGGAGTAGCTTTGCGACCCTGATGGTTGTGGTGGGGGAGGGAGAACAAAAAGAAGGGGTAGGAATTGGAGGGGGACGCTGGCGATATTTATATTTTACTATTGGTTTAGCCGCATACCCTCCATTACACACGCTACAGCTCTATTAAGACACTGCCGCCTTGATTCCAAGTCCATAACCTAGGGACTTTTTGTTTCTTCCCCGGGTTGGCCCAACCCACCCTCCATGACAGCGGCAAAGACCCTGGCCCCTGACCTGCATGGTGATTCGCTAATTCGGGTCTCAGATCACCGCGCTGCTTTGCGCTTTTGGCTCTCTGCTGCAGTTAATATGAGCCTTGGTTCTTAATAGGTCGTATTTGGCTTGTGAATCATTGTCAGCTGCTGTACCACACAGCAACTGGGCTACCGGACAATAAACAGGTTGAAGCAACAAGACGAGTCGCCCCTGTCTGCCTAGCCACTCTTTTCCGTCCGCCTCATCTGGATGCGACCCAGACCGCCCGAGATCCCATGCCAGTGACCGGGAAGCCTTACCACGTGGGGGTAATTACTTAGTGTATTTTACCATGTGAAGCATCATGACTGACAGCATGCCATATTACGTTAATTCCCCGTCAATAAATTTAATCGGAAGCGACAAGATAGATACCATTCAAGGAAGACAAAAACACATACAACTCGACGTAATACAATCGTCGTCCAAAATAAATATACGTAATAAGCATTGGTAATAGATAGAATAGGTACCTAAAGTATACATAGTAGTAAATATGGGGGTAAGGTCAACGGATGAATTTTATAAAATCTTCAGTGGCTCTAACGAGATGGATTGGCGGGATTCAGGATTGCACTGCCCCAGAGCTCAAGAGCTACTTGCGTTTACCTTTGGAAGTAATTAACAAATAGTACTCCCCCCATTGTATCCTTCTCGCATAGGATTGACAGCATGAAAACCAGGCAGTATCAAATATCTAAGGCCAAAGATTCGCATGGGTCTGAAATGTTTCGTTTGGCGTGGGGTAGGTCCAAAAAGTCGGGTAAGACACGACAGGGATCTCGACGATGTATTAATCGAACATAGGTAATATTCAACTATCAGGTATTTCTGTACGGTTTTGTACGAAGCTTGTTTCGCCAAACGTCGTTCTCGGGGCGGCGACTTGTTTCTTCAACCACTTATGCCTATCTGGTATTCAGATTCCAGGCGTGGATAGAGCCTGATACACCATCGAGATAACACAAATATCCCTCTCACTAGCAGCCACCCAGCTACCACACCCATTCCCAGTGCGAGCACCACAGTGGGGACAAAACAGCAAAGCTCTCATTCTGGTAACATACCTCTAGCCTACCAGTCGAATTACTCCCGCAAAAGGAGAAGGGGAGTTCGCTTAGCAGGATTAATCGTGCTGCACCGCTGTCATTGTCTCACGCATCGTGGTTAGACCATACATGTACGAGAAGACTATACAGTCCGACTATTAGCACTCCCTCAAAGCTAGTGTTTTGGTTGTTGTTTTAGAGCCTTACATCCAGGAGACAAGGCAATAAAGGCGGCGCATGCCATAGCGACAGCCTTAAAGTTCCCTTCCATGAGATCGGGGTCAATGAAGAAAAGCCCTGAATGACCGGTGATGAGCTTGCCAAGTGCTGCCCAGGCGAGGTACGCAGCGCTAGAGAACATGACTCCAGCTATATGACCCGCGATTGGCTGTTGATTGACACGCTGATTAGCAATTACTCATAGCTAAAGGCGAATATACCAAAGAGGATACTTACAGTCTGTCGACGAATGCTATTGAGGAAGAAGATCTCGACGATTGAGATAACCGACGTGATACTCCAGACATTAATGATGCTGAATGCTTTGATCGGGTCTTCCTCAAACAACCCCTTATCTATCACTACTGTTAGCGTTTATAGAATCTAATATTGGAAATGAATAGACTATTATGCCGCTTACCTGGGCTAAATCCAGCGATGGTCACGTTGCTGGATGGTGGGCTAATGCGATGAGGCATATGCGGCTCCTTGAACCCTCCATATCCGGTAGGAACCAGGAGAGCCCAATATAGCACCGTGTTCATGAAGGAGAAGACGTGTGCATTAGTATAAAACATACTAAAGCCGAACCGGCGAATGTGACATTTGGCCCTGTTCGGCGGAGAGAAGAAGCGAAGAATATAGGCTCTGAGCTTGTGACCGTGACATTCTGCTGGATCGATTTCTATGGCCTTGGGGAAGATGAGATGCATAGCGGTCCAGAGCTGTTTTGATCATTCGCATTAGTACAGCAGGGACTCTGGTGGCATGCAAAGGTGTACTGTACTCACTGTCATTTGCAGGTGCCAGGCCCATTGTGTACAGAATGCAACGGTCGAGAACTGAAATGGGATACGCCAAGAGGTGTGTCCGTCTTCGTTTTCGAGCTTATACTTGAGCGCGATGCCAAACACCGCCGACAGGTACCCAGTGAATAGCAACCGGAGAAGCAGGAGAACCTTCTGGCTGATGATACGGTGCGACGAATGACAGGCTCGAAGATAGATGGGCTGCTGAAGGTCAGACGATCCCTTCATGTATAATACTGAGACTCGTGAAGGAGAGAGATCTACGTGGCTATCTGATTGACTGGATCCATTGTAACCCGATTGAACTGAATAGCCATTGGCCTGTACTGGTCGTGGGAGTAGAGGTGCTCTCTCATTCGTCTCCGACATAGTGGCGGTAGGTACGTCTAACTTGCAAGCTTAGAGGTCGGAGAAATCGAAGATATTCTAGAAGGACGTTGTGCAATACGTATAGGTAGGTTATATTCGAGGTGTAAGGTGATGCTGGGTGGAGTAGATGAGGGCCAAGCATCGAGACTCGAGAAGAAGGGGTATGAAGTTAGAGAGCCAGCACTTCAGGCTAGCAGAGTAGGTAAATTAGACAGAGTAAAGGAGGAGGGTGTGGACGAATGTTAGGAGCGATGGATGAATGTCTTTAAAGGAAGGTATAGTCATCACTCATGCAGAAGTCCTAGCTTTAAGCAGCAGCAAGGGAGCAGTTATGCCGGCGAGGAAGGAAACGAATCGCTCCATCTATCCACTCCCAAGGTTTGACGTACCTAGAGACCGTGATTCACTTTATGTACCTAGTTGAATCTAAGGACACAGGAGAACTCAATACGAAATATAAAGTGAAGTATAGACCTCAATATCTACCTGGGTACATAGTATATCTCTTGGAATGAAGTATGGGTTCATATCCTGATGGACCTGACACACGTAATTTAGAGATAGAAGCCGGTATGATTTGAAATTTCACACTTTTATGGAGGTTAACGAGGACGTACATACAAAAGGTCCTACGTTGTATACATGTATCAAATCATTGAATACTAGGCACATGACTTCGAACTTTCGGAAGTTGGAGATTTGAAGACGCAAACGACTTACATGAGCCTATAGTTTCACCATATGCCCCTGTATTTCAGGCGGGCTATTAAGTGGAACTAGTGCTAGCTTCCTGCCTAAACAAGCCAGAGTAGGGCACGCACAGAACCCTATTGGCCAAGGCACCTTCTCAACTGCCAATGGCCCGGCAGCTACCTGACAGCTGGTCCTTTATCGATAGCATGCTGACCAGCAAGTTGAGGCCACTTTCACTTGAAGCTCCATCATCTCAATTGCATCTACCCTCCAAGCTGGCCTCACAATCGACGAGGCCAGCAAACTAAACGCCGACACACAACCTACCACAACTAGACCCAACATTCTGAACCCCAAAGATGCTGTCCGGCCTCCAAAACCCGCGGCAAGCGGCCGCCCAGCTGCTGAATTTCGGACTCATCCTCTCTACCGCATTCATGGTATGTCTACAAACCCGCCCACTACCCTATACCTCGTTCGCTTTCGTGAGCTAACAACTGATCTCACGCACAGATGTGGAAAGGCCTCTCCGTCTTCGCCGACTCGCCCTCCCCAATCGTCGTCGTCCTATCCGGGTCCATGGAACCGGCCTTCCAGCGCGGCGATCTTCTCTTCCTGTGGAACCGTAACCTACTAGCCGAGACAGATGTAGGCGAGGTGGTCGTGTACAACGTTAAGGACAAGGATATCCCCATCGTGCACCGCGTCGTCCGTAAATTCGGCACAGGGGCACACGCGCGTCTACTCACCAAGGGCGACAACAATGCCGCTGACGACACGGAACTGTATGCGCGTGGGCAGGATTATCTCGAGCGCAAGGACATCATAGGGAGCGTTGTCGCGTACGTGCCGTTTGTGGGTTATGTGACTATTATGCTGAGCGAGCACCCCTGGCTTAAGACTGTGATGCTGGGGATTATGGGGTTGTTGGTTGTGCTGCAAAGGGAATAAGGGAACAGGGCCTTGGGAAAAGCATGTGGACATCTTTTATTCGAGAGTATCTCCGCGAATAAAAGAAACTGCTATTGATCTTGCACGTTACGTTGTCTTTGGTGCTTGATAAGTTCTCGGCTTGTAGCTGGGGKGAAACGAGGACTATTGTGAATGTCGAAGATTGATACGACGGGTCTGGAGTACCTCTTCGCCTCTCATGTTATGACTTGAACAGCGGATATGAATCATACCATATAAACCGTAATTTGGTATGCGCGTTACTACATATCCATGTAAGGACTGAGACCATCACCTGACGAATCTTGAATAAACACTCAAGTCCCAAATTGGATATGAAGCTCGAGCTGGAAGGGGATATCTACGAAGGGACAGATTAGAGGAAATGTTGCTAGTGGAATTAGATTAGCATCGTCAGGTTATGAGACAATTTTGATGTTCACATATTCAGTACTAATTCGGCGAACTCCCCTATGATGTTAAAACGCAAGCACGTCGGCTAGTAGAACTTTCTTCTACGGAGTAATTACATTCCTCTTCCAACAACCAGCAATATGCGTTTTGACCAATCAGCACTGTTGTGCTTCGCCGACTAGTAATACTCCTCTTCACCGTAGTTATCTTCACCATATCCGCCTTCGTCATAACCGCCCTCGTCGTAGCCCGTCTCGTCGTAACCAGGTTGCTCCTGGTCATCGTAATAGTCATCGTACACTTCCGCCTGCTGCTCGTCATACACCTCTTCCTGTCCATCCTCCGCGCCCGCCTCGTCGTCCGCTGCTCCATTGCCATTGGTATCAAGCACGCTGCCGGCGCGACTCGCAGCCGCACTATGGTTGCGAGAGGCCACTGACCCAGGCCCGCGGTTCTTATCAGTAGTAAAGAGGTCCTCGATAGCATCATAATTAATCCGTTTGGAGTAAGTACTTCGGTTCTTGAGTACTTCTTTCGCTGCCTCGCCAGGAGTGGAAGCCGGCGTCATCTGGCCCTCTCCAATGCGCGGCTTCTTGACGCGATTGCGTTTCTTCTTGGGAGGGCCGAGCTCTTCCATCTGCTTGCGAAAATCCTTCTCTTGCTGTTTACGCAACCAGTCCTTGTTGGCGTTAATCCAGATATTCTCTTTGATCTTCACTTCATGAGGTGACAACTTGCAGAACTGGACCTCAGGATCGTCGGCAAATTCGTCCTCGCCAATAATCTCATCCATCTTAAGCTCTCGCTGTGGAAGGAGAGAGCGGGCCCACTCAGCTTTGATATGCGCAAGATGCGCTGCGGTAGCCAAGGCTTTACCGTGCTCGTCGCTATGCGGGTCGTTGATAACCTCGTTGATCTGTTGCTCCAATACGGCCTCATCACGCTCCCACTCTTCATTAAAGGTGAGACGTGGCTGGCTAGATCCTTTCTTACGACCACGACGCCGAGTTCCTGGCTGCTCCTGTTCCTCCTCATCCTCTAGCTCTTCATCGTTCTCAAGCTGAGTCTCTGATCCGTACACTGCTGCCAACTCGTCCACTGCCTCATCGCCCTCCGGGTTCTCGGCATTGAGGCCCTCTGCAATGTCTCTATCGGTGCTCTTTTGAGGGGCACGCATGGGTAACTTGTCTGGATCGAACGGCTCAACTAATTCTCTTCCCTCGTCGGTATCGAAGGATCTAGGTAAAAAGTCCGTTACTTGACGCAATTTAGATGTATCCGGCGGCGGTCGAGGTGGTGGAGGGGGTGGCATGCTCGATCGAGCAGCTGAAGTGCTAGATGGCGCCGGGGACCCATTTGGCGCCGGAGTCCCGCTATTCGAATCCAGCTGGTCCTCATCACCATCAATATCATCTATGGCACGCTTCCGTTTTTTCACTTTGCCCTCCTTCTCCATCTTCTCTCGCCATTCATCGGTTGCTCTGTAGAACGCCGGCGGATCATGGCGAGACTCAAGAAATTCCTTATTTAGAAAGTCCTCGATGGACAGTTCACTACTTTCAGTGACTGTGAATTCGTTGAGACGCTGCTCGATTGTATGGGTAGTAACCTTGACAACGTAGACAACCTCTCGAACGGTGCGTCGAAAGTTCCACATGCGAGCTGCCATGAGAATGCAAGCCCCGCAAATGCCTGAAGGTCGACGGCCCATAACCATCCAATCGCGACCCATTCTCTGGCATAGCCTGGTTGCATCAGCTGCAACTTTGTTGGTGAACTCGCCGAAGTCGAGTTTTGAACAAAAGCGGTAGATGAGGTCCTCAGGGATGATGGACTTCACATTGTTATTCTGAAAGGAGTAAATGCCGTCGAGGTCTTTGAATACGTGTCCAAGTTCATAGACGTTGACCTATATGAAATGAGCTGGATGATTATGGAAGGAGGGGAAAAGCAAGAGGAAATTTATGACACTTACATGGACAAGCTCAGCAAAGTCAATGAGCATGACTTTACACCGATCTTCTCGGCGACAAGCTGCGTATAGACAGACTGGGACAACTTTGTCCATCCCTCGTCCTTGCAACCAGTTCTCCTCCATGACTAGCTTGAAGATCTGGATTCCAGCATCGACAGCGTTGGGAGGGATTTCCTTGAGCTGATGGGCAAAGCCGATCATCATATTCTTGGCTATAACCCAAAATTAGCCAGTTACTCATTTATGATATTTTCGAGAGTTGACATACCTTCACGAATAGTCCTCTCCCTGGCATCGCTAAGTCCACCACCCAATCGTCGGTACTGAGATCCTAGGTTCCTGCTGACAACACCCTGGTCGGCTCCAACGAAAGTTCCGTGAACAACAGCAGCACCGGATGAAGTTTCACCAAACTGGACTTCGGCGACGATGTTGGAAGAGTCGATTTCACGACCGCAAGCAGAACAGAAGCCATCGGTAATAGGAGCAGAGGGGTTGGGACAGTGAGGATTAGGACATGGGTCTCGATCTGAAGAGGCCGGCTTGTTTGAAGTAGTAGGTGTAGGTGCAGGTGAAGGACTCATGCCCATTGCCTCCATCCGGTTACGTTGCAAAACTTCCTTGATGCGGTCGGCTCCTCTCGGTTTGAAGTTGACACCGCCTTTCTTGGAAGGCCCCTTCAGGGGCTTCAGAAATGAAGACATGGTTGGTGATGTTATGAGTGACACGAAAGTGTATGTAAGTGAACAGGTGTTGGGGTTGTAGTCCAGGTATAGGTAGGTAGGTATGGAGTGGAAGGACTGTGAGTATGTCCCGGTAGGTATAGGTGTAGTACGGGCGAAAGCGTGAGGTGAGTGATGTATAAAGGTGATGATAGTCAATCGTCACGGGGCGAAGTCATCCAGCTGCGCAAACCCCCAAATGGGGATGCTACTGGGTCAATCGAATCAACCCGCTTCTGAGGGAGACGCCGTCCTAGAACACAACGAATGGGAATGAATATAATCGAGCCACCAAGCCAAACCGATAGTTGAGGCTATTCGCAATGGGATTGGATTGCGTGTAAGTTGAATGGTGGAAAGCTGGGGGATGTAGTCGGGAAAAAAAGAGTCGAAGATTTTGTGGGTCAAAGCATTGGTGGGGAGGGGAGAAAGGTAGTGTGGTGGGAGCCGTGTGGTCGAGAGGTCTGGCTGTCAGTTGACAAAGGCAACTAAAAAAGTTTGACCAAACTCACTAAAGTTCCCGCTGACTCATCGCTGCCTCCATTAAATACGGACAAGGCAGTGGTTCGAGTTCCATGCTTAACACAATTAAAACTTTGGTTTTAATTTCTTTGCGGTGTTTTAAGTCAGTATACAGTCCTCAAAAAGAACTAAACTGCCCCAAAATGTAATCTCTACCTCAATCCTGAATAGAATATGGATTACCAAGATGTGACGAACACTTTAAATGCATATACTGAATAACTACATCACCAATGCCATTCTATTCACCTAAGAAGTGTTAGGCCATTTTTAACGGAGGTCTTTCGAGTGTCGTCATATTAATTGCCAATCATTAGAGCTACAGCATCCATCTCCCTACCCAAAGCTCGAACCTCCATTAACCAGAAATGGACGGCCTCGACGAATTTGAAAAAGCTCTCGCTGCAGAGAAAGCTGAGAGAGAACGTACAGACGAAAAGAAACACCGAAGGCATAAGCATCACCACCGAAGAGATCGATCAACAGAACGCGACCGCGATAGTCACCACCGCAGCCATCGTAGGTCGCATGATCGCCACGAAGACGAAAATGGAGACGAAGACGGACATAGACATAAGAGATCGCGCCATTCTAGAGATGACGAACGCGATCGTAGACGCGAACGCCATAGAGATGATCGTCGCGATTCCGACAGACGAGATCACCACGTCAAGACATCTGACCCCAAGGAGGATTTGCCATTGCCTGACGAGGAGCTAGCTACCGAGGACTACGCAAAACCGGCAGAACCTACTTCTAATCTGGTTCGAGACTCTTGGATGACAGCGCCGTCTGCCCTAGATATCGACTACACTCAGAAAGGCTCTAAGCCGTCTAAACCTCCACCGCCTCCCTCCCAGGCACCGCAGAGAGAGATTCACAAGCGAGAGATCAATGCGGCGCCGCTACAAGCATTAAATGACGGGAAGTCTATCGACGACCTCGAGTTACCAGCACAGCATGAGGTCGACTATACGTTCGGCGACAGTGGCTCGCAGTGGAGAATGACCAAGCTCAACGGAGTGTACCACACAGCTGAACAAACCGGGAGACCTGTGGATGAGGTCGCATTGGAACGATATGGAAGCCTACGAGACTTCGACGATGCGCGCGAGGAGAAGATTGAAATGGACCGACGTAAAGTCTACGGCGAAGGCTACGTTGGCAAGGAGAAGCCTAGCGGAGAGCTGTTTGAGGAGCGGAAGCTGAGCCAGGGTGTCCACGAGAAGCGAAAAACAGAGTCGGAATCCACAACTCTGGATCAGGGCACCATCATTCCAGACGATCTGACGTCTCACGTAGCAACCCAAATCGATCAAACCACGCTAAATCGGCTAAAAGCCCAGATGATGAAGGCAAAACTGAAGAAATCCCCTGACGCTGCCAAGCTCGAGGCGGATTACAATCAGGCCGCCGCAGCGTTTGCATCAAAGGGTCCTGAAGCGGTTGTTCTTAACGTCATGGAGAATCGTATGCTTGCGGGAACACGCGGGGAGGCTAAAGCCGTTGAAACGAAGCGCGGCCGCGAGAGAGGACTTGTGGAGCAGAACGAAGAAATGACTATCGAAGATATGATTCGAGAAGAACGTCGGACACGAGGCCAAGCGGGKGGGGAAGGTATACGCCTAGCTGAACGAATCGCTAAAGACGCCAAGTTTGATGACGATCTGGAATACATGGATGAGAATGCCGAGAAATTAGCCAAGCGCGTGCAAAAGTCGGAGATAAACCTCAAGAATCAGGCTGTCAACGAGTTTCAGAAGATCAACAAGATTCTGGACAACTGCCAGCTGTGCCACCACGAAGACCGCAATCAACCACCGATCGCACCCATAGTTTCATTGGCGACGCGGGTCTATCTCACACTACCTACGGAGCCAGAGTTGAGCGAGGGCGGTGCTGTCATCGTTCCTATCCAACACCGAACGAATCTTCTCGAGTGCGATGACGATGAATGGGAAGAGATTCGAAACTTTATGAAGTGCCTGACTCGCATGTATCACGAGCAGGGCCGCGAAGTAATATTCTACGAAAACGCAGCGGCGCCCCACAGGCACATGCATGCTGCTATGCAGGCAGTGCCTATCCCATATGACCTTGGAGATACTGCCCCGGCTTTCTTCAAAGAGGCTATGCTCACAACTGACGAGGAGTGGTCACAGCACAAGAAGATTATCGATACGGGCAAGAAGGCGCGCGAAGGTCTAGGGAAGCTAGCGTTTAGACGTTCTATTGCAAAGGAGATGCCGTACTTCCATGCATGGTTTACCTTAGACGGAGGTCTGGGACACGTGGTGGAAGATTCTAATAGGTGGCCCAGGGGCGATCTATTCGCAAGGGAGATTCTGGGCGGGATGCTAGACGCAGAACCAGACGTGATCAAGAAGCAGGGACGATGGCACAAATCCGATACGAGGGTCGAAGGGTTCAAGAAGCGTTGGAGGAAGTTTGACTGGACCAGAGTATTGACTGACGGGKGAGATGTCTTGGCCTAGGTAGATGTATACAGGTTTAGAAGGGTGTTTATAATTTGATGCTATGCAGATGAGAGAATCAGATCAGCGTTTAATCGATGTGCTAAGCCTGGCTGCCTATCCTATCTAGACCACAATGTTCTCTAATCCTAGATATTTGTGAGATATGATGAGGATATATGGATCGCTTACCCCTGTCTGACCCTTGGAATACGCTGAGGGGCGGAGAAGGTGAGGGGCAAGGATCCATGGATGCCTTCCAAACTTCCAAATGCCCCGCTTCAGCTCTGCCTGAAGGCAACAGCTAGCTGCCCCAGCTGCCTGAAAGGAGCAGCGTCTGTGTGTTCAGCGCAGGAGCTACGAACGACTAACGATGATATCATTGCTACCTAGTTGGTCTGATAACGACTCAGATCCGATACTGTTGGGTAACCTTGAGGGCTATCCGATTACCTAAGGTAATTCAAGTTCCCGTACCTAAGCTTCGCCATGCGACACCTGAACCTCTGATTGTTTCCATCTCCAAACTTGTATAAATTCTTTGCTCGCAGTAACCAACAACAACGATCTTTTGTAGATCCAATACCCACACTAAGAGAGCCACCACAGATTGTCAAGATGGCTAGTTCGCAGAAGCGCATAACTAAGGTAGGTCCTTAACTCTTATCAGATGCATCTACATACATTAGGTACATATAAATGTATTCATCTGCCTACCTATACTTTATGTACCTAGCACTGTATCGCCATCCTTCATCCCGAAGCTACCTAGCCTAACATTCTTGTCCACCCCAGGAACTCCAAGAGTGCGTGAAGTCGCCTCCACCAGGCATGACCATCACACCCTCCGAAAACGACATCCACACCTGGACCGCGACTCTGACGGGACCCCCGGGCACCGTATACGCCGGCGGCACCTTCACGCTGACCATCGTGCTCCCGCAAGACTACCCCTTCAAGGCGCCGCAAGTAACGTTCGCGACGCGCATCTACCACCCGAACGTGACGAATGACAGCGCGGGGTCCATCTGCCTCGGCATGCTGAAGCCGGAGAACTGGAAGCCGGCGTCCAGGATCAACGCCGTGCTCGACGCCGTGCGCCAGATGCTGATCGAGCCCAACCCCGACGACCCGCTCGAGCCGCGCATCGCCGACGAGTATAAGAACAACATTCGAGAGTTCGAGAAGACGGCTCGGAGCTACGTTACGAGATATGCGCAGAGCAAGAAGTAGTTGTGCTCGCTAATGTCGTAACGGGCATGGGGAGGATCGGAGGAGAGTGATGGATACCCCCTGGCACGTATCCTCCCAACCTACATAGAGAACAGGGAACTGGGTGGATAAGGKGATAGCGTGGATAGACACATGTAGCTATCTGTGTAAAGGTGGCGACCACATTGATTACCGACCGAGTTCGAAGAAAGGTCTTCTGCGATCTATGAGCATACGCGAATCATACTTACGACCATTGCAACGTCTGATACAGGCATCGTTTTTGCCAGGTTTACAATATGCATTCACGGGCAGTTAGGGTAGGAATTGAGCATATCAGCATGGGAAATAACGATTTATGAGAATAGAGTCCTTGATAAGTCTACAAAAAGGTTTATTTCACAAGTACAAGTACAGAAGAATCACTTTATACAATGTAAGCGCTAGTAGCAAGATTGATCCAACATATCTGTTGTATTGATCATATCTGGGAGCGAAGGTGTAGAGCTTCTTGCTAGCCAGATGTCCTTTTTGTCAATGTTCGAGCACTCAGTGAATGCATATATGCTGCGCCGCCAGTCGATGCTATATACCCGTCTAATGCAGTATGCACTCTAGT
Source organism: Hypoxylon sp. E7406B (assembly GCA_000931505.1). Lineage (NCBI taxonomy): Eukaryota > Fungi > Ascomycota > Sordariomycetes > Xylariales > Hypoxylaceae > Hypoxylon > Hypoxylon sp. E7406B. The sequence continues at coordinate 52,458 of JYCQ01000238.1, read as the reverse complement.
TTTTTCCCTATCCCTTGCCATGCAAACCCATACGGGACAAGCTCATTGTGTCCACATTTCCCACGCCAAAACCAGTTTGGTTTACATGCAAATTATTGTCCTCCTTCGGAGCGATGAGGTATGCGAGACTCCCAGCTCGGTCTTGTCGGGCAAATGGGAGCGTGGGTACTCGTCGACCCCTGAAACGTATTGTGTCTGGTTTCCCTTCCCCTAAAACAAATGAATTCCCTGGCCCTGACCTGCTCGGATCATGACACAGGTGGCCGCATGGTTGCTTCCTTTCTCTATGGTATTTCCTTGCCGAAAACAAAAACTGTCATGTCATGAGATGTCGTCAATGCCTATACGTGCTGAGAAGAAAAAGAAAAGAAAAAAGATAAAAAAAAGGACGTCGTGACCGAGACAGTGATGTCGCAGATGCCGGCTGCGTACGTCGAATTAATTGTAGTAATAATGTGAATGCGTCGCGAGACTGCTGTCTGGACGACCAATGCAAAGTAGAATGAACAAAGGAGATATAATCGTTGTTTCAAGGTGATGTCGACTATTGGCCCATGAGCTCAACAGGAGTCTGCTCCCTTTCTCTGCGGCGGCCGAAGAGCGTGGCCTTTCTCCTCACGTCCGCGTCTACATCTAGTATGGCGTTGCTGTTGGCCAGCTTCTCCCGCTCAGCTTTGACTTGATATCTTCTCTCTTGCCTCTTCTGGTCGACGGTCTCTTGGCTGAGATGGCCGAAGCCGTTACGCCGCTTGAAGCAGGCTTCTATCAGACCGTTGGCGTCGAAAAGCCTCCGAGGTATCGTCTGTACAACCTGGAAGATCTCCATAGGATCTCCCACGGCCCTGATTTCACCTTCGCCAATTTTGAAGATAGCCAAAGCAATTCGAAATAGAGTCTTGGATCCCTCGTAGAAAAAAACATCCCAGACACGGAGGACGCTCTCGATGGGTAAAGTACCGATGAAGCAACTCATGAACCAGGCAGTCATGCAAAGGGTGATGGGCGGGAGTCGAGTCGATTCAGGCTTATGCCTGTGCTTCCAGCTCTTCGGCCACACAGCATCTGTACCGTCCAGCTCGCCCCCAATCTTAGCCCACACATTAGGCATGGCCTCCCTTAAGGAAGACATCAGCACCCCAAGGTCGACGTTGGCGCCCTCGAGACTTGTTTCGTGTGTGCCGGGAAGGTAGACTCGGGTTATAATGTTAAGTAACCAAAAGGCTTGCTCTTCCGTTTCTACAAAAAGCAGAAGTAATCCGGCTAGGAAATTGAGCGACTGGCAATAACCTATTCGCGGATTATATATAGCGAAGGCATGTAAAACGCGTCGTAGAGATGTGATCATTGGTTTCTCGCTGACAGTACGGTCACTGCCATCCTCTTTCGGAGTCTGTTGGTTGTTATTACCAGACGCACTCGGCGACTGGGAAGAGCGAAACTTGACGTTATCCGGAAAGGTGCGGTGTAGGTCACGTTCGATAGCCTCAACGTCCACGTCCTTAGCCTTTTGTTTTAAAAGGCTATCGTACATGCCCGCATGCTTCGCCACGACAGCTGGGCCGCCAGCATAGTAGAACCAAGCCGCGCCTCTCCAATCGGGAGGTATTCCCTTACGCACAAATCGCTTTGTTTTGCTCGATCGAGGAGGGAAGCGATTAGGGTTATCCGTCATCAGCCCGTGTTCCCTTAAAAACGCATTCCACTTTCTTCGTCTTCTCGCCAGGTACTCAGTGTAACCTTCGTTCCAGCTATCGTATTGCTCGCGGCTTACGTACTGATTACTCTTTCTGAAGCCGTAGCGATCCCGCTCGTCATCGTCCTCGGGAATAGTGGCTACAGTCGGATGCCGCGAGACCATCGGTGGTATAGGGCCATCTTCGGTGTCCGATTCGATTTCGACAGTATTTTGATCAACATCGCGCTCTATGCCAGCGTCTTCCGTGATCTTTTCGGCTTCCTCGTCTTCTTCGTCTTCTTCGGCCTCTTCGGTGTCTTCGGTGTCCTTGGAAATTGCCTCGACAGGTTCTTCGGGTAAAGAGTCGCGCACATCAGGATCATGAAAACTTGCAGTCGAGTCCCGAGCAACTGGACTAGAGGGCGAAGATGTTTCCGACGCTTCAGCCATTGGCAATAGATCAGTCATCGCCTCTAGCATAGCTGTTTTCCTCCTGCTTAGCTCTGATTTCGCCGTTGGCGGTCTAGAATCTGCGTCATTGTTTTCCTCGTCAGGAGCAGAGTCATCGTAGAAGCCCTTCTCGTACATCCCCATCACGTCATCAACACTAAGCCCGTCATCAACTGCGCCGTAGACCGAGGTTATGGAACTACTCTTAGTTGCAACACTGCTCCTTTCGGTCGCGACGGTACCCTGTCCCGTTGAGCCCGAGAGTTGGGATCGATAACTAGACCTAAGTTCGTCGCTCGGCATGGACGCCATTCGGGGTATCGGATCTCTGGTGAAAGCTGGTCCACTGCTTTCGGCACGATTGTACGATATGGGGGGCCGGTTAAGCGGATGGCCCGGCTGTCGACCCCTACTCCGAGGGTGGTCTCGGCTGTACAGATCAGGAGGGGGTCGGCCCGGGACAGATGAAAACGTAGCGGCCGACATATTAGACGATATGGAATGTCCGCGTTCTCGCGACCACGACAGGGGGTGGTTGGATGTAATGTCGAGATGGGTTGGCTCGGTTTGGGGGTAATTGGTAGGCCGAGCACGAGGTGCTTCCTGATAAGGTAGCTTAATACTCGCGTTTCTAGGTCTTGAGAAGTTATCAACACGCACCGTCTCGGTCGCGTTCATCTTCTTAGTTGGAGGGAGTAGAGGGAATTCATCTCTAGTCGGAGAAGTGAGGGAACTGGCCCCAAGGTGAAGTTCATCGGTTGCGTTCGAAGATCTGCTATGATGACTGCTGACAGCTGGTGAAGTAGGGCTGAGGGCTGTAGCTCGGTCGTAACCCAGAGAATCCCAACGGGGAGACAATGGCGAATTGGGTGGTGGAACGCGAGTCGAGTAATCGTCTAAGGTAGAACCGAAATGTGAGTACGAAGTAAGAGTTGTCGAGGGCGTGGAGATGGTTGTAGAAGGGGTATTCCAAGTAGCAGTTGCAGAGGTGGTTGTCTCGTCGTAGTCGTAGTCATAGTCAGCGTCATAGCCGTCTTGGTGGTAGTCGTTGTAGTTATGCCTGTAGTTGTTGGCGTTGGGGAAATTTGAACGAACCGGGGTGTGTTTCGTGTCATGGGCTCTCGAGGCGTGGAGTCCAAACTCTCGGAACTTCAACCCGCGCTCTGGTCTACTGCCAACCCCGGCAGGTGATACGTCTGATCTTAAACCCGATCTTGAACCAGGCCGTGTCACACTTCTGGCATCGTCAAGTATTCTTTGTCGTTGCTGAATTTCAGGAATTGTGGCCGAGGTTGAGTTGTCACGATTGTCGGCCATGGTCAAAGTTCGCGCCATTGTCCAGAGCCAAGAGCTCTAGAACTCGATAGCTCCAGGACCAAAAAAATATCCTCCCAATCTCGCCAATGCACTTCCCCTTTGCTAGGGCTGAATAGCACAGGACGAAAAAGGCTGATCCAACTTGTTATCGAATAGGACAAAAAGTGCTTCCAGCTTTCTCATCTACAGTATGTACACTTTCAATTGCATATGATTGGCGTCAATGATAGGGAGGTCTCCAGCCAAAAAGAGCGTCTGATTGGGTATGCACGCACGGGCGTGGCCCTAGGTCCTTCGAGACCGATATTTGAGACAGCGGTTATGATGATCAGTCGAACGAAAGGAATGGCTGGCAAGAGGTAGAACGAGTGTGGTGGATGGTATTTCTCCCAGAACGAAATAGGAAAAGAGGGCGTTGATAGGTGATTGAGGAAGAGACTCAGGTTCCTTCCATACCGGCGGTGGCTGCTTATCGACGTCGTACAGGTGGTCGAGGAGGCGGCTTTCTCTTTTCGAATATGCGTCTTCCCGTGGGTGCGTTGGTAGACTCGGGTCAGTTGAAAGGACTGTGGAATCGATGGTATGCTTGTCTGAGCTAGAAAGGCGACCGGGACAAAGACCTTGCATACAGAATCGATTTTTGTTTCGGGAGTTGAAACGGGATGACGAGCGGTCTGTTTGTCGTGGAAAGTTGATGATGGGAGAGGTATGCTGGTGGGCTGGAAACTGGAGATATGTATCATAAGACAATCCCCAAAGTACCTGCCTAAGGCATTGGCCGGTACTGGTTCGTGCTAAGGTACAGAAGGTTGGTATTTAATTGGAGTGGATGCTCCAGGTACCTGTACGGACGGGCGGKGGTTTCCTTTCGAACGATGGTACCAAGCTATTGGAGACTGAGTTCAGTCGAATCTAAATCTGCAGCTATAAGCTGCACAATTGCATCGTCACGAGTCAATCTGCTGCAGCTGAAATTAGGTAACGGTGGGTGGTCGCGTTTGATAGGTATCTTCCGAAGGATAATTTGAAGGATAACACCACTCAATAGCTGAGCCTATAGCTCGTGGCCGCGCAAGGTCGAAACTAGCACGATTAACAATCATATAAGATTCTAGAAGAAGGGGAAAAGAAGTTTCTCCCATTCCTCCAGCAGAATTAGAATTGTCGAATTATTCAGGCCCATAACCGAGCCTCCGCTCGTGCCGTAGCTGCTTAGGTACCGTACATTTGTAGCCACTATAGTCGAAGTAATCGAAATTAATTTTAGCGGACGCGGGACGGACTATGGCCCGCCCATTGGGCAAGGTTGTTTAGCGGGTACCAGCCGGCCGATCTCATTGGCTGGACCGGTCTTGGAAACAACAAAAAGGGCAACGAAATAGAACTGAGCTGAGAATTAGGCTGACATCATTTTCCCTCGAGGAACATTGCAATTTCCCACTGTTGCTGTCACAGCTCGAGGGTTCAGATTCTTCGACCAGCATTCATTGTCCGTTTTCCAGTTCGTTAACAACGTTGAATCCGAGACTAGTGCGTATATTACTGTAGTAAGATTCCCGCCGAAGAAATGGCGTATGTCCTTTTGCCTCTTCCCGCATGGGCAATCGTAGTTGCAAGATTACGCTCATGGTTATTTCTAGCGAGACGGATCACGAACGATTCCCTTCAATGTCACATAACATACCCTCTTCGTTACATTCATGTTGTACAAGCTCTCTCTTCCCCCGCACGCCTGCCTAGGTACATTGGGCTTTCTATGCATTTGCATACAAGATGCATCCGACGCAGAGACGTCAAACAGAAGTGCATACCCCCTGAGGTATGCAGGTATATAAGGTATATATCGTCTCATTTCCGCTTCGCAATCGACGATTTTAAGTTCTGTTAAAACGAAACCTGCTAAAACTTACAGAGCTCACCGAGCTCTCAGCCCGTCGTTTCGAAGTTTCTTGATTTCAAATCCCGAGCAAAAAGATAGCGTACTAAAAAGAAAACTGTGTTTAGACCTTGGCTCAGGTAGCGCATACCTGGTTTAGGTAGTTCCGAGGCTATGGATCAGGGGCACAACTAAGCACCTTAGCGGCTATTGGCGCTTTTGGTATAGTAGCTGCCCACTTTATCGGCTACCCGTGGACCTCCACTGTTCAAGTTACCAGCATGTGGCGGGKACCTGCCCTMCCCTGCCTGTGTGCCCCGTCTGCCAATGTCAACCACGACAGTGCAAGCGCAATTGGAATTTCAAGGACTGGGGTCCACCATCTGGGCAATTGGGCAGCTGCAGCGGGCAGGACCAAGTCGGCCGACATCCCCCGGGATCCCGGATTGAACATTTGACAGATCGTCATCTCACCCATTATCAACAAAAACAAAAATTTTCACATTATTCAGCTTAGGATTGATCGTGCAATCAGGCTCCTCATTGACGCTGTCTGTGCCGCATTCTCTGACAGCTCCTAACATTCCATCTAACACAAGAATAAGTGTTAGTCCTTGAGTGGCTTCGAGCTATTACTACGCCTTCAGTTTGTCTTGGTCTCCCGACGACGGACGACGGGAGGATGCACTACAATTGAAGCTTAACCAGAATCGAATCTCCCGACGCGTACTCTACGCGTTCCCCTGGCTTCTTGGCTCTTTTTGCTAAAGAGCCTATCACGGCACACGCCAATCAATACGACAGTCCCTTGCTAAGGTCTTGTCTTTGCTTTAGCTACAGACTTGTCCTCGCTTGGAAATGCGGCGGGAGACTCTATCCGTTCTCCGCATATGGGGGAATACGTCCGCCGTAACCGTGGAGTTATGTATCTAATTGTACTCCCCAAGTTGTGAACATTTCTTTCCTTCATTTAGGACAATATGTTCCAATCAGATATTGCAGAGTGCGCATAACTATACGATGCATCCAAGGTAAGTATCATAGGTAAGTTAAGGTCCTCAGCTATTTGACTCTGGCAGATTTAAATTTACGTCTTGATCACTTGCAAGAACATGCTAGGCTAGGTAGCCATAAACACATTGCAGCGTTTTTTTGTTGCCTACCTCCTAGGTATATTCCTTTCCCGACCGTGGCAAAAGAGGGGAATGTAGGCGCCAGCAATGCTATGCAGTAGCATTCCGCAATCCGCAGCAAGGCTGTAAATTCTGGGCTTCACCAAAAAAAACCAAGTGGCTCATGAAATGAGGGGAAAGCTGGGGAAGGGCGAGTGGGAAGGGAGAAGTGTGGCTGGGGATGTCTCAGGTCGGAGCTTACTCTCGCGCAATCGTCATCAGTCAGTCAATTTGACCAGAACAGCAAAGCTCGACTATTTCGAGCTTCCCGAGCCCGATCGAGCCTTGACCAGGGTATGGTCCGGGGTCCCACACCCATCACTTGCAGAGCCTTGAGTACTCTGGTGCCGTCTTGATGCGCGGTGCTAGTCCACAATGACGGACACCCTCCAGCCCTTCCTGCAACTAGGGGGGAAGAGGAGCGAGAGGGACTAGGTGGGAAAATGTGTGGTAGCAAGCAGCAAAAGCTCCCAGAGCTCCCCCCGTCTGCGCCCCCCTCTCTCTCGCATTCCCCCCAAAGCTCCCAGCTCCCAGCTCTCAGCTTACCAGTCCCCTCCCTCTCAGTCTACGCTTTGCTCCCCCCTTCCTAAGCAAAGCAGCCTTTCCCCAAGCACAACGGCCACCGTTTCCCTCCCAGCACCCCCAGCTTTCCCCTTTCCCTACCTTCTTTCTTCCTTTTCCTCTCCTCTTCCCATCCCTTTTCCATCGAAATTCTATCCAATTTTTCCTCCTATCCATCAATCCACAAGCCCGGTTCCCGATCTTACACCCAAAAACCCCTCGGTACCATTCCAAGCTTTAAAATATGACTTCTCGGAAGAGGAAGCAAGACGAAGAGGAGGAGGAGCTCGTTGCTCTTCCAAGTGATGAGAGTGAAGAGGAAGAAGAATAGTAAGTTGTCTCTTGACTCTTATCATAGCCCGCCAAGACTCGTCCGTAGTTGTGTCGTGTTGGAACGATCGCAGAGGGTCGCCTGTAGTCGCAAAAGTTGCGACAGCATCGCATTGATAGGTCGCATCGTCGCGCATATTAGCGCATTGTCGCGGGCATCCTATCTTCAATACTAAGTTATCCAATTGAACTATTAGTTCAATTTGGGAAAACGATGGCAAGTAATCAAGAGAGTATTGGCTAACACTTAACTTGATAGCATCTCCGAAGGCGACGAGGATGAAGATGCCGACGATGCTGAGGACGATGATGAAGAAGAATATGATGAAGGTGGTGAGCCCGAAGATGAAGAGGAGCATAGCAACGGTGTAAAGCGTATGTGAAGCCCTCTGTAGTAACTTCGATGATTGACAGGMCCTTCCTCTTTGTCTTGACTAACAAGTTTGTATACAGACCCAGCACCAGCTCCAGCTCCAGCTCAAGCCCAAGCACCCCCAAAGAAAAAGCTGAAGACAACCAATGCTCCCACTGAGTCTATTCTCGTCGCCCAGAACGGCGACGAGGAAGGTGACGAAGAGGAGTTCGACGAAGACGGCCTAGGAGAAGAGGATGGCCTTGAGGAAGAAGAGGAAGGAGAGGATGGATTTGATGAAGAAGGGGAGGGCGAGGGCGAGGGCGATGGCGAGGGTGAAGGCGAGGAGGAAGAGGAGAACGGCGTCGATGAACCCAAGAAGCTAGGCATCGACGTCGACGTGCCAGCCAAAGGAAAGGCCCAGGCAGCAACCGAAGTAGCTGCTAACGGTGAAGAAGCTGAGGACTGAGTCCCGCGCACCGTCTTGTCTTGTCTTGGGTCTGAATGCTCGGCATTATGGTTCCTATTTGGTTCTCAAACCCGATGGCTATCATGAGCCCCTTCGGCGTCCCTCTCGATACTCTCGGTTATCAATAGCCTCCTGTATCGCACCCATTCTTGTGTTTTAGACATCCCCTTTCCTAATATTCCTAGCTGTTCGTTTCCTCGACAATGGCATAGAAGGATTCCTATGTGAAATCCAGGGCACATTTGTTGAAAGATCACAGTGGGCCTTGCCCTCGTTAATTCTCGATAGATGTCATATTGCGAGTTGCGACGCTGCTTAATTTGAGTGACAAGTGGCTCTTCTGGTTCCCCAGTGGCACTTCATCCATCATTTATGCGTTGCATCTGTATAGTGACCATCGCGCAACAGTATAATACCTTGCATTCTTCCCGAGACGGATCAGTAACCCATGATAGGCCAGCAAGCATACATGTATAAAAATAGAGAACTTGGTAAAGCATCGCGGACCGGGTTACGATGCTCTCTTTATGTCTCAATTCCTTCCATCCTCGATCTACCTACCCCACATCCCCACGCTTTCTCGAGGTCGAGGCGTCGCCCTTTTGAGCATTGACAAGTGTCTGTCTCCTCCTGGTTGGTCGTATCCGCACCATGTCCGACCAGTGAATGCGGCCTGATGCGAGCAAAAGAGCTCAAAGTGAGCTGTTGCAAGGTATCTGATCCACTTACATCGCTCATTTGGGATGCGATGCTATCACATCACTTGCAAGGCTGGAAAGCCATAGATTGGGTACGCGGGATAAAAATGGCTTGATGGAGGAAAGGCTGGTCTAGGTAGTAGTAAACTGGTTGGGCAGATATGGTCAGCAATGATCTGAACCTCGTACATGACCCTAGGCATCCTAGATAGGTAGGTGTTTTCGCATTTGAGTCTCCATCGTTTCTATTATTGTTCGCTAGGTTGTCCTGGCTTTTACGAATTCGGCTTACTTTCATTGGCTTTATGTGGCGCTTCATTCGCGCCGGTTAACAGCTTTCCATTCAATACTTTGAGGAGATTGCCAACCCATACATATATACATTACAGCAATGCTTCGTAACCGAGTCTTACGATGGCTATCATCTTAACCTTAGGGTCTCACCAAAATTTCCCATTGAGTATTTTATACGCAATTGTTAGACGCGGATAGATCAGTAGCATCGCCAGAAGATTAACACTGATTACGTTCCTATGCTATACTAACTGTAGATATACTGACTCGCTATTGCTTAACTTATCGCCAGATCTGTTAAACCTCACTTGACTCAACACAATGGCGTCAAACTCGGGCCATATTGGCCTTGGATGACAGCCCTTGCATACTTTAGGAATGCGCTCAACTACCATGTCGCCATTTGACTCAGACCTCTCTTATGCTCATTTCCTGTTACGCCGCACAACTTAGCTTTCGGCCGAGGTGCTTGCTTACAAGTTAGATACTAGATACTTCAATTTATCTTTTTCAAAAAAAAATTCCTGTGTCTTAGAAGACTTACTACTACATAGCTGCGCCGCTCAGAAATGAGGCCTATGGGTATGCTGTATGACGTTCTGCTGAAATTACGTACGTTTTATTGGAAACCACACCAACATATTTGCGCCTACATATATATTTACGTAGCGGGCATCCATGTCTAGAAGAATCAAACGCGACGAACGGAGTAGGATGAACCATGAACATGAGCCAAACTATGCTAGCCGTCTCTACTACTTCTAATGCTCCTGGTAGTAGTAGCAGGATGAATTGGCACTATAATATTATGAGGATCGGCTTGGGTTGCTATGTTATACGGTAGGAGATCAGAATACCCATTGCTAAGTATATATTACGGTTGGATACCTCACTCTAATGAAGTAGAATGCTCAAAAACAACATACATTCTAAGCGATAGTGCGTCATAGTGTGCTACGCAGATGTACGCGTACTCGATTAGCTTGACCCTCACCGCCGCGGTCCTCCGTCCCTCATCAATGTTAGTCAGGTATGAGGCGGAGTATCGAATGACCTAAGTTTGGGGCGGAATATCTCAGCGAGAAGCGCTTACGTTCCAGCCACCGAGCCCTGCCTTGCTTGGAAAGATCATCATAGCGTTCTCGGGGGAACCAAACAGCCGGGTTCGCTAATTCGCTTGTGGCTGCACGCTACATCTCGCTACCCATGAAGGGAAAACGAAACCTGAACTTGGTTGATCGGAGCTCAAGTTGACACAAGTCCGTACACCTCAGCATACTACGTGCCCCAGACAGTGAATTAAGTACACCCACGATGCAATTGGTGGCACATAGCTGTCACTTCGTAAAACTTATGGTGGTAGCTTTTGAATTGCTGGGTATCTAGTCAAAACTCTTATCATATCCCCCTTCCTCCATTTACATACTGGTAGCACCATCATCCTTCCTCGGCATCCATAGCATCATGTCGTCTCTTTTTATCCCTGCCGGCGTGACGGCCCCTCAGCACTGAGCCCTTCTTACCGCGGTCCTCAAGTAAGTTCTTCATCTCATTACGGGCGTGGCGTTGAGCTTCCTCAACTCGGGGTTTGAAGACCATAACTTCTTCTTTGTCGGTTTCGTACTCGTCCAGCTTCTTCCCTAGGGCGGCCTCAATCCGCTGATATATCTCGATGTCATACTGGGTAACCAGACTTAGCGCCTGACCAGCATTTCCCGCACGAGCCGTTCTCCCGACTCGGTGGATATATGTCTTGCTATCCTGAGGCAAATCCAGGTTGAGGACAACATCGACCTTTGGTATATCCAAACCTCTTGCAGCAACGTCAGTTGCAACTAGGATATCACGGGACCCGGATTTGAACTTGTTGAGGGCACCTAGACGTGCAGACTGCGATAGTTGACCTGTAGAGATACTGCATTAGTAAATGCCAAGGGTTCGAGCTAATATTGAAATCGAATATCTTCTGAAGGATATTATTCCAAGGGTATTCACTAACCATGAAGGGGAATTGCTCCAAAACCTAGGTATCGAAGTAGAATCGCAATTCTCTGCGTTTCGTAGACTGTCCGTGTGAATATGATGGTAGATCGTCCCGTAAATTCGCTTGCCACAAGGAAAATCAAATATGTGTCCTTGTGCATATGCGGAATAAAGAGGTAATACTGCTTTAAAGTCGAGACGGTTTGATACTTATTGCTGCTGATGCTGACACGCAAGGGGTCTCGCAAACTGGCTCTCTGCAAACTCTCGACCTTGGACGACATAGTAGCGCTGAAGAGAAACGTCCGCCTCTCTCTCGGGAGGAACTTGAGTAATTTATCAAGTATAGGGCCGAAGTCCATATCCAAGAGCCGATCGGCTTCATCGATAACCAGATACTTGGTGTTTGATAGTTTGAAGCCTTTGGTTTTCTCAAGGTGGTCTAGCAATCGTCCAGGTGTGGCCACGACAATGTGAGGCTTCTTGGATAATGCGATAGCCTGAGGGACCATATCTAAACCACCGACAATGACGGCGCATCTTACCGATATGGAGGCCCCGAGGGCATCTACCGCTTGCCCAATCTGCGTCGCCAATTCACGAGTCGGAGCGAGTATAAGGCCGAAGAAAGCCGAAGGCTTTTCGAGCAGCGCTTGAAGGATAGGTAGAGTAAAAGCAGCTGTCTTTCCGCTACCAGTCTCGGCAAGACCTATAAGATCTCTATTCTGCAGAGCGAGGGGGATTGATTGCGCCTGGATTGGCGTAGGGTGCTTGTAGCCAAGCGAGTGGCATGCTTCAACTAAGGGGTCGACAATGCCCTGCAAAACATAATCATATTAGGAATATTCCCGAGATTTGGGGAGTATATTCGCACGCACCAGATCCTTGAATGTCTTTGGAGCCGACTCGACAGTCGAGCCCTCATCGAGGGTCGCGGAGTCGGGAGATTCGTCGTGGGCGTCAGCGTCGGGGGCAGGCGACGTTTTTCTTCGCTTGGCGGAAGACATTTTGTGTATCTGATTTGTAGCGCCGCGAAGAGTGAAGGTGGGTAGGGTCGTAAAACGAGTCGCAGCCGTCGAGTTCTATTGTTATTGAAGTTTGAGAGTTGGATGGCCAAAAAGTTTAGATTTCGAGACCTACATGTACAAAGTACGGGATTACATACAGGTGCATCCCGCATCTGCAAAAAAATTGACCGCCTTCTCTTTTCAATCTGCTATCTTATCTACAAAGCCCCGCAGAGTAGAGGGTACGTCGACCATGCTAGATTCGGGCTTGTTCGCGCTAGTACTAATACTTATCCGCCAACCTAACTTTTTTTTCTGCCAGATAAGAAAAGAAAAATCGAAGCTTGCTGCCAATCATTCGAGGCCCCGGCGATAGGTACTGAGTTATCTTGTCGCTTCGCAATACGATCCTCCATTGCTTTCTAAAGTTCGAAACCATAAGTAGATAAACAATGGCTAAGAGTCGGACGAAGAAGCGCACCCATGTGGGCGCCAACAACCCCAGGCACAAGGCCCCTCTGGTCGGCCGCTCCGCTGTGCAAGATCCGAAGAGCATGGTCATTCGCATCGGCGCCGGCGAGGTTGGGTCTAGCGTTAGCCAATTGGCGAAAGATGTCCGTCAGGTCATGGAACCAGGAACTGCTAGCCGCCTGAAGGAGCGTCGTGCGAACCGTCTAAGAGACTATGTCACCATGACCGGCCCTCTCGGCGTCACCCACCTACTCCTGTTCTCACGATCCGAATCTGGCAACACGAATCTGCGCATAGCTACCACCCCGCGCGGCCCTACATTACACTTTCGTGTTGAGAAATACTCGTTATGCAAAGATGTGCGCAAAGCACAAAGACATCCTCGAGGCGGAGGCAAGGAGTATATCACACCACCATTGGTACGAGTTCAACCACTCTAGCCATGTCTTCAATATGAGATACTAACCATTGACTGCAATTTCAGCTAATCATGAACAATATCTCCACGCCGGGCGCAGATGCGAACTCGAAAGTCCCCAAACACCTAGAATCGCTTACCACCACCGTATTCCAATCGCTATTCCCCCGCATTAACCCTCAAACTACACCCCTAAAATCGATACGCAGAGTTCTCCTTGTGAACAGAGAGCCCGCCAAGGATAAAGATGACGGCTCGTTTGTGCTCAACTTTCGACATTATGCTATTTATACAAAGCCTGCTGGAGTATCGAAACCACTCCGGAGACTCGATGCCGCCGAGAAACTTTTCAGCGCCAAGAACCGAAAAGGTGGCGTCCCGAACCTCGGCAAATTGGAGGATATCTCCGAATACATGATTGGCGGCGAAAACGGCGAGGGCTACATGACAGATGGCACCAGTGGGAGTGAAATGGATACAGACGCCGAGGTTGAGGTTCTAGAGGAAGCACCGCGTAGAGTGCTCTCGAGCAAGGCTCGTGCAGCTAAGCTGGAGAATGAGGATAAGACTGCCGATAGCGACGAAAGAGTAGAGCGGCGGCGGGTCACCCTTGTCGAACTTGGGCCTCGCATGAAACTGCGTATGACCAAAGTCGAAGAAGGACTTTGTTCTGGAAAGACTATGTGGCACGAGCACATCCATAAGTCGAGACAGGAAATACAAGAGCTTGAAAAGCGATGGGAACAACGCAGACAGGAGAAGGAGGCAAGGAAAAAGCAGCAGAAAGCCAATGTTGAGAAGAAGAAGAAGGAAAAGGCTGCAAATGGTGGTAAGAATGACAAGGAGGATGACGACGACGATGATATTGAAATGAATGGCAATAATAGTGACCTGTTCGATGAGATGATGGAGGAGGACGAGTTGGACAGTGAAGGATTAGCGGGAGACGCCGAAGAAGCTCTTGGTGAACAAATGGACGAAGATGAATGGGAGGATGAAAGAGAAGAAATCGCGGATGAAAATTAGCTTTCCTGCGTCTAAAAAGGGGTCTATATGGCTGAGATAGGTATGGAGTCCGGCGCATTGCCCTTACCAGAGTAATACCACGTCTACTGAAGGCCACCCGTTATGTCCCGCTTGTGATTGAGATGTCAAGCTGATACATCTAGGGCTCTTATGAAGTTTATATCTTTAATACTGATTTACTAATATCATGTCGCATTCAAAGGCTTCCGGCCGTAAACGACGAAGCTGCGAAGTAGGTTAGCATTTTTATATGGAAGTATTCTTCATCGTTTATAACTTACATGGGAAAGTAAGCATGTATAGTCGTATCATGCGCTTGTTCCAACGCCCTTTTTACCGCATCAGCCGTCTTCTCAGGGGGCCATCCCAGCCCCTTGGTCAATATGCGCGTGTATAACCCACCCATACCCGCCTCAAGGTTGCCCAGCATCATCTCGCCAACCGCCTTATATCTGCCCTTTGGCCAGCTATTTATGGGCAGGGCGCGATGCTCCTCTACAACATCCTCGAACCCGACTTCCGCCATCCACTGCTTATAACGTGGCAGCGCGAGCATATTATCATTACCGAGCCGCGTCACAGCCACTACGCCGTCGAAGAAGAACTGCTCTAGGAATGTCTCGCCCAGGCTACCGTCTACGTCCAACGGAAACCCGTACATCTCCTGGTGCTCAAGGTAGCCCCCAGGTGCGAGCGAGTCATACGCTTGTCGCAAAAGTTTTCGCGGGTCGTGTGGTGCGGTGAATATCAGGCGACAGTGTATTAAATCAAACTTCTGAGGGTAGTTCCACGGGTCTGTGAAGTCCCTCTCTTCGAACTTGCAGTTAGGCGGAACCCTAGAGATACCATTAGTTGCGCCCATGTAGAGGAGCCAGTCGAAGGTTTGGCGTACTCTGATGGCGCGGGCTTGCTGAGGTCGATGCCTAGGATCTGAGCGTCAGGGTGTAACTTCGCTATGAATTCGTTAAACCTGGCATGCCTATTATCTTGATAGATTGGCTGTCTTACCATATTCGACTGCCCAAATACCTAGATAGGGTTCTATTTAGCGTGAAGCTCAGGGGTTATTTCGTGTAACATCGTACCTGTTCCTGTGCCAACATCGAGGACGTGCTTGGGATCTTTGACTGGTGCTTTCAGGAAATCATCATCTAAGGCACTAGTCCATAGGACATGCTGACGGTCTAATCGTGATAATTCGGCCTTGATCTGTCAGCTGCTAGCCATGCTTTATTGTGTAGCCATTGGGCTCGCCTACTTGATCACTGGGGAGATAGTACTCTAATTTGGATTAGCATTTATATGGGCCATGGTCTGTTAATTGAGAGTCAACTCACTTCCCTCGCCATGAGATGGACGATCAATTTCTTTGATGGAATGGTCCTTTTCAATAGGGTTGGCCACGAATGGGCTAACTCAGAGCTACAGTAAGTAACGGCAGCATATAGGATCATGACGAAACGCACTTCTCAATATGAATTCTGGTGTTATTGCCATCGTCGACCTACACTATATCAACTAATTATTTCCTGTCTAGTTTCTTTCGGTGTCATACCTCAAGGTTGGGAGGGTTAAAGCGAGCGAGTTTTGTAGACTCAATCGTTAACTCTGGACACCCGGCTCCTGAAATATCAGCCATTTAGACTCGGAATGATGTCTAGATAGAGGCCTGGGTGTATGAATACAATTTTGTTCTAGGGGTTATCAAATCACAATGTCCCGATTGAAGGGAGGGAAATGTAGAACCTGTCTCATTCCTGGATACCTTCTCCGCCTTTAGGGATCTATATATAAGACCCATATCCCTTCGGTATGCCTATGTATCTTTAGTTTATCACGCTCTATGCTCTAGGTGGGTAATAGGTGGGCTGGATTTACTAGTCTAAACCAGTCTTGTGTATAATCCGAACCACAGCTGACACCTCGGCCTACATATTTGTGTCATTAAATCATCCCGCTAGGATGCTGATATCCTTAATAGATATGCGGGGATACGTATGCTTAATGGCCCATGGCGAGGTTACATCGGGCTTATGATATCCTAGTCCATACTAAGGTAGGCTATCTAACTACCTGGTACCTCCTAGGTAGCTAGCCAAAGAGACTAAATGCATCCAAGTGAAGCAACAGTTAGGAGAGACATGTGAGGAATAGGGTAACCTAATACACGGTTTCGAGTAAGACATTGAGTGATACAAATCTCAGCCCTTGTCTAGGGTTAGCTTTCAATGTTATCAGGAGGTATCTGTCTGGAACGTAAAAGCCAATACCTAAGCGTTGAACAAAATGGTGGTGCTTCCCGGCCGCAGACTCTGTGGACAGAGCTCCTTCGATGTTCTAATAGGCTTTGGGAAAGGGCGTCCAACATGGCTCTGAGCATCTACTGGGTTGGACTTCTCGTCCTCATGCCTCTAGTGGTGCTTCTCATGGGGCACAGGATGATCTTGCGGCTATTCCAAAGGGAAAGCTTAGAGGGGGAGGTAACTGCTCGTGACGTGGAAGCTAAGGAATTCCGTAAAACCTTTCTGCGGGTTTATCTAGTGGTTATGGGATCTGAGTGGCTTCAGGTGAGCTGGGGGCGAGATGAGAATTCTCCTTTGCAAACGAACTTGCCGCTTACCGTATACTTAGAGTCCATATATCTATTCACTTTTTCGAGACGAGAAGGCTATCGAGGAACGGGGGGTTGCGACTCTTTACATCGCAACATACGTTTCTGCGGCCCTCTCGGCTTTTCTCACGGGTTATATGGCCGATAGATTTGGCAGAAAGAGAGCATGCTTAGCATTCTGTGGCATTCATTCACTCGCATCTATGTCTGTCAAATTTGATGCAATGTGGATTTTGATAGCAGGAAGGGCATTGAGTGGGATAGGTTTGAATCTGCTCTGGACAAGTTTTGAAAGCTGGATGATTACAGAATACAACGCACGCGCGTTATATCAGAATTCATTCCCTCTGAGTGCCATGTTCGGAACCATGACCAAATACAACTGTATAACGGCAATTTTCGCAGGGAGCGTAAGCTACTGTATTGTCCTAGTTTCGGGATCGAAATCCAATCCATTCGTCGTTGGAATAGTAAGATCGGCGTCTTTATTTGCCTCTCAAACCTCTTTACTGACCTCGTAATAGTGTCTTGACGCCATCGCTGCCTTGCTCATACTTCGAACTTGGAATGAGAATAACGGAGGTATCTGTAACCACAACTCATCTAGTCAAGACGATATCGGCTGCGATACGACTGGCAAAAAGCTTGACGACCGAGCGACTGTGAAGTTGAGAGACGCGCGGATTTGGGTGCTCAGTTTTGCTTCCTGCTGTTTCGAAGGGACTATGTTTATCTTTACATTCTTCTGGCCTGGATCCTTGAAAGGGCCACACAATACAGAATATCCCGAGCATAGCGAAACTACACCGTACGGCGTAATTTTCGCCTCCTTCATGGCCGCTATGGTTCTCGGAGCAATCCTATTCAGCTTCTCCATACGAAATGCAAACTACGTAACAACGGAACGGGTTACGACGTTTGGTGCCATATTACCGACGCTGCTATTGTGTACGACACTCCTCCTTGGCGCGTCAAGCTTCTTGATTGCCGTACTCTTCAAGGCAGAGCTCCATTTGTACTTGGCGTTCCTCCTTCTCGAGTTTTGTAATGGAGTCTACGTCCCAGCAATGGCGTATCATCGGGGTATTCTAGTTGAAGACTCTAGGAGAGCTTCAACCTATGGCTTGATGAATATTCCCCTATTCATCTTTGTCGTTGCTGCGTTATACACTACTAGCAACAATGGAGGTGAGTCAACCCAGTTGATTCTTGTGTGTCCTTAACTTATACGTTTT
The DNA here is from genome assembly GCA_000931505.1 of Hypoxylon sp. E7406B. Taxonomy (NCBI): domain Eukaryota; kingdom Fungi; phylum Ascomycota; class Sordariomycetes; order Xylariales; family Hypoxylaceae; genus Hypoxylon; species Hypoxylon sp. E7406B. The sequence continues at coordinate 34,513 of JYCQ01000238.1, read as the reverse complement.
TATGTAGATGAGCACCGGCAGACCGTGTTTTCGTTATCGGCTGTACTGCTTCTAGCTGCGGCTGTCTCTGTCGTTTTGGGGCTCGGCATGTCGGCTATCCGCCTGGGGTTTTCGAGAATTGGGGTTAATGATACGCATGATATTGGCTCAATCGACAAGGATGAATTGGCGTTAGATAGTGTAGACCAAGTTTGAAGTATCCATCGCGTTTAAATTGTTTAGTTATCCGAGGTTTTAACTCCTTACTAATATTGGAGTATACCAACGATGCAACTTCTCGTATATGGCTTTTTGTTATTATACTGCTTTACTTCAACTTTACCTGCTTCTCGGCTTTCCCCATTTGCTCCGTTCCGATATATGCACTTATCGCGGTGGAGACCTTACGAATGCGACAATCGTCATTTCGACTGCCGGGGATTTCCCTTCTCAACATGACTTATGGAGAGAACGATATCTATTGAATTATGAACGAGCCGGCGTTCAACGGACGATATTATATACCAAGGAAACAGTAACATAAGCCAGAATTCGTGCATCTTGACAGAGAACAGATACAGAACGTGTACATAACCAACGGCGACCCTTTCACTCCTAAACTCCTCAACTAGAACCCTGCCCAAATTAAAACCACGCGTAATCCGCCATTGTCTCAGAACCGGACACTAAGATTCGACATCGCTGACCTCTACTTCCGTCACAGTAACAATGGTAGAAATCTTGTCCATGACGTCGATAGCTGGCGGAGACGTCAAGTCAGAATCGGGCTCGGAAGGAGTAGCAGAAGAGCCGGCTTGTTCAGGKGATAAGACTGGGCTACCCGCAGTATTAGGTGATGAGCTTGTCGTTGTTTGCTCAGGCGTCTCCGTCTTAGTAACGGCCAACTCCTGAGTTCCTGCTACTACCGCGACCTTCTCTAGTTCCGCGCTGGGCATCTTGTCGAGTGCCGTCTTGACTAAGTCAGCGATAGTACCTCCTCCCAGAATCTTGAGCGTAGGCACGTCAACCTCGAGCTCCTTGAGGAACCACGATCGAATGTCCACAGCCACGAGCGAGTCTACACCCTGTTCCATGAGGGTAAGCGAATCCGAAACCTTCTCTTCCTCGGGAATACGGAGCATGCGTTTGAGATGGTGTAGGAATGCGTCGCGGCTGATAACGTATGCCTCCTCATCGCTCTTGGCGTCCTGCAGTTGTATCTTGACGCGAACACCGGCCTTGCCACCCTGTGCCTTAGCACCGCTATTGGTGTCCTCTCGCAGGACAAAGTGACTGAATCTGACGTCACGCTTGTGCGCCTCTCTTACGTTTAGATCGGCGGGGACGTAATTTACACCCATGGCAACCTGGGCCTTCACGTCCGAAGACTGTCCAGGGCGACCCGAAAGTACGGCCTCCGCGAAAAGGGCGTGCAGATCTTCCTCGCCGATATTGATATATCCGATCGACTTGATATAATCGAAGTCGAAAGTATCGGAGTGCGCCGCGTAGCCAACGCCGAGGACGGCAGGGATGCCAATGGTCGAACCCGGGACTCCGCGCTTGCGTCGGTTGCACATCAGGGAGCTCATGTAGTCGTTTGCGGACGCGTAATTGCTCTGCCCACTCCAGCCAATGACAGATGAGATACTGGAGCAGCAGATAAAGAACTCGAGCGAGGTATCGTCGTAGAATAATTCATCGAGGAGCTGGGCGCCCAGCACCTTCGGTTTGGCTACGCGGATGAATTGGTCGTGCGTCATATTTCGCAAGATTTCATCGTCGAGGATCATCGCGCCGTGCATGATACCCCCGATCGCTGGTAGAGTAGCCGTGATGGTCTTGTGGACGGACCGAAGAGACTCCGGCGACGTGATGTCAAGGGAAACGCTCTTGACGACAGCGCCGTACTGCTTCTCCATGTCTTCGACAAACCTTTGATTTACCTTTGGAGTGCGACTCGTGAGAACGACAAAGCGAGCTCCGTGTTCAATCATCCATCTGGCGAGGGATTGTCCCAGCTCGCCTGCCATACCCACGAAGAGATAGGTCCTGTCATCGCGGAAGAGAGTTCCGGAGTCGATAGTTTGTACCTTGGCCGTGACGGAGCTACTGGCAGTCCAGTCCAAAACAGCCAATGGCTCCCTGGCAGCCGTGTGTTCGGATACTTTGCCAAGAGCAATAGACTTGACTGCAGGGGGGCTAGACGCGCGGGCGCCGTCCCAAGCTTTCTTCAGGGCTCGAGCCAAGTTGGGCTCGGAGAATGACTTGACCTCATGGCCTAGCAAGACTTCTTCCGAAATCCTTAGGCACGCTGACGGTAGATACTTAACAAGCGCGTCTCTGACTGCATCCGATTGAGAGCCACGAGAGAAATGAACAAAGACGGCTGTTGATGTGGGGACTAAAGACCGGATGACGTGCTGGGGGAAATGAGGGTGAAGGAAGATTGAGTGACTGTTCTTCTCTCCTCCAAAAGTGGCAGTCGTAAATAATGTCTTAACGTTCTTGATATTGGCCTTAGTTTGCAAGGCCAATTGTACTGCAGAGTCTGCTTCATTGACAAGGAGAGTGGTCCCCTTGGGCGTGAGCGATAAGATTTGCTCTGCAACCAGGTTCGCAGCAACGGATGCAAGTGTCGACGTAGGTGGCACGTCGGAGAGCGTAATGCAGTTATGTACTGGTATGTTCGCAGGAGATCGGTTGGAGCTGGACAGAGCGAGAACCGCGTCGCCGGTCTCGATATCGACTCCTGCACAGAGCCTGAAAAATCCAGCAGCGCCAATAGCTACGCTTTGAAGCAGCGAGCGAGTAATTCTGACGGTACGGTACTGCGTCGCAGGGGTTTGGCTGTGGATCAGGGGTGATACCTTGCGCAGTTCCAAAGCCCTGTTCTGCTCCTCGCCAGTTCCCACAAGTTCTAGAGCCTCCTTGGTAGGGTTGACCGCTGCGAATACATCTCTTCGTCGAGCATTGTATCGGTCGTTCTTCTGCGTATCCGGCTTGAGTCTGGTAACGAGTTGCTTACCATCCTCAATGAATACCTGTGACTCTGTTGACCACATCAAGCCATCGTCACCMCCCCAACGGCGGAGAGCGAGCTGCCTCAGCAACATCTGCGCTAAGTCGTTTGCTGTGCCATTTTCAATCCCACTGTTTGAATCCAAGTCATAGGTTTGAGCGGTTATGGTGGGGKATTCGGTCTTGATCGTATTGATCAGACCAGTCGTCATGTAGTGGTAAGGGCAGTCTTCTCGCGAACCGCACGTCAACCAGACCAAGGTGCCCGCCGCAGCGAACAATGTCTTGAGTCCTTCAAACTTGCTATTTGTTAGATTTTCTAGGAATGGCTCGTCTAGGTCTGTCAGGGATAGGACGGKGATCGCCGCTGCGTTTGCCATTTCGGAACGGGCGAACTCCTCAACAGTGCTGAAGAACTGCTTGTTGCGGAAGCGGTATGATAGGACGTCGCTAACGGCTTGACCAAGATCGCGGATGGGCTCAGTGGTTCCTCCAATGATAGCGAGGTTATCGGTATTTATGCCTTCGGGATGCTTCTCGACGGCCAGGGGGTTACGCAGCATCGAGACCTTGTCGTCGACGGCTTGCGCGACAAAGACGCTGAAGGGAAGTGACGCGCTGATGTCCGGCGTCACGGTGTCAATGCCTGCATAGCCCGTATTCTTCAACGTGGTATCCCACTGCTCTAGATTAAGTAGCGGTCCCCAGGTACGACCGGTCTCTGCACCAATCCACCAACCAGGCAGTGTACCAACTGTCATGCCAGTGAACAGCAAGTCTGTAGACGTGAGTTCTCCCACAACTAGGAACCCACCAGGTTTTAAGAGCCTGCGGACATTGGCCAATGTGGTTTCCTGTTACGCTTGAAGTTAGGATCTCTGTCTGCGAGAGGGAGGAAGGTTTCACATACCATATCGACTGAAACGTGCAAAACATTCACAGCTACAACGACGTCGTATTCGCCCTCCACGTATCCTTGGCTTGCAGGCTCCTTCTCCATATTGAAAGTCTTGAATACCATGCGGTTGCTTTGTTTTCCGAAGCGCTCTTCAGCGGCCATGAAAAATCCGCTAGAGATATCAGTGAACGTGTAAGAGGAATAAGCATCGCCAATAGCGCCTAGAACCGCAGATGTGGTAGCTCCAGTACCGGCACCGACTTCAAGGATGTTGATTCCAGGGTAACGGGCAGAGATCTGCTTAAGAATGCGGGCGAGCCATCGAGTAGTAGGACCAGCACAGAGGGCGTTCTCTTCGTAGAAGGCGCGGAGCATACCGTCCTTATTCATATACTCGAGCATCGAGGTTCCTTCACGGATTACGTGTTCTAAGTTGTCGCCAACAGCTTGAACGAAACGAATATCTAAGCGGTCTTGGTACTTGGCAAAGATCCGATCAATATCCTCGCGAGTATCCGCATTGCACTGCGCCGAGACCTTTGGAAGTTCGCCTCGACTAACCATMCCCGCCATGCGGTCGCACCACTTCAAGTAGTTCTGGTAATGCGGGAGAAGGTCATGGCGCTGTTCGGCAGGGATAGCCTTCGAGATGTTGCGAGCATACCAGTAAGAGACACGGTCTACGTCCCTGTAGACCTGGACCTCGTAAGGAGTAAGCCTCTCCCCTGCAGTAGAAAGCTCTCCATCCGGCGAGGCGACCGTGTATTGGAAGTGGGAGAACATAGGCAAATCATTCTTGGACGTGGCTGGACTGAAAGGCACCATAGTAGCGCCCTCCATCTGCAGGAAAGCGTGAGAGCCACCCTCTGCATGCAGGTAAATGTCTCCTATGATCTTGGAGTGATTCTTGCTTCGGATATATGTCTCGAACGACACAGTGCTCTGCTTACCACCGTCGCCCAATGAAGTGTAGTACGGGTTGATAGTGATAGCAGCGATGGAGACAGGCACGTGAAGTGACCAGATCTGGGAATCGCCAGGATAGGCCCAGGCCGCGAACACTGTCTGCAAAGCCGAGTCCAGCGTTCCAGGGTGGAGGACAAGGTTATCCTCCCATGCGGACCCGGACTGGTCAGAGAGCGTACCTACGCTGTATCCGAGTTTGCGGCGGAGGTTCGACAACCCTTGGAATGGCGGCGAGTATCCGTAACCAACGCCGGATAGATTATCATAGAAATGCTTCTCCTCAATTGGAACCAAGTCATACGCGTCTTCGGCCTCGGCCAGCGGGATTGTGTCTGGCTCCGGCTTAGACAGTTGGCACAGAACTCGCCCCTTGGCATTCAAAACGGTACTACCGGCAAGGACTGAATAGCAAGCCCATTCCGCGGCTACCGCTGCTTCTGTTATATCGACCGAGGAGACGCTGAATATGGTTTCGACGCTGGAACTGTCATCGTCGAAAGTGATGGCGCGCCCAATCTCCACTTCGTTTAATTTGACCAAGCTGATCAAGGAATCGGCGTTAGCATCGACAGCGACAGCCTTGACGGCCTCAATTGCCATGCTAACGTAACCCGTAGCCGGGAAGACTGTCTGTCCTTGCAACATGTGGCCTTTGAGCCAGCCGATTTCTTTTTGTCGCAGGACATTCCGCCACTGGATTTCGCCAGGCGTGTTTGCTTCGGTGCATCGTGTGCCTAGAATGGGATTGGGAGCATGGGCGATACTTCGGTTCTTGAAGTGATTGGCGATCCGGCTTTCCGTCCAATATTTCCGCTGGTGTTCAAATGGATAAGGCGGCAGATCATCGAGGACGGTTTTACTTTCTACACCAGACAAAAGTGTCTGTACTGCAGAGAACTGGACGCTGTTGAAGCCAAGTTGCGTCCAGATGAAGCCTAAAGCGGCACTGAGCTGCTCATTGTCACTTTGACCACGAGACAGCAATCCGGTATACGGAACGCTGCCAATTGTGGCCATAGCTGGACCCTTGAGGGCAGGGTGTGGGCCGACTTCGACGGCGAGGTCGAACTCGCCAACCGCTTCCATGGCTTTCTCAAGGGCCCCAGCGAACAGAACAGCATTGCACATGTTATCTGCCCAATACTGCCCAGAAAGCTTTTCGCTGCTCATTACCTCGCCCTCGTTCACGCTCGAGAACCAGGTAGTGGCGGAATTACTGGCTTTGGACGCTGTAAGCCCGATGCTTTCTAGAGAAGCAAGATACGGCCCTGCAGACGAGTTCATATGTGCGCTGTGGTAAGCCGTGTCCACCTTGAGCTTCCGCGCGAATGTGTTCCGGGCCTTGAAAAGCTTCTCCGCCTCATCCACTGCGTCCTCGTCTCCGCTCAAAGTGACGCTCGAGCTGGAGTTCACCGCGGCTAGCTGTAGCCGGCCTGCGAAGTTTCCGGCACAGATAAGACGGGCTTCACCTGCCGAGGTGCCGACTGCTATCATGGCGCCGCGAGGAGCGTGAGGGTTAGGGCTCAAGGCTAGCTTCGCATGAACGCCACGGAAGTAGGCGATCCGGATGGCATCCTCGGCAGTAACGAGACCTGATGCATAAGCAGCGCCGATTTCACCAGACGAGTGACCCACGACGGCGGTGAAAGAGACTCCAGCCTCTCGCAGGATATCGACTAGAATAACCTGCACCGCCGTACACAACGGTTGAGAGAGTGCCGCCTCTGCAATGCGCGAGGTCTCCTTCCCTGCAAGGAGCTGATCCTTGAGAGTCCAAGTCGGCCTATCTGCTGGATTGGGGAGGCTCTGGAGAGCTGCGTCTAAGTCATCAATGCGGGATGCGGCGAAAGGGGACGTCTCGATGAGCTGGGCGCCCATCCGAGGCCATTGAGCCCCCTGACCAGTGAAGACACCCAGGATCTTAGCTGACTGAGGAGTGCCGTATCGGGTGCTAAGATCAGCTTCATTGTCGTCATTAGTGAGCTCCTCGAGGGACGCAACGGCATCCTTTATTGTTGCGGCAGCAATAGCCTTGCGGTAGGTCAGTGTAGAACGCCTGTGCTGCAACGTGTATGCAATGTCCGCGAATGAAGCATCGGGATTGGCTCTGAAGTAGTCGAGGTGCCATGATAACATCGTCCGAAGAGCCGTCTCCGAATGGGCGGAAAATGTTAGAGGCGTGAAAAGCAAGCTAGGTTGCGCTTCGATTCTAGCCTTGGGAATTGGGATATACTCCTCTAGAATCGCATGGGTGTTTGTGCCACCAAAGCCGAAGCTGTCTAAAGGTTAGAACTGATCTTCTGCAAAGAAATGGGAAGATAAAAGGAAGATTGGACTAGGCGGGKTCAGGGGTTGTAACGTTAATGTTAAGGTTAAGAGGGAACGGGATGAAACCGACCTATTGACGCTTGCCCTCTTCACCTGACCATTCGCAATTGGCCATGTTATCGGAGCAGTAGGGATGTCTAAGTTCTTGAAGAATGGCGCAACCTTGGGGTTCAAATTCTTGAAGTGAAGGTTGGGAGGGACGATGCCATTCTTAAGCGCCAACGACGTTGCGATGATACTTGCAACTCCCGCTGTTCCTTCAGTATGCCCGATAACCGTTTTTACTAAGGACTTGATGTTAACCATTTTACATCCTACTTAAGGAGGGCATAACTTACTCGACCCAACTAGCATCTTGTCCTTGTCATTAGCGGCGGGKGAACCCATAGGGAAGAAAGCTGTTGATATGGCTTCGGCTTCTTGTGGGTCGCCGGCTTGGGTGCCGGTCCCATGAGCCTGGAAGAACTGTGGACGATCTTGTGGGTTGTTCACGGGGTCAAGTCCAATCCTGGCATAACAGTCCCGTATCAGCTGCGCCTGCGCTGAGCTGCTGGGCATAGTGAGACCAGGCGTTCGACCGTCCTGGTTGACACCCGTCTCACGGAGGATGCACTGGATCGGGTCATTGTCTATCAGAGCTTGGGATAGTGTCTTGACAAAGACTGCTGCAACACCTTCGCCACGAGTATAGCCATCTGCTGCTATATCCCACATAGCACACCGACCACTAGGAGAAAGCATACCCAGGCTAGCTTCGTTTATATGCATGACTGCGCATTAAGTTGTCAGTATGGTTCCCTTCGGATATTATCGACTTATAAGCTCGAAACGCATACCTGGGGTCAAGATTAAATTTGCACCAGCGGCCACGGCCATCTTGGATTTACCACTTCGCAGTACCTGTACGGCCTGATCTAGAGCGACCATACTGCTCGAGCAAGCCGTGTCTACGGTCATACTAGGTCCATGCCAGTCAAAGAAGTATGACAAACGATTTGCCAGAATACCCCTTTCCACACCTGTGACGGTGTAACGAGGAAAGGTTTCCCAATCACTCGTCAACATGGATTGATAATCGTCGCACATCAACCCGACGAATACTGCCGTGTCGGACCCGCGGAGCCTCTCCATGGGTTGGCCTGACGCACAGAGACCGTCGTAGACAACTTCCATCAGAATGCGCTGCTGTGGGTCCATGGCATCGACCTCGGCCGGCTGGATATTGAAGAAGCCAGCGTCAAATTGGGCCACGTTGCTTCGCTCTGAGTCTTCGAGGAAGTAGGACTGAGTGGCGTTGGTGGTGCCATGATGGGTCCCCACGGGGTGGTAGAAGGCATCCACGTTGAAGCGATCGGCTGATGGCTTCCTGCTAAGGTTCTTGGGATCACGCAGAACCGACCAGAGCTTGGAGGGCGTGTCGGCCCCACCCGGAAAGCGACATCCAAAGCCTATGACCGCGATAGGCTCTAGTGGTGTGTCCGTCATCGTGTTATGAGTTGCTGGCATTTCTGAAAGAAATGGAGTTTTAACCCGAGACCTGGTGATCACTGATGCTATAGGGCCTGAATGTAGTAATAAGGTAAGAACTAATGACGTTGAAGATGTAGGTGAAGCTTGCTTTCTCGGCGATTATGATCAGAGTACGGATGGAAACTTGCGAAACCTTACACAGGTGGACAGACAGGATGAGCTCTGTTGAAGGGGTGAAGACGAACCGAACCACAATGGGGTCATTGATGCTTGAATATATCAACACGATGGCGGCGCATATAAAGCGACAAGGAATACATCATCCAAAGCTTGACGACAACCCTCATTCGGAGAACGTGATGAGATCGGCAAGATAAGACTCGAACCGAATCGACATGACACGGTGCGAAGCTGAAGGATCGTAGTCAATATTCCGAACCAATGACTTGTTCACGAGGCTGAAGCTGTTTTGAGCTGAAACAGCACGTACACTCTGGAAGCTAGGTAAGATCTGTAACATAGTAGTTACTTACCATTCTATCGGAGTGAAGATATCACTGCTAAGCAAAATTCCGAAATAACTAGGAGGAAGTCGAATAAGACTCATTACTAAGGCCAAGGTGTGAGATGGATCGCGTGGCATGCCGAATTGTCGGAAGAGGACTCGAAGGGCCGCACTCTCTAGTTGGAAGGATTCACCGAATAACCCCTTTTGTCTAGGTATATACCAAAGGCGCGGCTCTTTGGTGCTCACTAATTTTCGCTTGTACTATGAGGTTCTAATTTGGCGGGTGGTTACCTGTATCCACTTCCTTTGTTCTACACGTGTTACTGGAGCACCTATGTGCCTAGGAAGCAAGGTGAGTCTACTTTTGTATTCGACCCGGGACTATTCTAGAAACGTGAATGTCCTACTGCCTACGGTTGAACCAATTGAGGCCTCACCCCTGTAGATTTATAACGGAATGTACTCAATGATGTTGATAGACCACATGTGTCTGATCAGTGACAGCTATATGAAGCTGTAACACTAGGTACGAAAGACGTCCTTACATTGCGTAGTTCAAGACGAATTTATTGTGTATTATGTAAGTCCAGGTTTGCGTTGGTATCTTGTCTAGTCCCCATCCAAGTTCAAATTATCATCGTTCCGTGGTAMCCCTGCCCCTGCCATTCTACGTCAAATCTGAAATCAAATTCTTATCGGAGAATAAGTTTGCAATCGCCCAATGAAGATGTCAAGTTTCGGGTGCCCGGGTGCCCGGTTGCCCTATAGCTCTACATTTTCACCTGAGTTTTTGCGCGGAGTCTCTCCCCGAACTTGTAGAACAAGATCGGGGCAGGGACGAATGCCAATGCAAGGAATCCTAGCAAAGTGTTTCCCCATCCATAGCCAAGAGTAGCATACATGGGAGGACCAGCCAGCGGAAGGAACGTGCTCGCCATACTTCGCAAGAGGTTGTTTGCACCCAGAGCTGACGCGGCACCCGCTGACCCAAAAAGATCAATAAGGTACAGCTGCGCGGGCATCTATGTATTTATTAGCATTTCCTTGTCTAGCGTGGCTTGAAGAGTGAATGTTTTGCAGATAGGTACTTACGAGGACGAAATAGGCACCGAAACCAGTGACGAAAGTGCCAATAATAGGAACGATCCAGTGTACCTTATACTCAGTTGTCCATCCGTAGAAAAACAAGCCGAGACCTACAAGGGGGCTGAAGCAGATCATGAGAAGTAGACGGTACTCAGGTCGGGGGTGTTGCAAGCCTTCTTTCGCCATACGCGCTTTCTGGATACGGTCACTGACCAAGGTGAATGTAGCCATAGCCGCAAGTAGAGCGACACCCAGACCGAGATAAGTCAATCCCGAGACTGTTGTGGTAAATCCATATTGCCCCTCAAATACGGGGACAAATGTGGTAAATAGGAGGTACAAGGTGCCGAACACCATAGCCACATATAAGGAGATGACCAGTAGAATAGGGGAACGAATCAAAAGCATGGTAGGACGAACCAGAGCCTGGACGAGCACCTGCTGTGGAGTAACATTGGCTTTGGCGAACTTGGACTCCAAGTGTAGGTTGCCGGTCTGGGCTCTAAGGCGGGCCACCTTGCGTTCGAGAAGGACCTTCGGATGTGTCTCACGCATGAAAATGATGCATGCGATTTCAATAGCGCCACCGAGAATAGCGAGGAACCAGAAAGTCCATCGCCAGCCGGCCCCACCCGCAATAAAGCCACCAAGGAGGGGGCCGAGTACCTAGAAATGTATAGGTTAGTAACGTTGATAGGAAAGAGCACGGCTAAATCAGATGTTGGAGGCTCACAGGTCCTGTAAGAGGTCCTAGACTAAACAAAGCCATTGCCATTGCTCTCTCGGCAGGGGTTGTGAGGTCAGCAATCGTGCCGCCCCCGAGTGCCATGGGCACACCGCCCATGCATCCCGATAGGAATCGGAACACCATGAACTGTGCAGTGGTCTGACTTAAAGCTGTTCCAATGAGGAACGCTAAGAAGATAATGACAGCTCCATGATATACTGGCCAACGACCGTAGACTTCGCTGAGGGGTGAGATGAACATGGGCCCAAGGGCTAGGCCAAGGACGTAGATGGTGATGGCCAAGGTGGTAAGAGTGTCTGAGGTAATATTGAATTCAGCTACAATCTGGCCGATGCCAGCTGCGCAAGTGGTCGGGCCCATATTCCTAGGCTATGTCAGCAACTATTCGTAGAGCTGAGATGGCCAGAGGTACTTACGTCACTAATGCCAACAACGACACTAAAATGATATGTCGCCATTTTTTCCCGTTTGTCCAGTTGTGCGGGTTGGCGGGGTCATTTGGTTCCCAGTCGACGACGTTGTCTGAGTCAGGAGCATCGCCGACTACGATTGGACTAGGAGCCTTCTCTATATCTGAGTTACTCTTGGACGACATGGCCTCGGTGATTTTGGTTAAGGTGATTTGTAGATTGAAGGAAGATCAGAATCAATATGAAATGCTCGACGATAGAGACACATCCAGATCGGATGTCAGGTCTTCCCAAACTTAGACGATGCCTATGGAACGATAACGACGGAAGAGTGCGTCCTACATGGTTGCAAGGTACGCCAGACAGGGCATCTTTAAGAGATAATAGTCTAGACCGCCGAGAAAGAGGACCATAAACGGAAATGGACAGCCCGTCCGGTCTGAGGTTTGAACCGACGGACGATCCCGCGTCGTACAGCTGTAGGGCTGTCAAGGGGTATAATGCAATCCATCTTTCTTGGGCACGTTGTTCTAGGCAAGCACCGGAGGAATGGAGCGGATGGAACAAGTTCTACGGACGATAGACACGGAGGGKCCACGAACTTGACGGAGAGAAGTGGGTGGATAAGGAGGTATGAAGGGAGGATTAAGAGATGAACACGTGACCGGAGGATAGGCGGACGATCCGTGCACAGCTGACTTAGTACCTAGGTAGGTATGCAGGTGAGGTAAGCATACAGCACGCCCTTGTGAGGAGTGGAGACCTCGAATCGGGGATATTTTAAAGCTATGGGAATTCCTCTAGGTACCTACCTATACACGCCTAGGACGGAATAAAGATGGAATACGTAGGGGAGCGAAAGGGGGGGACAGTTGAAGCCGAGAGATGAAAGTTGATCGTGCGATTGAGTTGTGGGGTCAAGCCACTTTCGGGTCTAGCGGGCAGGGCGGTTACCCACAGTACCCACAAAGCCCACAGAATAGAGCGAGGAAGTGGAGAATAGGCGAGATGGATGGATCTTATTTTCCTCGCCCTAACCTTTCAGCCTTTCTAGCGTATAGCAATCTACTAGGTATACGGCGGGTAGGCACCTGTATGTTAGATCCCTTGTGCATATAACGCTCACTTAATCCTTCCGGTATAAGGCCGCGGCACGTATTTCTAGTCTCTTTAACCAAGATAAGGCTTTGTCAGCTTAATTCGCTAACCACGCTATATCTTCCGTTGGTTATGTACTTGGCAAATTGGACTAACTGGAAACTATCGGCCGATACGTATCTTTTGCATATACGTAAACGCCCAATATTAATAACTCGGCTGAGTACCTAAGGTACCTAGGTAGATTATGACAGGTTAGAATCGGGTGGATTAAGGTTACGTTGACCCTGTACATGAAGGATGAGCGTGGGGGAACAAGAGTAGAACTAGGCTGGTTTAAAAAAAAATACAGTCAGTACATCAGGCGTTTACTTTAATGGTCACTATGATATGACGATTTCGCAAGTATAGACATGATCCAAAAGACTGTTAAAATAACGAGAATTGAATGTCGATGTCACATTTGGTTACTTATTCTACGTGAAACCATAATGAATTACTGTGGAACAGCAATGCTTCACACAGGTACAGTTGTAAAACTCCAGGCGAATCCAGCCAGGAAGCACCCAAGGTCTTGGACCGCAAATTATGACTAATATAGGAGAGATGTGTCTCACCGTTTGTTACTTGCCGTATTCACCATGCCTTAGGATCTAAAAAAGAGAGGCGCGCTGTCGGAACCGAATACCACATATCTTCTACTGAATCGTTACCCAGGTTTTATTGTTCATTCCAAAATTCCTGTTGAATCCTTGGGGGGATTAAACGCCCCGAATAACCACCGACCGTAGTATTTTATTACTGATAGCCCCTTGATTCGAATGCAATAGTAGCGGTGACAAAAATCCAGAGCTATGGACATTTATAAAATATCGAGGACCTTGTACCGCGTAACCATGATAAGCCGCGGGGGCGGTAGTTTGTGGAGGGCTCGGTGATGTTAGGTATTGGTTGGCGTAAGCCAACCTGTACGCTATCCGGTTGGTGCATCTTATACGCGGAGGATTCATTGGCGAATACGACTAACCCACGGGGGATTATAGATCGGGTATGTAGTGCGGCGGCCGCTTCTCGTCCAATTGCGCTACGTTAGAATCCTATCCATGTATCTGGGCGGCGCAGGTAGGGTGTCCGGAACGAATAACCTTATCGTCAACCACGTGCATTCCCACGCCATCTTGGTGGCATTTCAGACAGGGGATGTCAGCCTCTGACACGCTCCAGGAACCTCTCGATCGTCCACGCAATAACTAATAATAATGGTAGCCAACTTGGTACCACGTGGCTCTACCATCACCTTGGTTGCCCTATACGGACCCCAACTGGTTGAAACCTAGCCAAAAGCCAAGCTGCGGCATGCTCTTGCTGTCGTGCGATGATAATCTCGGTTCTGGTGATTACTACATAGATTTCCTCGCTTACGCTTAGACAATCAGCACGCAAGCACACGACTTGAATCCTGAAACCCTAAACATAATCCTAAGACAAGCCAGATGCCGCGAATCGCTAGCGTATATGGCGTGGCACAGGATTGGTTCTGCAGCTACAGAGGAAGCAGTAGCCTAGGACAGACAACCTGCTGATTTTTCCATCGATCCCGGCACGAGGCGCCTGCATGGCACACGGAGGTACACGGGCGAAAGAAATAAGCTTGTTTTAGTATTTTATATTTCGTTGTCTCCTAATTCCCCAAACGCGTGCGCCGATCCAAAGCTGAGATTCTGCACTGTAACCTACGGGCCCTTTGCCATGGAAACCAGTAACAACGCACCTCTCCGTGCGTCCTGTGACCGGTGCCGAGCCCAAAAGCTCCGCTGTGTGCCGTCCTCTAGTACAGACCCCACGGCGCCATGTTTACGGTGCCTAAGGTTGAAGACACCAGTCTTGTGTACGTTTAGCCAACGTTTGCAGATGAGACGCAGCAGAAAAAACACCAGTGATAGCGACTCTGAGAGTAGGCATATCCCTAGGAAGGAGAGGTCGACAACCTCATTGCCGGGAATGAGCACATTTGTGCTCCCAGGTCCTTCATCTCCAGAGACGCAGCAACCACTTCCTTCGCCTCCGATCAAGGATACAACATGCGGCTCCGGAACAGACAGCGACACAGTAATGATTACACCAGATCAAGAAATTTCCGATTTCTGGGCTCACGAAAACATGGTACTGCAGGTTGATGAGCATTCCGAACCACTAGACGGCACAGCAGGAAGCTTGTCAGGGTATTATAACTTCGATATGGCGAACCTGGATATGCCGGAATCCATATACGAACTAATGGGAGCCTCCGACGTCATCCCAACAGACATGGATCTCAAAATCGAAATTGACAAACTAACCGACGAAAAACCGCCAAATCCATTGGTGGATCTCAGCGGACTCCTTTCAGAGATGGCGCATTATGGAAATCGATTAGCTAAGCTGCCGGACGGCGACTGCGACAACTACCCCATTGGCGATGCTGTGCTACTCTCTCAACGCTTCTACACGATTCTCTTCGGCTATGCTTCTCCTGAAGGCTCTGTTTGCCCCCAGCACCAAGACATGCCCACCACTTTACTTATAGTCTCGTGTTACATGATGCTGACGAGCATCTACTCGTCCGTTTTTGGCTACTTAACAGAGCACATTTTGCGGATGCGTGAGGCTCATAAGTTGGCTCACAGCGAACCTAGCCCATCCCTGCATTATCCACTCCTGGGAGACATGCATGCGTATCGCGGGCTAAGCCTTAGCCAGCTGCGACCTGTCTGTAGTGAGTAGAATCTGGAATTATTCCTTTCCTTTTTTGGTGTACTTGGTCCCTTTCCAGCTTTTTAGGAAGTTCTCACTACCGAAAGCTCGGTCCGAAGCCGTAGAATGACTACCAAATTTACTATAAGGGGTAATTGCTGACCTTTGGTACTGCAGTATGTGGGGGATGGGATCCGGAGAAGAAGGTGGTGTCAATGCTATTAAACTCGCTCGGCGGTGCCGAGGGATTGCTAGGACTGCCGCCCGACGCAAGGGTGGTAGCCCAAGGGGAACAGGCAAAAGGAGGGGACGGGAGTGGATCAAGCAATACGCCGGAGGAGGATCAGGGAGAGCAACCAACAATGGCACTGTTTGGGGAACGGTTAGTGCTGGCGTTGTCACATGGCCACCTGTATAAAAATATGAAGGAGCAGGCACAAAGTCTACGAGAAAAGGTTACAGAAGTAAGTCAGCTGTTGGATTAAAAACCCCTGGGAAAACCATATGATATACCATTACATTGGTCAAACAAATAGGGCGTTATCCCGGATGTAAATTCATTTATTGAAAACGATTGAAAGTTATGTACAATATCTTATGATTCTCAACGAAAGAATGCAACACTACCCAGCAAGAGGAACAGTTAGATAAAAAGAGAGATATGACAAGATCCTAGCTGTATTAGTGCAGTCATTACTGCCAGCTGTTCTGAAGCGTGATACCCTCACATTACTTGACGATGAAAGAGGACTTGCAGAGTAAGAGGAATATAATAGTCTAAATTAATTATAACTCTAATCGCAAATATTGAAACATGAGATATAGCCACGCTGTTGCTTGAACTTGAAGCATTATTTTGAAGGGAGACATGATCTTTCAGCATCACCCGTCTGTTTCGACACTAATCTAATCCTGGGGTTATGACTAGCGATTATCCAGTTTATGTCTTCCCACCACACAGCAAGTCAACTATTTTACAGAACTGTAGTTGTGACTCTTCAGGTGTAACCTTAGGAGGACTAAACTATCTCCCCATATATTCAAATCTTTCAGCATTCATAAAGTGGAATATCGCGCTTCAAAAACATAGCTCATTGCGTATAATATGGCAAAGTTTGTTTCGGGTTTGAGTGCTCTGTAGTGACATAATGGTTTCCGTGGATTCGGAGTTTGCTTCTCTGTGCCCTAAAGGGGCATAACCAGTTCACTCCGATGGTAAGCCTCCGGTCATACAATATTAGCCACGTGGAACATCAACGACGGCCTCCGACTCTCTCGCCTTCCGAAGACTTTCAATAAAAAAGAGGATTCTCATGTTCCGACACATTGAGATGGCACGATAATTGTATTATACGGGTGGCGCCACTGGCCCATTTGGGCGGACGGGCCGGTACGTGAGCAATAAAGCATTGAATAATAAGCCCTAGACTCTTTGCTGAAGCTGAGTATAACTTCCTGTCATTACCACTGGACCTGTTGCCTTTGCTTATCAGAGTACTGCTACTTCTCAAATTAATTAACTGGAATCGATAAACATGGCGCCTCAAAAGGTCATCATCGTAAGTCTGCTATACCTTTTCATTATCCTATACCTTGAAATCGCTGACAGGCTCTGGGGAATCAGATCGGCGGTTCGGTCGCCGGCCTTCTTCAGGGGCTCCAGCTGAAGCGTCAAGGCAGTCACGTCATCGTCCTGGAACAAGACCCGTCGAAAGACCGTGCCAGCCACGAGTCCGGCGTCTCAATCGGTAAGACGGTCGTCTCTATCCTCGACAAGTACGATGCTACAGGACGTCCGGCTGCCATTCCGGCGGAATACATGAGTGCTGCTTGGCGTCAACGACGACGGGTCGCTAACACGACATGGCGCCACAACATGAGCAACTGGGGTACTCTGTATCTAATCCTGAGGGCTAATTTCGACGGACTCAAGTCGGCCTGTGTGCCAAATCCACCCGAGCCGAAGCCTACTGACGGCAAGGTCGAGTATCATGCAGGGAAGCAAGTCTATGGGGTGAGCTACGATAGGGATGAAGGCCAGGTGACCGTCTCTTACGCAGACGTGACCACTGGCGAAAAAGACAGCGTTAGCGCGGAGATGGTCATTGCGGCAGATGGAGTGCACTCGACTGTCCGAAAGTTGATGCAAGCACCGACAAGAAAGGAGTACTCAGGGTACATTGGCTGGCGGGGAACGGTGCCCGAGCGCCTGCTTTCGAAGGATACCATCGAGTATTTCTCAAACCGATTGAATTTCTCTTTATTAGGAGGCCATTATTTCATCAGGTTAGTTTCTTCCTGTCATTGAATACTCTATCGAAAGTGAGAATCCCCTAACATGGAACAGCTACCTGATTCCGACCGAGACCGGGCACGTCGAGCCTGGAAAGCGGCTCATCAACTGGGTTTGGTACTATGTTGTGCCAGACGGCTCCCCTGAGATGGATGCGATCTTCACAGATGTAAACGGAAATGTACACCCTAACACCGTTCCCCAAGGACTCGTCAACCCGGAAGTGTGGAAAGCCCAGCTGGAACGCTGGAGCTCAATCATGACTGGGCCGCTTGCCGAGTTGGTAGCCAACACCCCCAAGCCATTCGTGACGAAGGTCATCGAGGCTCAAACTACCAAGGCTAGCTTCTATGATGGCCGTTTAGTTCTGGTGGGAGATGCCTTTACTGGATTCAGGTCCCACCTGGGATGGGCATCTGAGCAGGCGGCGCGACATGCGGTATCGCTCGACCGGGTCTGGAAGGGAGAAATTACCATGAAGCAGAGGGATGAGGAGGCGATTCTGTACGCTCAACGCTTCATCTATCTGAATAGGATGATGGGATTCTCGGGCCTAGGCTGGATGGCGTCTTTCCTCAGGAATGCGCTTGCCTACGTGTGGGTAATGACCACTCATTACATTTCCGTCCTGTTCCGGTAAATGACATAAGGGTGTATAAGATAGAGTCATAGTATGGATGAAGAAGATTGGATCTGAGAATTAACGGTTTAGGAAATGGAACAAAGGGATTATTATGTACAGGTACCAGGTAGGAACTTAAGACACAGTTGTAAATGACACCAAGTATTTTACAGAGTTTTATTATCTACGCACTGCCTAGCGGAATTTAAAGCTCGCCCAGAAGGCGTAACAATGTTCATAAATTTCTCATTGTTAAGCGTATTAATCTATTTTATTGTAGTTCGAGATCATTTATTGCCCCTATTTTAATGTGGACCCACTGTACCCCTATTATTCTACTTGCTTTATCTCAACTTTAAGGGCTTACGTAGCAAGACTTTGGGAGTCAAGAATTATAGTATGTCACGTTCAATGCGTTAATAGGTGGGTACACGTGAAAGACCATTTTGTTTGTATTTCTTATAATACATTAGCTTTATCCCTCGTCTTTTCCGCTGCGGCCCCAGACCCAACCTATGCTATCATAGGAATGCTATAACAATCCACTGCCACTGTCGTGGGCCCGCCCTCATTCTCGATAAATCTCATCTGTGCGATGACATATGAGGTCTGTAAGTAGGAATGAGGCCCACCAACGTTGATAATCAACCTAGTGTTTTGGCTGGCGCGGTTCCCGATACCCTCTTCCTGGATGTAGAATGGGAGCCCATCGCTCGTGTAGCCATAGACGTAGATGTAGGGATATTGGACGGAACCTCCGTTGTCGTTGGTGGTATCTTTTAGTACAATAGGGGAAGCGTGGCCGCCTTCAATCGTAGCGTGGAAGTTTGGGCCGTCAATTGTCCCCCCTGTGAATGGCTCAACTACGCGCATGCCACCTCCAACCATTGGAATGGGGCCGTAGCGTTTGCCGAGTGTTACGCTAGCAGTGAACATATATGTAGAGTTCATGGTTGCTGGAGGAGCAGCATCGGCGCTTGAGGAGCTCATAGCGGAGAGAAATGTGGTGTAATACGTGGCGAGTTTGCCGAGGAACATGCGATGCTCGAAAGACTCTGCAGCGGTCGCGGTATGATTTTGGTTCGCGATATGACGAAATTTTAGTGAACTGGTATAAGTTCACTGCGCCAACGGGGCAGTGTAGAGAAATGATATCAATAAATGAAGCTCATTTTGAGTCATCATGATTTCCTCATGAAGAATGCGTGATGGTTGGTTCCGATGGAACTGACGATTCCAGACTCTGTCTTGATCCCCCGAAACGATTACGATGCCGAGCATCTCCGAATAATCCTCTGAACATTAACACCGTAAAGTCTATTGCCCAAAAAATAGTTGCTGCAGGTTTCCCATCGGTAGCCCTTCTCTTTTCGGACGTCCGCCTAGAATTTGCCGAATTACTGCAGCTGAAGGATTCACCCTCGCTTCTGTTCCGAGAGTCGTCCGCTGTCCCAGCTATCAATTAAGTGGGTCGGCGGACGGTCCGGATTGGGCGATGTTGGAACCACAGGGGGGTCGAAGGCGGGGCCGGATTGGTTGCCCTATAAGGCTTGTGCGGATTCGGAATACTTCAGGGTAATATGCATGCATGAGATATCCTTTTATTATCTGAGAATATCCCTTCTTCACAAGTCCTGATTTTAGTCATGGCATCTCAGATTCCCCGTCTTTCTAAACGAACTTCTATCCAATCCACGTCTTTGGCAGCTTCCAGATTGCACTCAGCTGCTCTCACTTCAACATCTGAGGTCTACGCATCGGGTATAAGATCATCTACGAGTGCCCCTTTCTCCTGTTGTTCGACTAGGGGCATCTCTACTCTTAAAAACAAAAGCATAGTATTGCAATCAGTTGGTGAAGTTCCACGGGCCTCCCCACTTCAGTCAGCCAAGATGTCTACTATGCCAGCGTCCCACGGCCACAATGAGGCGTGCTGTAACATACCACCCGTCGTGTCAGAAGGCTATGTTGCTAAGGGATCGTATACAGAGCTGGGAAGCTACAAGACATGTATGTGCTCAAGTCTTCCACGTGTAGCGAATCTTTGCCTTCACCTAGCTAACCACTCGTTGTCATCGCGAAGATGTCACTGGTCCTGCTGATGCCGAAAAGGGCATCATAGTTATCTACGACATCTTCGGTTACTTCGACCAGACGCTCCAGGGAGCTGACCTCCTGGCCACAGGCAAGAAGTCACAGCAGCACAAGGTCTTCATCCCTGATTGGTTCAAGGGCAAGCCATGCCCTATCGAGTGGTATGGCTTATGACCGAAGTCGCGTTTAGAAGGCATTGGACTGACAATGTGAATGAAGGTTTCCCCCAGATACCGAGGAAAAACAGAAGAACGTTGGCGGGTTCTTCAGCGACCCTGAACACGCGCCGCACACGGTTGCTGCTAAGCTGCCGGAATATGTCAAGGCAGTCCAGGCATCGAACCCCTCAATCAAATCGTGGGGTATTTTAGGGGTGAGTCCAGTAAAGTGAATCTATTGCTAGACTGGCGCATTAACTCTTATGGTGCTTAGTACTGCTGGGGAGGCAAAGTTGCATCGCTTGTGACATCGGGCGATTCGAACCTCTTCCAAATCGCAGCTGCGTGCCACCCAGCCATGGTAGACCCCGCAGAGGCTGATGGCATCAAGGTACCCTTCATTCTACTCGCATCAGGGGAAGAGCCTGCCGATACGGTTAAGGAATATGAAAGCAAGCTCAAAGTGCCTCATCATGTCGAGACCTTCGGGGATCAGGTTCATGGCTGGATGGCGGCCCGCGCTGACCTAAGMAATTCCCGTGTTAAGGAGGAATATGCGCGGGGTTATCAGACAGTGCTTGACTTCTTTGGCAAGAACTGGTCATGACTATCCAGAACTTGGTATCTTGGTAGATTTCGGCACCTAGGCAGAAGAAAAGCCTTGCTTTGAATAATTTAGACTGTACTTAGAAGGCTCAGCTTTAGTCTGTCGTTGTCCATCTTATGCAATTGTGTAAAAGTAGAGTCTGTTCTGTGTTTCGTTGTAATTTCGAAGATGATGGTAGAGGGATCAGTGTCAGGGGGCTGGGAAGCTTTGTGGGTACTATTGGCGGGAGCTAGTGAGCCTGTGGCCCGCGCTAATGCACGATTAGTGCCTTGAAGCATCCCCTAGATCCCGGTCTACATCGCTGAAATCTATACTGTGTAGAACTTCAGGCGGTTTAATCATTTAATCTCCCTTGGAAATAGTACTCTGTTTCGTTGACTTGCCTAATCGTGCAATTAACTAATTGTTTCTATTCTGGTTCATCTTTACTCCATCCAGCGAAGTTATTCTTTCTTGCAAATGATCATGATATAGCGAGCGACCTGAAAACGCATTTATCCTTGCCAAAAATGCATCTATTGTGGCCACTCGGAGGACTCTATGGTCGGAAGTACCCAGGTAGAAATCAGCGGATGGAGGGTCGGAGGGTCCGGTCGATGCCCATCCCTTTGAAGGAATTGTGGCTTTGGTGGCGCTTATTCTGCATTCCTATTCGCAGTCTCTACTTCCAACAGCTTCACCCCGCGATACTGGACCAGTTCTCCTTTTCCTTTCCTTTCTAGGCACAGGTAGCTAGCCGGTCTGTCGGTTTGACATTCGGCTTGCAGCCCATCTTTAGTTCGTCCAAGTTCCGAATTACGCCTAGGGTCAGCTCATATCACAGGCCATCGATGAGAAGATCGTTCGATGGGAGGAGTGCCTCATGAGCATTCCATCATAGGCCATGTCAACACCTCATCAAACGCCGCCTTCAACTGAATCCCAGTCGCCTACACAGCGACGAGACCAGGGCGATGCCGCCACACGGTCGCGTCCCTCAAACCCTAATCGTCGCCGGGATAAACCCCAACTCTCTTGTAATCTCTGTCGACGACGCAAGTTACGATGTGATCGCCAACAGCCGTCATGCTCAAGCTGCCTCCTACGGGGCCAGATATGCACATATGCGGAGAACCAAAGCTTCGCGATAGGGCCCGAGACGACAGCGGTGCCTAGTCTCCACAACCGCATCGTATACCTGGAGCGCTTGGTCAAATCTCTGATGCCAGACCCCCAAGCGGCTGGCAGTCAAACTAGCGGGGGTCTGCCGCCGCCTGCTGACTCGGGCCGCTTTCATGACCCCACTAATACTTCGCCCGGCGACACTCTCATGGAGGAGCGCTCTGAGGCCGGGAGCATGCGTCTTAGTGCTTCAGAAGTCCGCTACGTTGGCGGTGACCACTGGGCGGCGATTCTCGATAGCATTGCCGACTTGAAGGACCACTTTGACCAGGAAGAGAATCTTAGATTGGCTAACACTCCAGACCACGGCCAGGATGATAATGAGAACGACCCGGTGGGAAGGCCACGGTCGCCGCATGCTTTGCTTCTTTATGGGTGTAGGCGCGCAAACTCGCGAGCTGAAATCCTCGCTGCGCTACCACCCAAGAGCGCAGTAGATCGCTATATCTCACGATTCTTCAACCGCTTAGATTTGGTAGCCTCTTGTGGGTGCACCCTTTTTAATAAAATGTTGCGCGACATTATGGCTGACCTACCTGCCCTTAGCTGCCGTTCATGGTCCCACATTTGTCCGCGAGGCGAGTATGCTTGCGCTTTCTGCATACCGTATTGTGACGCTGACATATTTCATAGTACGAGGCATTTTGGACCAACCCATCCGCCGTGTCAAGCATAATCTGGGTTGGCCTTCTTTTCAGCATGATATGCCTCGCTCTGTTATCCTCTGACTCAAGCGATATGTCTCATGGAGGTGAGGCTGAGCAACTGCAAATCGATCTGTATCGTGAGAAGATCGTCCAATGTCTTCTTATGGGCGAATATACCAAATTGGCACCGTACGGTTTGGAGACACTGATCAACTATGTGTACATTGAATTCATGATGGGCATTGACGCTGGAAAAGACATTTGGTTCCTGCTAGCTCTAGAAGTCAACCTCGCAATGCGCATGGGGTATCATCGGGATCCAAGTCATTTCTCCGGCATCTCGCCACTTCAAGCTGAGATGCGACGGAGATTGTGGGCCACCGTTCTATTGGGCGACACGTTAATATCAAACCAGATGGGAATGCCGTGCATGATCTCGTCTGCTCAGTACGATACGGCCGAGCCCCGCAATCTGAACGATGACGATTTAGACGAAAATATGACAGAGCTCCCCCCTTCACGTCCGGAGACCGAACATACCACAACTCTTGGTATCATAGCAAGGAGAAGAATATTAGTAGCGTTGAATCATGTTTCTGGAGTTACCTCATCTATTAAGCCCGCCAGTTACGCCGAGGTGATGCAGGTGGATAGTGTCCTTCGACAGGCCATAGCCAGCATTCCCCCGCCGCTACGGATGAAGCCAATAGCTGTGAGTGTTACTGACTCGCCACATATCATTATGGCCCGTCTCTTCCTCAGCCACCTTTACCTCAAAGGAGAGATTATGCTCCACCGGCGATTTCTGTTCATGGAGTCGACCTCGCAGGACGAAGATACATTCGTGTATTCGCGCAAAGTCTGTTTGGATGCTTCGCTCCGCTCTCTGGAAATCCAAGACTTGCTTGACAGGGAACTATACTCGGGAGGTCTGCTCCATACCATGCGCTTCCGTGTAGGTTCCCTCATGAACCATCACTTCTTGACAGCTACCATGATACTGTGTTCCTTGTTGCACCGAAGGCAGACGCAAGGTCGACAAGAGGAAATTCTAACAGCCTTACGGACCACGAGGATGATCTGGATGCGTAAGAGCAGCACGTCTCAAGAGGCGAAGAAGGCAGCGGAAACTATTAGCATCATGCTGGCTAGGGCGACCGATGGGATCGCACACAATGTTGATCCAAAAGAGGAGGATGCAAGCACTAGTAGCAAAGATGCTCAGGGCATACCTCAAGTAGACCCCTCTGCTATCTTTAACGATACCGGAATGAGCCTTGACGGCCAGGGAATGTTCAGGGACTTGGGACTTTATTCGCGTAGGTTCAGGAATACGGCAGACGATATTATAGCAAACTAACGAAACCGCAGCTGATACGTTTATAACGCCAACTGCCCTGGGAACATTCACGCCGCCAGGCCATCCGGGCCAGACCTTCAGCTTTGACTTCACCGGTGCGGACATGGGTGATGGAACGGATAACTGGATGATGATGCCGGGTACTAATTGGCGGTGAGTCCCTACTATCCTATATAAGGTATCGGGATCAAGTTTAGCCATTACCATGGCATATGAATGTATACGAGCATAAAGAATGAAAAAGATCTCCAGACCCCCCAATTTCATGGGTAAGCTTTTAGTGAGTATAGAAGACGTTCGGATTTGAATCACGAAAGAACCTAAATCGAGTTTCGCTATTTGTATATTACCCTTGGTACTGACTGCTTACTGCTTTTTCGCAGGGCAAACTCCTAGTCGAATTACCCCTCTACCCGAATCCCTACCTAGGTATCTTGAATCCCTGGCCATACATTCTGCGAACCTTTCCATTTGGCATGGCATTCAAGAGGTAAATTGAAACATCAATCATATCCCAAGGCATATTTAGCTCCCGCACCGCGACCCTGGTTTGCCTGACAAGAGATAACGTAATATCACTGTTATGCCTTGGGTGGCTTGGAAGAGGAGTTTAATTACATAGAGTACAGCTCAACAAATGCTACTACCCTAGCGTAACTCGTCTCCTAGATCAAGTTGTCCGGACATGTACCCCTCGAAGAACGGTGTGGTGTCAATAGCAACTATTCTGCCTCCTTCAATGATCGAGCCGTTGACAGGATTCAACAAGGCTCCACCGGTGGCCACGTACACCGTATTGGTGTCACCCTTGACCTTTCCAAAAGCCGGAGACACGGGGCCTGTCAAGATCATTTCGTCCGGGGTCCCTGCGACATACGTGGGGGTTCCGTCTGGAGCAATGGCGAGGAGCCGATTATCCGCGTTGAGTGCCGCGAATATGGTGGCGTGGTCCTGGGAGGCAAACTCGAAGTTGTCCATGAACACAGACCGGATCCACTTGACTTCTTCGGGCTTCGCATCTGGTAGCGGGAATCCGTCGTCTGAGATAGCGATACGCCAGATGGTCGCTGTGTAGCTGAGCGTCCAGTACAGGTAGCCATTGTTGATCTTAACCCCGCTGATGCCGAACTCAGTGATGAACCAGGGCAGCCAATGCATGTGGTCTTCCTTAGCAGCAAGCTCGTACGTGCGCTTAAGGGTATCGACTCTCCAGATCACGCCCTTATGAGTATCCCCTACTAGTAGGGTAGTCGGCTCCTTTGGTAGCTGGGCGAAGCTTCCGCAAAGGCCAGCTTCGGACATGTGCACTATCTCTTGGATGGCGAAACCCTCAGTGTAGGATCCATTGCCTGGGCGCAGGTCGAGTTCCCAAATGCCTACATCGCCATCGATGCCAACACCCAGAGAAGTTTGGTTGGCGCCTATGATGGAAAAGACATCTGGCTGCGTCTCTGCTATGGCAGTCGTAGCATTAACTTGGTCAAATGTGTATATGTGGGTAGCTTTGGGATCGTTGGTCAAAACGTCCGTCAGAACCCATACGGATGCGACAGGCCAGACAGTCGTTATCATGATATCCCCATTGTCTCGGACGTAGAGACTTTGGACGTACCATGGGATTGGCCATTGGTGGATGTACCTCATGGGAAGTGGGTTGTATGGATAGCTTTGCGCTAGAACTGTAGCTATTAGGGGCGCAATGAAAGCCAGCAGGCTCAGGGGCCTACTCCCCCAAAGGAATTTCATTTCGCAGGTCGTATCTAAGAACAAATTGGTGGTAAATGGATTCTTAGAGTTTAATCGTTGACCTTTCAATCGTATATGGCTAAGTTGTAGTAGTCACAAGTATAGCAGCCCTTGTTAAGGACATGAGGCTAAAAGGCTTCCCTCGCCGCGTTGATATTCCAAGTTTTCAACTTGAGCCGAGGGAGTCTCGGGCGGATTGACGCCCTGATAAATAATTCGGAGTAGGATGGGATCCCGCTAGTTGCATGCCGAGTAAGCCGGTGCCATATTAGGCAATCAGGGTTCCGAACGGTGTTCCTATTAGGATAACCGGATCCTCCGTCGTAAGCTCCGAAGGCAGAGACCAGATTCAATATCAGTTGGGACAACCACGGCGAATGCCAAATATACTATAACTCGAGAGTTAACTTAGGCGTCGAGCTCATGTAACTGTTGTCCGTCACAGCCTCACTACCTACTCTTTACTTGGACACTAATGGATGCTTGCACCCCTGCGAATTGCGAGTTACCCAAGGCCATACTCACTTCATATTTTAGTCTGACTTTCCTTGGGGCCACTATAGTGATTCCACTGTTTATTGGGGCTGTTCAAGATTCATTATTCCTTCTCGAACCTGAATTCTGCTGCTGATTGCCAAGTTGTGGACCTAGAGAACCAGGACCATGAAGGAGGCACTCATTTCCATCCTCGACTTTCTTTTAGGGGGTTACCTTTCTTCCCCTTCTTCTATACCGAGCCAAGGCTTAGTATTACAGACCCCACAGAAGCCAATATCCATAACTCCTCCGTCTTCTTCGTCCTCTTCAGTTTCATCTTCGTTATGCCAGAATACGCCTACTTCTCGGAACTGCTGGGGCGAGTACAGTATTAATACTGACTATTACACAACTTTCCCTGATACTGGCAACACTGTAGAGGTATGGCTCTCAGTAGAGGAGACCACCTGCAGCCCAGATGGATATGAGCGCCCTTGCATGACATTTAACGGCACTGTCCCGGGCCCGCTCATTACCGCCGACTGGGGAGACGATCTCGTCGTTCATGTGACCAACAACATGAAATCCAATGGCACCTCCGTGCATTGGCATGGTATCCGAATGTTCAATAACACCCAAAATGACGGAGTTCCCGGGATTTCGCAGTGCCCTATCGCGCCCGGAGAAACTTACACATATAAGTTTAAGGCTACCCAGTATGGTACTAGCTGGTACCATAGTCACTTTTCCCTGCAGTATGCCGAGGGGCTATGGGGTCCTATGATCTTAAGAGGTCCGACTACAGCGAATTATGATGAAGACCTCGGTACCCTTGTTCTTCAGGACTGGTCGCACACGCCGATTTTTGGAGCGTGGGCCAATAAGCAGGAATGGGGCATCACTCACGAGCTCGATAGTAAGTCTCAACTACGTCGCATGTTCCATCACTCAATCCGCTCTAACTCCTTGAATTGCAGACCTCTTGATCAATGGCACCAACACGTTTGATTGCTCCGAAGTTTCGGACTCAAATTGCGTTGGTGGTGGCAAGAAGTTCGAGACTGTCTTTCAAGCCGGAAAGAAATATCTGATTAGAGTGTTCAATGTCGCCGTCGACAGCTATTTCCACTTCAGCATTGACGGACACAACCTCACAGTGGTCGCCACTGACTTCGTCCCCATCGTACCGTATGAAACCGACAGCATCATGATCAGTTCGGGTCAGCGATATGATGTTATTGTTGAGGCGAATGCCGAGCCCGGAGACTACTGGTTGCGCGCTGGCTGGGTACCCGCCCACACTTGCCAGGGCGTTGCCAATAGCCATCCCGATGACGGGACTGGCATCATTCGGTATGAACGCAAGTTGATGAGCACCGAGGACCCAACAACTAGCGACCTCGTTGAACTCCCAGGGGCTTGTCTCGACGAGCCAAAAGAGAGTTTAGTCCCTTATCTCAAGAAGGATGTCGGCACAGTTGTCGGTACAACAGTTGAGGACGTCAATGTGCGGTTTATCCATACGGGCATGTTCAAGTGGACGATAAACAGCAGCAGCTTAGAGATTGACTGGGCTGAACCGACGCTGAAGCACGCTTTACACGAGTCGTCTACTTCTTTGCCCGCCGAGTACAACGTCCTGCCTCTTAACGTAAGAGACAACATTTAGTTTTACATTCGTATTATCCCTCGCAGTCGCGAATGCTGATGGCTTCTATAGAAAACGGACGATTCCGCCGATCAATGGGCTATTCTTGTGATTGAGAATGCTGCCGTTGTCCTATACGGAGGGTAGGTGCCTTTTGACCCCTCCCCCTTTTCATTTGTGTGGGGCCCAGAATACTGACAAGACCTACATAGAATGTCGCACCCCATCCATTTCCACGGCCATGATTTCTATATTCTGGCACAGGAGAGACATCAATGGAATGGAAAGACCGACTCTTTCCAATTCAAAAATCCGCCGCGACGGGATACTGCAATGCTTCCTGCACATGGCTACCTCGCCGTCGCGATCCAGTTAGACAACCCCGGAGCATGGTTAGTGCATTGTCACATCGCGTGGCATGCATCCATGGGTTTGGCGTTGGAGATCCTCGAGAGTGCCGAGTCAATTACTGTCAGAAATTCTGAGAAGAAAGTCTTCGACGACACTTGTTCGTCGTGGTCGAATTGGTGGAACGCACCTGCGCCTTGGCCGAAAGAGGATTCTGGTGTGTAAAATACTCCACAGTTGACTTAGAAGAAGCCCATGTATCTATGTATTCAGCATTCTAAATTGCATACCATTGTTTTTTTTTTGTTTCGCGCCTACCTGCGTAGAGAGTAGGAGAAACGATAGGACATTCTAAGCTAAGAGGAGATCTCAGACTGTAAGCCCTGGGCTTTGGTATTGATATAGAGCGAAGTTTATATGGGACGTATAGGAAAGTTCGTTAACAACTGAGGATTAGTAGGGGCATGGAAATGTTGATAGCATTTTACCAAGATTAACTTCATCAAAGGCAGCCTTCATATTAAACCCATGTGGACCCGTTCATCCCTAGCTTGCCATTTCTTTAGGCTTCTATATGAATGCCCTATATGGTGTAAAGTACCTGCCTGTAGTGCCGCTAGCCATTGAGCTTCCGTTGGTCTTTGCAATTTATCGGAGGCCTAGTCGCTTCAACTAATCCATGCTCATACCCGGCTCTTCACACATGTATCTCGTATATATGCATAGATATGCATGTTAAATCGTGTATATATGTATATAAACAAATTATCCACGTAAAGAACCATCCATGAATAGGGAGAATAACATCTCCATCGCTGTTTGAGACGATACTGGGGGCTAAATCGTTCGACTTTAATAAGTTTATAATATTGGACATACCTTCACACCGTTTGCGGCCCTACACGTCATGGTCCCATTAAATAAAAGTGCGTATACATAGTAGGATATTGATGATAATGATGGCTTTCCACTATGCTATAAGCCTATCGTATTAGAGCTGCGCTGACGTGAACACCTACGGGCACCCTTGCTAAGATAAGGTAAGACTTCCGCTCACCGAGAGCTGACCCGGACATCTCAAGGCTAGTAGCTCCGTATCTGTGCACGTGCTAATAACACCGTTTTAGGAAGGTGATAAGAAACATGACCCCGGCTCTAGGATATCGGCGGCCTTTGATTGAAGTGGTCATTTGATACGAAGGATAGACTTTTAGTAGGTCGAATGAGTCTCTCTGGAGCTCCAATTCGGGCGAGGGTGGAGTGCTGAATCCGACGTATTGGAAAATCCCTACACTATGCAAAGCGTATCTCACCGTATTAGAAGGATGGGACGTTAACTCATTTCAGCTGAGGCGCTCAGTCATTCCCTATTAATGTCGGAACTAGCCATTCAACTGTCAGTTTTGCTATTGTTTCACAGCCAGAGATAAAGCGAACGTTCGTGAGTGGTGATTTTAAAAAGCTGGGGATTCTGATTGACACTGTATCATATGTCATTCAACTGATTTTATGTGGTGAGAAGTTTATAGTATACAGTATTTACACAGTATGATGGAGTTTGATGGGAGGAACCAATCAGGCAATTTACATTAACGGGAGCTAGGGTTCACGGGGAGCGACCGATGCAATCTATGACCTTCATTTCCACTTTCGGGAGATGGCAGTCGGTGTTACCGCGCCCCTCAATGTTGCGTACCTGGGGAGTATATTCAAAGTACTTTCGATATGCTGTTGCTTTACATATGATCTCATTCGAGGATGTGGCCAATGATAACTTGTAACCGACGCCAACCGTCTGGTACCTCTTTATAGCTGCAGCATGAACTACACGCATTTTGACCGTTCTTCTATTTTGATAAGGTGACTGAGCCTAGTGAATAAGAGTAAGTGGAATTATTCTCAGCGTGTGGGATATTCTTAGCGTGATCGATTTATCGGGGGTTCATTACAATTGATTGTATCGAGTTACTCACTCCTTCGAAGCTTTTACGATGAACATGAATGCAAATGCGAATCATGGTAAGTAGGTACAGTCTTCAATGTTAGCCTGCAAAACTTCACCTGGTTTCGACATCAATCTATGTAAGGTCTTCCCGCCGAATCTCTCGTAGAGCCTCGTGATGGTTAATAATAAAGCTCTCATATCGCATAAAGCAAATGCATAAACAAATGTTAAGTTAAAAATAAATATAATTAAATAATAAAATTAAAACGTTAAAAATTATTTAATAATTTTATAAAATTATATATAAGTTTTAATAAAGTTAATATTTATATATTAATTAATAATATTAATAATAAAAAATATTAATATCTTTATTAATATTAATATATATATAAAATATTTAAAATAATATTTTTATAATTATTTTTATTATTATTATTAATAATATTTATTTATTATATTTATTATTTTATATTATAATTTTATATTAAATTTTTTTTATTTTTTTTTAAATTTTTTTTTATAATTTATTTAATAAATTTATTATTTAATTTAATATATTTTATTAAATATTATTTTTTCACTTTATTTTTTAAAATAATTTATTATTAATAAAACTTTAATATAATATATTTAAAATTTAATAATAATTTTTTAAATATATTTATTAATAATATCGGTTTAAAGTAATTAATTAATATAATATTATAAATTTTTTAATAATTTAAAAAATTAAGTTTATACGTTAAATATTTAATACATTTTTTAATAATAAAAGGTTTTATATATTATTATTTAAGTTTTTTATTTAATATAATTATTAATGAAATATTATATCTTTTATATAATTATAAAAATATATATTATTTTTAATAAAAAAATATAAGTTAATATTAAATATTATAATACTTTTTAAATATTATTAATATTAACGTAATTACGTTATATATATTAATTTTTAATAAAAATATTATTATTAATAATTATATTTTTAATATTTTAAATATTAAATTTAAAGTAAAATTATATAAAACTTTAAAAAAACTTATTTAAATTATTAATAAATAAATTATATTTATTTTTTATTATAATTTTAATAAATAACTTTTTTAAATTAATTTATTATTTATTAAATATAAATAATATTATAAAATAAACTTAATAAATAAAATAAACCTTTTTAATTATTTATTAATTTAATAATAATATATTATTTTATATAATAAATTTATTTTATTATTTTATTAAAATGATTTTTATAATATTAATAAAAATTTAAAATTTTTATTATTAATAATTACTTTAAGTAATTTTTAATTTATTATTAATAAAATATTATTATAAATGATAATTTATTACTTTAATATTTAAATATTTTTTTTAAAGATTAAATATATTATTTTAATAAATTTATTAATAATTATTTTAATTATATTATAACCTTTATTATTATTAAACATTTTAAATATAATATTTATTATAATTATGTAAAATAAATATAAAAAGTTTATAATTAATTAAAATATTTTATATAATTTATAGATTTTATAATATAAAATTATACATTTAAAATATAATTTAAAATATTTAATAAATTCCTTTTTATTTAAAATAAAAGATATAAATTTATTTTATAATTAATTAAAACTTAAATAATTATCTTTATAAATTATCTTAAAAATCTTTTAATAATAAAATTTTAAAATATATAAATAATTTTATATTTTTATTAATTTTTATAATAAATCATTATATAAAAAAAATGGTAATTTTATAACATTATTAATTTATAAATTATCATTTACTTTAATAACTTTAATAATTAATTTTTAATAAAGGTTTTTTTATATAACTTTATTATATTTTTTATTTAAAATTAAAATTAATTTAAATTAATATAATTTTTTTTAATAATGATTTATTATTAATATTAAAGGTATTAAGTGGTTAAATTATTAAATAAATTATTAATAATACTTTATTAAATAATGCTTATAAATTATTTATATTTTTAAATATTAAACTTTAATATTTATTTATATTATTTAATAAAATATTAAAGCTTTTAACATTATTTATTTATTTTTTATTATATTTCATTAATAAATATAATAATATATTTAATATAATATATATTTTATTAAGTTTATAAAAAATTATAATATTAAATATATTAATATATTTAATAATTTTAATTAACTATAAGTTTTTATTACTTAAAATAATAAAATTAATAAAGTTAAAATGTTTTATTATTTTTAATATAACTTTATAATTAATAAAAATATAAACTTTTTTTTATATAATTATTATTTATTATTATATTTTATATAATATTTAAATTAATTTAAAGGTTTTTATTTTAATTAATTAATATTTCTTTTTTATAATTATTAATATATAAAAAAGAAAAGTAATTAATTATATTATTATTTATAATAAAAAAGTTATTAATTTACCATTTTTTTAAATTTTATCGATAATTTTATTTTTAATATAATAAATATAAATATTAATGCTATTTTTAAATACATTAAAATCGATATAAAAGATTTTTATTAAGTTAAAAAATATTAAAATTATATATTTTAATAACGCTTATTTAATTAAATTAAATAATTATTATTCCTTTATTATAAAAATATTAATAAAAATATTTAAT
This sequence comes from Hypoxylon sp. E7406B, assembly GCA_000931505.1. Taxonomy (NCBI): domain Eukaryota; kingdom Fungi; phylum Ascomycota; class Sordariomycetes; order Xylariales; family Hypoxylaceae; genus Hypoxylon; species Hypoxylon sp. E7406B. The sequence continues at coordinate 1,500 of JYCQ01000238.1, read as the reverse complement.
ACTTATCTTTTTTTACTTATTTTTAATATACTTTTATAAAAATTTACTTAAAAAAAATAATTTTCTTCTTTTTAATAATTTAACAATTATAATATATTATAATATATTATTCCTTATATAATTTAACAATTTAATAAAAATCTTAAGATTTTTTAAAGTTATTAAAAATTTAATTTTAATAATTATAACTAATTATTCTTTTATTATTAACAATTTAAATAAATTAATTATTTAATTAAATACCATAACATTTAAAAAATTAATAAAAGATTTAAATAATTTAATTAAAATATTCTTTTCTTTTAAAATTAAGAATATTTAAATAAGATTATTAATGTATTTATTAAAAATATTTAATGTAATATAAATATTATTATAATAATACTTTATAATATTAATAAAATTTAAAAAAATATTTATTTACTTTTAAATGTAAATATTATTATTTTTATAATTTATAATTAAATAATTAAATATATATTAACCTTTTATTATTATAATCATTAATACTTAATAAGTTTTTAAATAAACTTTCCATTAATAATAAAATAATTTAATATTTAATATTATAATAAATGATTTTCTAGAAATTTTAATAAATATTATATCTTAAAATTTTATAAAATAAATATCATTTAAATTTAAATAATTAAATATTTACATATTAATAACTATATAACTTATTTTAATAATTTAATCTTATATTATTTACTTTTATAATATTAATTTAATTATTATTATATTAATGATTAATTAATTTTTTATATTAATAATATATAATTTACATTTTTTTAATAATATTATCTCTTATTTTAATTTTAAATTAAAATAAGATAATTTATCTTTTAAGATTTTTATAAAACTTATATCGATAAAAATATCTTTAAATTATAAAATAAATATGTATAATTTATTAAAAATTATAAAATTCTTTAAATTTTTAAAAATTATCACTTTAATAAAATATTTATTTAAGCTTTTTATTTATAAAATAATAAAATTCATTAATAAACTTAAAAATTTTATCTTTAATTTTAATTTTTTATAAAGTTTATAAATTATAAATTTAATAATATAATTATTTTTAATATAATAATTTTAAATATTTTATTACATTAAGATTATATAATTTATTAAAATATTTTATAATAAAATCACTTTTTTATATATGTCATTTTATATAATAATTTAACTTATTTCATTATTAATTATTAATATTAAATAAAATATTAAATTTATTATTAATTTAAAAATATCATTTTAAATAAAATTAATAATATAAGTAATATTAATATATTAATATAATAATAAAAAAATAATAATAAGTTATATAAAGGATATTTTAACTTTTTATCTTTTATTATTAAATATAATTAATAATAAGATAATTATTTTATATAATTAAATAATTATAACTTTTTTAAATAATAAAATATTAATTTATTTTACATTTAAAATATTTATATTTAATAATATATTAATTTATAATTTATTAATAAA
>JYCQ01000237.1:0-28492 GCA_000931505.1 Hypoxylon sp. E7406B | reverse complement strand
TTAAAAAAAGTTAAATAAAAAATAAATTACTTTTTTAAATATTATCTTTTATTATTTAAATAAAGTTAACTTAATTAAAGTTAATAAATTATTTAATTTAAATATTAAGTTTAATTAATTATTTTAATATTTTAATGGTAAAAGTAATATTAATAAAAATGTTATTATTAAAACTTTTATTTAAATATTAAAAAGTAAAAATATACGTTATAAAATTTAAATTATAGTTATATTAAAAAACGTTAATGTTAATATAAATAATATTATTATTCACTTTATTATTAAATTATTTTAAGTTAATAAAGGGAAAATATCACGTAAAAAAGAACTTATTTAATAAGATATAAATATTTTTATTATTAATAAATATAATATAATGTTTAAAAAAAGTTTATATAAAATATATAAAAAGTTTTAATAAGTTTATAATTAATATAATAAAGATTTTAAAAGAATATTTATAGTTATTTTATATAATGATTTTTATTAATTTAAGTTAATTAAAAGTTTATTATTTTTTTACTTTAAAACGTTTATAAATAAAAAAACTTTTTAAAAAATAAGATTATTTTTCGATATTAAAAAAAATATATATTATTTTAAGTATAAACTTTTTATAAAATTTATTAATATTATTATTTTTAAAAAATAAATAAAAACGATTAATATAATATATATTAATATATTATAATATTTAAAAAAAAATGATTTAATTTTTAATAATATATATTAATTTAACTTTAAAATAATATAATTATAAAATATTATTTTAAATAAAAAAATTAAAGTTATTATATCGTTAAATTTTATATAATATATTATTAATTTATAAATTATAATTATTTTTACAAAAAAATGAAAGTAAAATATATATATTTTTTTATTTAAATATATATTTAAAGGTTTAAATAAAGTTATAACTTTAAATAAAACATATAATATAATAAATAATTTAAGTTTTAAAATATTTATATATTTATTTTTTATTAAAGGTATATTATTAATAATTATAAAAAATAGTTATTAAATTTTAAAAATAATTAATAAAATTAAATATATTATTAAAAGCTTTATATTTAACTTAAATTTATTAATATATATATTTAAGTTTAAAATATTTTTAATTACGAAATTATTTAAGATTTTTTTCATTTTTTTAAATATAATAGTTAATATATAATTTATTAATCTTAATTATAGTTTATTACCTTTTTTTTTCAAAAAAGATTTTAGTAATATTTATTATAAAATTATTTAATTATATTAAATATATATTTATTTTAATATTTATTATTATAGAATATAAAATGTAAAGTTAAATGTTATAAAAATTATTCTTTAATTTAATATTTAAGTTTTTATTAAAAAAAAGTGTAAACTTTATAATTACATATGTTTAATTATTAAAAGTTATTAACTTTAAAAGATTATATTTTTTATTATTTATAAATTTAAATTATTAAGTTTAATTATAATTATTAAAATGAATAAAAAAAGGTATTAATAAATTAACTTATTTAAGTAAAGAAATTATAAAAAGATATAAAATATTATAAAAAAAAACTTGTAATATTTTTTATTAAAAATGTTTTATAAAAAGAAAAAACTTTTAATAATATTATAATATAACTTTAAAAATATATTAAAAAATATTATTAATAAAAATTACCTTTTAACTTTTAAACTTATATATATATTATTTTAAAAAGTTAAATCGTAAATTTACTTTTTAAAAATGTTAACTTTTTTAAAATGTTTATAATTTATTATTTAATAAATAATATAAATTATTATAATTTACTTTAATTTAAAATAATTAATTATTTCTTAATTAATAATATTAATAATTTTTTTATTATTAATAATAATATTATTAATGTTAAGGTTATTATATATAAAAAAAAAGTTAAACTTTTTTTAAAAAACATTTATTATAATAAAAAAAATATTATATTTAATTTAAGTAATAATATAACTTTTAAATAACTTTAAGTTAAAGATAATATAATTAAGCACTTATATATTTAAATTATAAGTTAATAAAAACTTTATTTATTTTTAAAGAAAATTCTTTATTTATATTTTAAAAAAATCCTTTTTTATAAGTAATAAATATAATTAAATAACTATAAAAGTAACGTTAAATATACATGTTTTTATAAAAATATCTTAATTATTAATTTAAAATATAAAATTTAAATTAATATATATTTTAAAAGTTATAAATATATATATATATTTTATTTTAAAAAAATATTTTAAAAATGGTAATGTTTATTTTTTATAAATAACTTTTCATTAAATTAATAACTTTTACTTTATAAATATTTACGTAATTATAATTTTAAATTAAAAGCTTTTTATTTAAATAACTTACTTTAATAATTACTTTATTAATAATAAAAATGTTTTTAAAACTTTTAAAAGTATAAATGTAATTTATTAAAATATAATATTTAAATAATATATGTCATTAATAATAAATAATTATAAAATTAATTAATAAGCTTAAAAAAAGGAATAAAATAAAATCGTTAAATTATAGTTAATATTAATTAAAAAGTAAAAATTTAACATAAATATTATTTTTAAAAATCTTTATAAAATTAACTTTATATAATATTATTTTATTAAAATTTTCGTTAAATATTAATGTTAAATTAAAAATTTAAATAAATTAAAAAAAAAGTTATAAATAAATAAAATTAGTAAGTTTTTAAAATTTAATATAAAATTTATAAAAATAAAAAAACGCGTAATTTTATATAATATTAAATAACTTTTTTAAATCTTATATATTTTAAAGTTAAAAATTATAAATGTAATTAATATAATATATTATAATAAAATAAATATTTAATTTTAAAACTTTAAATATTTTTAATATAAATATATAATTATAATAACTTAATTTAATAATTAACTTATATATTTTATAATTACTTTAAATAATAATATAAATTTTATATATTAAATTTTAATTTAAATTAAATTTATTTTATATTTAATTATTATTTTTAACTTTTTTATTTTTTTAATCTTTAATTTTAAATTTAAATTAATAATTTATAAAATTATCTTTAATTTTACCACTTTTTAACTTTTTTTCTTTCGTTTTTATAATATTATAACATTACTTTATTTATAATATATAACTAAAAAATACCGGTAAAATATATATTTATAAACTTTTACCTTTTTTTAAAAAACTTAAAAAAAATTAAAACATAAAAAGTAATATTAAAAAACTTATTTTCATTTATTATAACTTTAATTATTTATATATTATTTATCTTTTTAACTTATATAAACATATTAAATAAAATTAAATCATTAATATTTAACATATTTTTATTATTAATAATAATAATATTTTTATTTAAAAAACATTTTAATATAACTTTTTTATTAATATTTAATATATTTTTATAATTTTTATTAATAATCTTTTTTTATAAAAACTATTTAAATATAATTTTATTAATAATATATAAAAAATTATTATATATATTAATATTTTAATTTTTATTTTAATTTTTTATTATTTAAAAAGTTAAAGTTATAAATATAAATAATATTTATAATATTAAAYTTTAATAAYTTTTTTAAYTTAAATTATAATATATATTTAATATTTTATTATATATAAATATTTATTAATRTTTTAAATAAAAGAATTTTTAAATAAAAAGTATATTTATATAAATTTATAAAAAAAAGTAAGTTAAATATTTAAAAATAAAAGTTTAAACTTTTTAATTTATTTTTAAAATAATATAAAAGAATTATATTTAAAATTAATTTAATAATATTATTAATAACGTTATAATAAAAGTATAAATAAATAATTTTAATTAATATATTTATTTAATTAATAAAAATTTATTTAAATATTTTAAATTAATTTAATAATTTATGTATTAATATTATTTTAATGCGTTTAATTACGATATAAAGTTTTTTATATATTTTTTTAACTTTTTTACATAAATTAATTTTTATTATAACTTTTATTATAACTTTTATTATAATTTTTATTATATTTTTTTATTACATTAATTAAATTTAATATTTTTTATTTTCGTATAATATTAAGTTAAAATTTTAGGATCGATAAGAGAAATCTCTTTAATAGGAAATTTTTAATAAAAATCCTTAACTGGTGCATAATAGCCTTCGTAAAACTCAGGTAATTGGTGGGAATTACGGCCAAGGCAGGTCTGACGCGTAGAGACATGGAAGGCTTAGACAAGGTTCAATATATTCATCTAGTTAGATTTTCGATCTCAATCGCTTTACTCGGGCGCAGTGTGTCGGTGATGCGGACATTGGAACCCACTGATTTGTTGGCCTCGTTACACTAGAGCCTTTGCGGTGCCTATGTAATACCTAACATCATTTCCTCCTCTTCCCCCCTCCGCCAGCACCGTCCGCGTCACCTTTCCTCTTGCGGCCCTCCTTGCGCCAGTACTCCTGCTTCTCTCTGCGCTCACGCGCCTCTTTCTTCTCATTCATCTCCTCCATGCGCTTCTTGAACTCGGCGCGCTTTTCGTCCTTTTTTGCCTTGCGGCGCGCCACCGCATCTTTCCGGATCGTTGTAAGCTTCTGCAGAAGATCGCGCGCCTTCCGCTCCTCCCCGCCCAATACCACGGCTCGCTTCTGCATGTACGTCTTCCGCTTCTGCGGCTTCGTCTGCACGATCTGCGACTTGAACGGCAGCTCTGCCGCGAGCGCACGTGGCACCTTCAGAGGGTTGAAGTGGCGCGTCGCACGCTCGATTGTTCGGTACTGGCTGTTGCGATCTTGGGGAGTTGGTATGCCTTGGTCCCGTCGCACCTCACCTGTCAACCGCATAGGCTGCCAGTTGCCTAGGAGGTTTGTGACGGGGTTGTAGAAGCGGTGAGGCTTGATTGGATACCACGCGCGGAGGAACACCAAGTCGCTAATCAGGATTTTGTCTTCGAAGGTAGCTCGGAAGTGGCCGTCTGGCTTGGATAGCGCACGCTTGATTTGACCGCGGATGCCGGAAACGGTCTTAATGGCGGCGCCTTCGAACTTGGCGATTTCGAGCGAACTATTGAACATATCCTTGATGAAGGCGGTGTTCTTGAAGATCTTGTATGGCGCTCCGGTGAGTTTCAATTTCTTGACAATCTCAGTCGACTCGTCTACAGAGAGGACGGTTCCCGTTGCGGCAATCCGGAAGCCCGGGTTGGCAGACGAGAATGATTGGAAGCAGACGAAACCAGTATTCGGTGCAATAAGAGGACCGTAGAATGTGCCAAAGCAGTGCATATGCTCGGGCGTATACTTTAGCATACGATTCCTTGTTCGAGAATCTGAAATGCTGTAGATCGGGAGTGTTTGGAATCTCCTCCATCCAAGAGAAAATATGAGAGGGTCGTTTGTTTTGAGGATCTTCTTATGCCATCGATGCCTCTTGATACGGACCTGGACAAATCCAAATCTGTCCTCCGTCGCAAGCACGCCTCCGACGATAATAGGCATCCGGGCATTGAAATTTGTGACAAATTCTGCAGGAACCTTTTCAATCACAATTTTGGCATATTTGCCGGCTTTGAACCCTTCAACTGCGACTCGTTGTCTCTCGTCTAGAGCTTCAAACTCGGCATTGTTAATGTCGAGTTGTTTTTGGATGAGCGCCTTCTGCGCGTCATACCATTCATCTTCGCCAAACTCTTCGTCGTCGCCACCTTCGCGCCTAGCTATGGCCTTGTCGTTCTTGAACCCTTCGCGATCTTCCTCTTCAAATCGTAGTTTTAGCTCTTCCTTTCTCCGGGCATTTCTTTCACGCTCTGCTTCTAGGCTTTCTGCAGGTTCGAGTTCAGCTTTATGCTGTTCGCCTGTCTCGAGGTCCTCAAACTCTCCATCTCCCTCATCATCTTCGTCCTCACCATCCTCACCATCCTCATCAAAGCCATCAAAACCATCTTCCTCGTCACCGCCCCCGAGAGTAGCTGTCGTAAAGCGCTGACGAAGCTGCTCGATGTTATCATCTAGCGACCATTTGGTTGCTAGTTGACCGTAATCGTATAGAGGTACAGAACGATCATCTGAGGTCACATCCTCATCGTTCTTTGCCTTTTTGAAGAAATCCTCATCTTCGGAATCTTCAATGTTTTCCTCCGAGTCATCTTCCTCGACTTCTCCTTTCCACCTCCGTAATACTTCATCAGCTGTCAGGGCCTCATCGTACATCAGGCGTGCGAGATCCGCCGTGCGATAAGATGGTCGACCACCATGGAGCATCTGTGCCTTCCCCGCTAGGTTATCCTTCCATCGGAGAGCTGACTCTTCCTCACCATCGTAGTCATCATCTTCATCGTCGTCCTCGTCATCTTCGTCAAACTCGTCGCCTGATATAGAGCCTAGATCTGAATCGCTATCGGCGAATGCAATATCTTCCTCGCCATCGTCCTTGTCTGATTGCTTGAACATCTTGCCCAGTTTCGTCTCGTTGAACTCAGGTTCTTCGTCAGAGTTGATTTCATCCTCACCACTGACGAAGCCTTCGTCTTCAGGGACCTCATCTTCATCTTCGTCTTCATCCCTTTCGGCGAATCTTGCTGTTCGCTGGCTTTTCCTTCCGGTATCCTCTTCCTCGGGGACAGATGTGATCTTCTCGCCGCCTCGGAAAAGTTGCAGACCATCTTCTGTCTGGCCTAGCAAGCGTCTCTCCCCTTGCAATCCGATGATAAGTTCCTCGCCCTCACCCCGTTCGACATCTTCAGCGTCTTTGTCAAAGTTGAATCCCTTTTCCTTAGTGATCCAAATAGCGTCGCCGTCAATTTTTAATCCACTCCGGTCTGACATGGGAGCATGAAGCTTCTTCTCCTTTTCATCTAACCGCCTCCTGCCAGTCTTACCGGTCGCCTTTGCGATGGCCTGTTCCATTGCGGGCGTCGGGCATGGATCAGGTAGAGCCTCTATGCTTGACACGGTGAAATCACCAAGACCAGGGATATGAACGCGCTGGTTATGACCTGAGAAATTAGTTCCTCGGAGATACCCAGAGAGCGCGACCGATCGATCGCAATGCTCGTCCTCCTCAATTTGTGTAGGGTGCGTAATATCTCGGAAGCTGTCAATGACGGCGTAGGGGTGCGTATTTCTCCATATTAATGGTCGAGGATTCTTCATGACGGAGAGAAAACGAGACAGGTTATGGATTTCACGGTCCGGGTATCGCCCATTGATAACACCGGAGAGGTAGAACAAATGGGCGCCCTGGTATAATTCACTCCATAGCCTGTGTTTTAATCTCTTCTTGGCGTCCTTGAGGGCCTGTGGTTTTCGGAAAAGGTCGAGATGGGTCAAGATGCCGAACACATTGCCGGGCATACCCGTGGCGGCTAGGATATTCAGGAATTCCATAGTCTCCATCTCAAAACCAAAATTTCCATCAATCATTAGCAAGACAATGTCAGCCACCTTAGCCAAGTCAACCATAGCCTCGAGTTCGTTCGGGCATTCGATAAACGTTAGCCGTTGCTTCTTCGACGTGACAATGGTAATTGGCCCCTGGGGGTCTGTAATCGTCTCTTTTGCATATCTGCGAATGAGCGATTTCAATAACGTCGTCTTTCCAACGCCGGGCGGTCCGACAATCGTGACGAGTCTAGGTGGAGGTTCGTCCGGTAACCTGTCGACCAGAGGCACGTGTAACCGCTTTTCTTTGACCTAATCCAACCATATTAGCACTATTACTCGTAATTTATTCATATGGATTGTGCGTACATCGTGCGATCTAGCTGCGGCGCGTTGAAGTTTGCCGGGTCTCGAGAATGCGAAGGCTTTGGGGTTGTGATCTGGGCTTGTCAGCAGAGCTATAGTAGTATTTTGAAGTATCCAACTAACCGCCAGTATGCTTCTTCTTCTCCTTGGACTTGCGATGAGGTTTATGAGTTTGTTGCTCCATGGTTGCGACTTCGCAATGTTGAATGCAACACTCAACTCACCAGCGCTGTTGCGACGACTTGATTCCCTTGCTTCAATTGGAGGCGGAAAAAAATGTTTTGGTAAATCTTAGTAAATCATTATCGATAACGATAAGAGAAGCTGAGTGGGCCTGCTAGCGATGCTGCAGACGGGCTAGCGGGGCTGAAGCTTTCCCCTCTTCGGACAAGGGTGGACCCCTGATTTCCGCTACCGGGTAGGTTCCAGGCTGCCAGGTTACCAGCGGCTTTAGAGACTCAGCTCTTAGAAAGTTTCGAGATGCACCGAAGGCATCACGCACATATAGATCTATATGACGCATATCAACCCGTCGAGTTATTCGTTTACATACTGACGTACGTGGCTTAAAGAGCGTAAAGGAAATACTTGAACTCATTAATCTTTAATGTTTATGGCATATATTGGAAGGCCTGTGGAGTAATGCCTGTTATCAAAAGTTCCCGCATCAGTATAGGCCTTATCTCAATTTTCCCAATACAAAGTGTCCAGAAGAAGAAATGGTGACGAATATATCGACTGTATCGCATACGTAAACCATCATGTGAGTCAGTCAAAAACAGGTTGACGAATCCTAAAAGACGAAACCGCCAGACATTGTCTCTAATGTTTAATGTTTCCCAAGGCGCTAATGCGGTAGTCGCGCGGGAAGTTTGCTTCTATGTACACTATAGTCAGGCCGTGATGACGTATTCMCCCTCCCACCAGTCGAAGGCCTCCTACGCGGTCCTATCCCACCTTCCTTAAGGCAATACCTGCCAAACGCCCTGTGATACGTAGGTAGCTCATGTACTACTAGCCTCTTTAGCCTGACCAAGCTTCTATTAAACTGGGATGCGCTCTCTCTCTTCCACCTTCTATCAAACCCAACATTCTATCTCGCAACAACAACGCCAGCACCTCTTCTCATCTTCGTTCTTGTACTACCGTTCAACCAAAGGCGGCTTCCACAATCCACCACCCAGACGTCCATTCCACACGACCATACCCATCAAAATGCCTACCTACATTGTAATTAACACCTCCCTATAGCATCATCGATGATTAGTAGCACGAATATGTTGCTCACTGCCTGACAGGTTACCTGCAAGCCGGATGCGACCCCTGAGCAAGTGGCCGCGGCAAAGAAGCACGCTCAGGACCAGGGCGGCAAGATCGGCCATGAATACAACCTTATCAAGGGCTTTTCGTATGTGATTCCCTGCTCGTCATTCCTAATATTCGCATTTCCTTGCTAGATACATGTATTGACTTTACATTTCAACCAGGGTCACCTTCCCTAACGACGCCATTTCCACCTTGGAGTCGAACGAACATGTCAAGGGTGTCGAGCTGGATCAGGAGGTGAGAACTCAATAATGGTCAACGTGATGAGGGGCAATTAGGCAATGGGTCGTCGCACGAGCGAGCGAGTCTTTTGATGCGGGGTGTTTGGAGCCACCGTATTAGATCAGAAAGCTTGACTTGACTTGGCTTCTGTACGAGTCAAATACACTAGAATCGATGCCCAATCTATTMCCAGCCGTATCCAGTATTTGTTCCAATGGTTCAATGAGAAGCTTTCTATTTTCTCGACTTCCGCTATGCTCCTTTTAGATCTCTTATCTAATTGTATTTGTAAGACGAGATCAACCAGCATTGAAGGAAAGAACCCCTAAAATACATAGGTACAAGGACAAGATCGGCATAAAGATAGGGTGCTTATCAGTGTCAATTATCTGCACTGACGTCGTTTTTCCCGGGGTTTGGCTCGTGACTCCAACGCATCAAAATCGGCCACTATTTCTCTTTTCCATCTCAGCCTATGACTCCAATTGTTCCAACATACCACCAATTCGCTCTCCTGCTCACCGCTCGACACCGCACAATGCCGCCATGAGTAGCATATTCAGGCGGCTACGGTGTTTTAACACACCCAATGCCTCGATTGCAAGAATTACAGGACGAAATGTCCTCAGACCGTGTTGTTACTATTCGTCACATGCCACAACCAGCTCCTCGTCGTCTTCGTCGTCCGACCAGAAATGGTCCCACCCGCCGCACACCGCGACGGTGACGGACGACGAGATAGCCGACCTCACCAACAAGGAACAGCACCCGTTGAGTCTTGCTGATCTGGTCAAGTACGTTTAGATAATTCATTTACGCCCTCGATTTATTGCATTCACCGCCTCTAGTAATAGGAGGAGAGATACGCCATAATCTGAGAACATGACCATTTGATAGCCTTTAAGATAGTATATATAGTTAACATACATAATCCAACAGGCACGGCCGTCCTCCCCTCTCTGCAGAAGCCCTCTTCTCCTCGGCCAACTTCACGCTCTCACTGCTCCCCATCCGACTAGCCCACCGCATCCAGGCGCTGCGCAACCTGCCCTTCATCGTGGTGTCCAACCCCAACATCAGCAAGATCTACCACAACTACGTGCACTCGCTCTCGACGCTCCTCCCCTGGAAGCACCGCACAATCGCCAGCCTCGACGCCGAGATCCGCTTCACCCAGGTCCTAGCCGAGCTCGTCCAGACGCACCAGGACACCATCCCCATCCTCGCCAAGGGCTTCCTCGAGTGCCGGCGGTACATCTCCCCGCAGGAAGTAACCCGGTTCCTAGACACGCACCTGCGAACGCGCATCGGCACGCGTCTGATCGCGGAGCAGCACATCGCGCTGCACTACAGCTCACTCCCACACTTCGACCCGGGCGCCTCACCGACCCCATGCCCGGAGCACCCATCCTACATCGGGGTGATCGACACAGCGCTCTCACCGTCCGCGGTCGTCGACTCGTGCGCGGGCTTCGTGGCCGACATCTGCGAGCTGAAGTACGGGGTGCGGCCGCACTGGGTGATCGACGGCGAGCCCGACACGACGTTCGCCTTCGTGCCCATGCACCTCGAGTACATCGTGACGGAGCTGCTCAAGAACGCGTTCCGCGCCACCGTCGAGAGCGGCCGCAACCGCGAGCCCGTCGTCATCACCATCGCCCCCGAGCCCCCTGACGCGGGCCCGCCTCGCGTCACCCTCGACCCGCCCGCTGGCGATAAGGGCGCGTTTAGGGGCGATGCTATTAAGCCGCTCGACGACAACGCGCCGGGCGTTACTATCCGGATCCGGGACCGGGGCGGGGGCATTGCTCCCGAGGTGCTGCCGAATATCTGGAGTTACAGTTTCACCACGTTCAGTGAAGAGGACGAGCTCCCCGTCGGTGGTGGGAACGGCGGCGCGAGCAAGGACGCTTTGGGCGTGATATCGGCGGCCGGAGGCGGCGGGAGCTCCATTGCTGGCTTGGGTTACGGGTTACCGCTCAGCCGCGCGTACGCCGAGTACTTCGGCGGCGGGATCGCCGTGCAGAGTCTGTACGGTTGGGGCACCGACGTGTACCTGCGGCTCAAGGGCGTGGGGAAGATTGATGATGCGATAAGCGCGTATCGAACTATGTAGGCTCAGCTCATGTTGATACATGCTTATGTGCCTGCTCGGGACATTACATACTCATAGGATGTGAATGGATTAACGATGGTGCTTCTCCCGCTTTTATAACGAGTGTCAGGGGCATATATGCAGGTATTCATGTATATACGGTCTATACCATGGTGTAACGAATATGAAATGTCAAATATCCCGACACAAGATTCGTAAGGTTGCTAAGTCACATTCTGTGTTAGGAGTTAGGCATAGGTGTGGCATATGCTTCAGGGCGGTATTAAAACCTAGTACAGTTTCGTATAGGAAGCACGCGCGATATAGCTATAGCCAATCAAGGAATTCCTCGCTGGATAAAGTATAATTAGCTATTGATCATGTGATGCCACACATCGATATGGCGGTCTATTGCGTTGCATCGTAGCTATAATGAACTCAAGGTATATCTTACTCTTACTGGTCTTTACACTATAGCTGGTAGTTAAACAGATTGGCAAGTAATGGTCAATCGGTTGATAGTTAACAGCATCGTCGCCTTCAATAAATCTAATAGCGTACGCGGTACTTGTTATTAATTATAAAGCTTCCCTAATAATTGTTGGATTATCTTACAACATAATTCCACGGAAGCGTATAAGATAGTATTTAAGTGAAGAGTTCGTCACAAACATCACTCATCCCATAATTTAAAGCCCGATCTTAAGTTTGAAGATTGATATTACCTAGTAGTAACGCTCACTACCTAATCCAAAGGAGAGCCGTAGCGATATACTATATGTGACGTATATGACGATGACGATGGTGACGATAACAACGACGATATGCAGTGACTATGTGAATAGATTATCCAGCCGCCATATCCTGTATCCCAAACCGAAAGACGGAAATAAAAGGAGAAATGCGACAGTACAACATCGAACCTAACCCTGATACATTCATACCAACACCTTGATTACATGGGCTTTTCTTCGCAGGTAGATAGGCAGTGTGTGACTTAGTCTGTTTAAAACGCCAACAAAGACAAGCTTCTTTTGGACCTTCCCAAACCTGCCAAATCATATCAAACATGGTCAACTTGAGTTACTTGTTATATGTACATCCAGATTAGTCCCCCGAGTTAAATTTTGGCTCGGATATATAATGGGAAGAGATGAGGCGACTACATGTTAGCCAATTCATTATCGATTTGGCGATCCAGGAATGTCCTCCGCTCGCCCGTCAATTCCGTTTGTAGTCGTTGTTCAACAAGAGCACGGACTTGCTTCTTGGTTACTGTGTCAAGGTCGACTTCTCGGAGGACAGCCTGAATCGCCTCGACGATCATATCGTCATCAGGGCCTAGATGACCTCGTTGGAAATCGAACGAAGTAGTAGATTGGTGACCTTGACCCAGTGGTGGACGGTTACCACCAGCGAAGCCAAGCGTGGCGTTAGAAGCTCGGTGCATGTCGTATTGCGGAGAATTGTTAGAAACAGCACGGAGGTTGGTCATGCTTGGTCTGTGCGCTGGGAAGTCCTGATAAGGTGATTGCATCCGCTGGATATCGCCAAACGAAGCAGTGGATTGTCGGTGCATTGGGTTGTCGTTATACGGACCATACGTGGACTGGCGGGTCATATTCTGGAAAGGAGCCGGAGATTGAGGTGGCATGTATCCGCCACGGCCCTGGAGACCAGTGAGAACCGAAGGTTGGCGGACCGAAGAGTAGACCGATTTCATGTCGTCCATCTCGTATGTATCGTCGTAAATATCATGTCCCTTTTCACTGTGAAGACCACGACGACCAGGCAAGTTGTTCATCGTCGCGTAATCATCCCATCGTTGTAGGGGAATGGACCGCGGATCGAAACCCTCATCGTCCACCGCGACCACCTGCTTGTTGCCCTTCTCACCAATGACAATACGGGTGTTACCCCAGCTGAAGTTGTCCTGGTTCCAGAATGAGTAGATCGGGAGAATGAACGAGTAGACAGGAAACGCGAGAAGATAGATAATCATCCATCCGACGTGTTGCCATTGTCGCTTGAGGATGAAAATCAAAGCCTGAAGACCGTAGACAGCCGCTATCATGATAATGGAAACGAGAGGCAGCGGACCTGTATGGGAGATAATCAGGTAAAGCAGGTATCCAATGTAAACACAAGTAGCCGGAAGGATGAGTGTTCCAGTGAGATCAATGAAGACGATGAAACGCATAGAGAAACAGCAGAAGCCACACATGTCCTTGAGCATCATCAACTCCACCAGATTGTGGATGGTTGAGTTAATCCATCTGCGTCGTTGCGACAACAGAACACTCCACTTCTCGGGGGCAGCAGTTTGGCAGTAAGCGTCAGCAAGGAACTTGTATGACATATACGGGAAGTGCTTGGTCATGAGAGTGGTGAGATATCGATCTTCACCGAGAGCGAGCAAGTTCTTCTTGTGCAGAGTGTCCACATTGCATATGCTGTAATCCTTGATGACTCCGTCAGATATGATCAAAGGCTTGCCTCTGTCTGCGGTACGCAATCGGTACATGGTAAAGCTGAATATGGTGTTAGTGAAAGTAAAAGTATTCAATAAGGGGAGTAGACTTACCATCCAGGAAGACAAGTAACGCTGCCGAAGAGAGATTCGAAGGCCTTTGCAAGGTGGTGAGAGATGTAGTATTCGTAGACTTGAATCATACTCCACCATGACCGTTCCTCGTTCTGCAAGCCAGTCTCTCCGCAAATACCGGCAATCTTGGAATTATTTGCACAAGCAGCAACAAGCCTGTTCAGAGCATCCTCGCGAACACAAGTGTCTGCATCGACCATCAACAGATATTCGTACAATTCAGGATCAACGCCGATGATGTTATTGATCTGGTGGAACATCTCGAGCTCGAGAGGATTCATTGGAGCACGGTGGTGAACACGGTTCAGGAAGCTCATCAACAAGATCTGGGAATCACGCTTTCCGCGGTTACCAGGCTTAGCCTTGGATTGTTCGGATTCCTTGCCCACTTTCACAACAACAATGTAAGGCACGACATTGCCCTCGTATTCGTACAGGCCGGAATAGACCTTGCCATAGTTGAGTTGCTCACTACCGGTGCCGACGGACTTGAAAGGCAATGCTGGGGGATCAACCTTGGGATCAACGCCAAGAATGTCCAACACAATCTTCGGGGTAGGTCGATCGTTGCCTTGACCAACAATGATACCATCGCAGATGACACAAATAAGCTTCCTCTTATTGTCGTACTGTAGCGCAGTGAGAGAATCGAGCGCCTTTCTCAAGGAATCTTCTCCTTCAGTATAAGCCGGGACTTGGCAAATGACAAACTTATCCTGGGGAGCAGGTCGTCGTTTAGAACCGAATTGCAACGCCGCGAGGAACTTGATTCCGATGACTGCGCAAATGACAACGGCGAAAGCAAGAAGAATGTAATTGTTAGCTTGGCATTTGGCCGTGTATCGGAAATCAGGTATGCCGACATAGAAAGTTTCTTTGATACAGTTGAGACTGTTCAACTTAAGAGCGGTGGCTGTTTGATTTCCTTTGGCATCGGCAATTTTATCGTTCCAAAGACCAGTGACATCCCCTCCAGGGTTATTCCTAACTACGTCGACCAAATCGCTGTCGAGGAAATTGTACTGGGCGAGATTTTTATAGAAGTCGACGGTTGTGAAATAGTCTGTAAGATCATAAATTGAGCCGTCGTAAATGACCCACATGTGGTTGTTGTTCTTGCCATCATCGTGGACATTGTTGAGATCCCAGACCAAATCACCATGATAGTATTCTTTAATCTTCGGCTGGAAGTTATCACGGTACCACGTAGCAGACCTCAACTTAGTTGTCTGATCGGGCTGGAAATAGCCGGATGTGTGTATACCTTGGGGCAATGTGGGCGTATTGTTCTTCTGCAGCTGTATAGTTTCAGGTATGCCTAAGCCAGGGCAGCTAAGGGGTAGAGGCGCAACGAAGTACTCGTCCAGGTTCATGCCGGCAAATTGCATCATGAGATCACTGGTCGTCTCGATGTTGGTGTCACTATGCTGCAGCCGCCAGAAGTTCGTTATGTCGTAGACTTTTCCGTGAATACTAACCCAAAAATCATCGCCACCTTGATGACCGGCAACTTCCGTTTGAGTCCAAGCTTTATCGAAGTTCGGACAGATTAGTCGCCCTAGGACGATAATCCAGAATACGATGAAGGCGTTGATCAGAGTGATGATGAAGACTAGGACAAACTTCTCTCGCCAAGCCATCCGAACATCTGGCCGTTTCATTCGTCCGATATATTTAAGCGCAAAAGACGGAATCCAGAAGGTTAAAGCCCAAACGAAACCAACCCAGATGCGCCGACTTGTGGTTACATCCACTGTTTCGACGTGTTTGCCCTGGGCATCGGCAGGATCAAGATTGTTAATGAAGTCGCCTTCAGCAGTGTAAAAAACCTGGTCTCGGTGTTGGTCGCCCTTGGTCCCCAGACCATAGTCTCCGTTGGTAGCATTGCGCATAGCAGAAGGCGCAACTGAGGGGGCCCTCATTTGACTCTGGGCAAATGTGAGCTGGCTTTGGTTACGCTGGTGGTTTAGAAGTTGATCCCGACTGCTGTTGGAGTTGTGGTCAGGGATCTGCGGAGGGAAGAACCCGCTGCCGTTGTTAGAGTAGCCTGTCTCGAGGCCGGGTGTATTAAACACATTGCCCATGCCGACGGGCATAGAGTCTTGTGCTGGCTTTAAATCAAGCATGCTTTCAGCCTCCCACCAGGCAGTCTCGCGCATCCAAACTCTCTCCTTGCCTATGACCACCTCGCCGTTGCTCCAACCCCTCTCAAGAATCCAGGTTTCGATGCCATCTCGGCCTTCCCTGCAGCCCAAGGGAGCGAAGCGTTGACAAAACTCGTCCAAATCAAAGTCTGCCGTGAAGTCGAGGTTCTTGTTACGGCGATTTGCCCACTCCGGCAATCTCCATGCACGAAGCTGGCGGGAGACCGTGCCAGCCGACCAGGCAGATGTGATGGAAGGTAAGGCTGCTAGACTGGCTGGGTTTTCGTCAGTTGGGTGAAGTGATAAGTGATACCACACACGGCTCGCGCCCAGAACAGCCGGGAGATCTATGCGCGCATTTCGGCCTAGGTTGATACCTTGGCCAGGAACTGGGAAGAGTAACTTCTTTAGGAAACCGTCATCATCACTGGCGAAGCCGACCTTCTCAAGTATCTCCTCTCTCTTTTCAAGCTCGTGCTGTCTTGCACGCGCAACTGGACCAGTCATAATGCCCAAGTCAGGTGCAACCTCTGCAACGCTATTCTGCATCTCTCGGATAACTGAGCTTCCCGCAGAAACGACATCTATCCCATCTTCTTTCATTTCAGCGTTGATTCCCATGGTATCATCGAAAATGCCACGCATGGCAATGGCTTTCCCGAGATTAGGATCCGGGATTTCGACGACGGTAATGCAGACAGTGTCACCATTTTCCTCCGCTGATGTAGGCGTTCTATGCCCGTCAAGTGATTCCTGGCCGTCTCGGATGCGAGACATCTGAATAGCAATGGCTTCGTTCGCCTTTGTGATGACCCAGTCGACTAGAGCCTCGTACAATCCTCCCACCAAAGTCCGCCTGTCATCCGTTGTGCATTGTCTTGCTAAAACTTCAGGATCAAGGCCGAGTAGTCCACCTACGTCCTCACAGACGTCGTCGAGGACATCATCATCGACGTTATAGTCCAAAGTGTTCCCGAGCTTTAGTAGTCCAGCAAGAGTCGAGATGAAGTTTCGGTGAGCCGCGCCCTTAATACCGATCTCTTTAAGGGCAGTCCGGAAGTCATCTGCAGCGGCTCCATCATCGGCCGTTGGTAGATAGGAAGGGGGGTTGTAGGTGCTGGACTTAGCCAACAGTGAATATGTAGAGGCTGATTTAAGTCCTAGAAACTCCCGTTCCGCTGGTGTTGATACTGAAGTCAAGAGGTAGTAGAAGACGTCAAATGCGCGATAACCAGCTTCAGCAGGTATGTCGAGCAGACCCTTCACAGTATCAATACCACCCTGCGACAATGCTAGACTGGCCGCAGTCAAGTTGCCGGTCAGGTTCAGCGTCAAGGTGATCGCGAGAGCTGATTCCCGCGGCGTCGCTGGATTGTATGGTGTTACACAATGGATGAAAGGCTTAATTACATCGAGAGCAGTAAAGAGAGACGAGGGGATAGAGAGGGGTAAGGATGATAGGAACGGGTTTAGAAGTGAGGGTGTTGACTGATGGAGAGATCTAGTTCAGCAGTCAGTAACAACTTCAAGACAAAAGACTTGGGCAACATACCCTAAAATGATACATCCATCTTCGGCTCGGCGTCTAGCATGTTCCCAAGCTCTAGCGGCCAAGGCAGCATCTACGGTCCCTCCCGTCCTGCCATCAGGCCCTGCTTGGCTCGCGGTAAGCCATGTGTTGACGACGAGACTGGTTCCAGCGTCTAGTCGGTATGGTTGGGATGATAGGTAGATATTATGGATACCGTTCAATAGTGTGGTCGTTGAGACTTGAGTAGATTGTTGTCCGGC
Organism: Hypoxylon sp. E7406B; assembly: GCA_000931505.1. Classification (NCBI taxonomy): domain Eukaryota; kingdom Fungi; phylum Ascomycota; class Sordariomycetes; order Xylariales; family Hypoxylaceae; genus Hypoxylon; species Hypoxylon sp. E7406B. The sequence continues at coordinate 10,554 of JYCQ01000237.1, read as the reverse complement.
ACCTCGAGGACCTCCCACAGAATCGGAAGCCACTGAGTACATGGACATTCGGGCCTGATGATTAGCCATGTTGGACTGGTTTAAATCGTGTTGTCCTTGCGGACAACCACGAGAATCCTACACTCCGGGTCTATTGCCAGTAGGCGGCGGATATAGATAACGACGACAGATTCAGGTTGATTAAGATAGTGAAACTCTTCTTGGGTAACCAGAGGCAGCCGGACTTTACGATATTATCGATGGATTCGACGTGGACGAAGCGAACGTGTATCGAGTATGGCCGGAATAGTAGAGTTTCGGGGGATGAGGGCAAGGGGTTCGCTGGGCAACAGATTGAGTAGCGAATGGCACGGATTAACCCCTATACTCAAATCCTACAAGACAATTACAAGCGATAGCGATTATTAGAAGCGATAGAACTATCGTGTCACCAAAGCGAGTGAGGTGACAGACAAGAAGGTAGAAAATAGAGAAGAAACGACAACGAGTTGATGGCTTGGAACAAGCAACAAGCAACAAGGACTGTGAGACAGGGAGATACTGTGGGATAATGCAGGCCTATGATGAAAAAGCTGAGAAAATATGGTCAGATCGGTACATCCGTGAAAGGGTACATGGCACAGTGCGACTGGGCGGTCTTGGCTTCCTGGAGCTTAGAATAGTCTAGCGTGTATCTAAATTTTCTCCCCCTGGGGAGGCTCTAGAAGGCGCAAGTCGTATAGGGCCATACGAGGTACATCAGTTAACAGATTACTATAGCACTGTAGCGCGGGCGGTGATAGTGCCCCATTGGCATTGAGGCGTGTTGATCCTTCTTTTTGCTGGTCCTCCCAGCTGGGAAGCACCCTGGTCTCCTCTGCAGGACTCTCCGCTCGAGTTCCCCGATCCAGCACCATCACAAGGATATCACCAAGGAATTCTGGCTGATCAATTGACTGATCACTGATCGCGGGCGAACATCCCACAGCTTTGTATATGTATTAGTGAGTCTGTGAGTCCGGCAGAGCAGCAACGAGACTACATGGGTACGGAGAGAGGGCCGCTATGCAAGCTCGGGACGGATTTGACGTGGCAGCCGCGGACGAATTGCATTGCAGGCAATTAGATGGTTGTTTATCGCCTGACAAAACTGGTAAGGTAAGCATGGGATCATTCTGGTCGTACACGGACTAGCCCTGCGAGCCTGCGCGTGTCGAGCGGTTGGTTGTATGGGTGTTGTATGGGTTGTGTATGGGCGGGGGCGGAATACGAAGCGGCCAAATGGGACGGACAGATTCTACAGGTCGATAGCCTTCTCGAGCTCATTTTGCACCACTTTTATTATTTTTATTTTTGTCTTATGCCTCCATCGCCACAGCCACATCTATGCACACATACACATGCAACAATCAATACGAGGGCAACGTTTCGAGGCACTCTCCAGCCAAGATTGAAGTCTCACATCTCGAAATGGATGACACAATTGACGGGTACAGCATACGGTAGGACGACTTATGAGCGACGTTGACGGATGTTTAATTCAATGTTCAGTCGGGCACGCGAATAACCTTAATATTCTTTGTACTCGGCACAAAGCTTTTTCTGACGGGAGTCGCTTTGTAACTCTACTCCTCAACACTTGCATAGTACATGTGTATGGCTGCACATGTCAGTCACCGACAAGCTCAAGTGAGCAAACCATCCCGCTGCCGTGTCCGTGGATTTGCATTGGATCCAATGCCACAACATAGTTCGCTGCACCTCTCGGTCTGGTCTTTTCCCCCTCATGCGTCGTCAGGAAAAGTAATATGTAATAGCCGACTGCCATTTCATTCCCTGCCTAGCTGTAAGTTGTTGACCGTACTCTCTCTCTCTCGTCAGCGGCTATCTAGTATTCGGCTTTATAGTTCAGTCTTACTAGTTAAAAACTTCAGCCATCGCATCCTACGCCAAATGAGAGTATTATACGAGAAGGCATTGCTTCTCTAGAAGACTCTTCGCTGAAAACGGCATCAAATATTCTCTACACATTGTTGGTGGGCACGCAGCCAGCCATCTTTTCACGCAAACCAACTATGCCCAGTGAAACCCCAAGTTTCTAGGTACATACGCGTATGGTACCATGCATGGCGTCCTCAGTTAAGCAGTTGTCCAGTCCACCCGATCAACAACAACCCATCGAGCCTATCAGACGGATTGTTTATCCTAACAGTGGCTTTACCTAGTTTTGAATGCGATCGACTAGGGCGATTTGAATGACGGCGTAGGGTGTTGAGATTGAACTGAGGCTTGATGCCAGGAGTACGTGCTCAAATTGCTGACAATGTGCCAATCTACTGCATAATATATCAGGAACGTGAGGTAAATAGAATATCATTCTCACTGTACCATACTGTGCTGCTTGTTGCCATTCTCTTATTCTTCTACGATGCAGCCTATTAATTGTGCAATTCTTTATTTTCATAAGAAGCATATATGTATTCATCGTTGTTGAATATCAATAAGGGTATAAAATGCTACAGTACGATATACCAGCGTTATCGGCTTKTTAACCCCTGAAGTAATGCTGTCATTGTTTCCGGGTTTCCCAGAAGATTGTCAGCGTCTAGGCTTTCATTTATTGAAAATCAGCCCCCCTGCTCTAGCTTTCTCCGTACAAGTGCCAGGTATGGGTCAGATTCCAAGATCTCACAAAAGGGTAAGAGTAGAGTAGAGGGAGACTCTCAAAACATACCTCATACCACGCATTGTTGATTGAATTCTGTCATACTGCTTTTTATGGGGAAAGCAAAGATCAGAAAACCGTCCATGGTGATAAATAGGGTGGTAGGCGTGCCCGAAATTCGAGACCAGCGGAGAACGCATCCTCGTCTCGCATCAAGCTGCAGGTATCCAAGAAAATTCCGGGCGGTTCGATCAGTGTTCGCGAGGCCAGCTAGCGTAAAGCGTGCTAGCGTGCTAGCGTGAGGTACCGGAGCACTGTTCATCGTACGGAGTACATAGTCCGATTCTGCCGTCCGCTAGTGGTGGAAGATGAGGAGAGTGGGTGCCAGCGGGTCACAGCGCACCTCCCCAAGACTTCGTATGATGTGAACCCGCGCCTCGGGAATCCCTGTCAGCTGTACCTCAGTATTCCGACCAAGCCAGATTGTGGTTAGCCGTGTACTGTATTGCATGTACCGACGCATTGTACAAAAATAAACCGCCCAAGGGCGAACCCGTCCTGAATTCAAGTCTCCTTTCATCTGGCCCGACTGCCCAAGAACCGAAGAAGCAACGATTGGAGAGAAGCCTCAGCTTTTGGCTTTCTCTTTTCTGCTTGTTTCGCTTTCGCTTTTCATTTTTCTCACTACACTCGTTTCTCTATGCTAATGTACATTCGCTACACGTAATCTTGCTTGCTGCCGGAGATAATTCGTAACGTCGCGCTTCGAACGCAAAAAGACCAAATCAGGGGACGGCCTCTTCGCTCGTTGCTGCAAAAGTTTGCCAACCCATCCCAAGTTCGACCCGGCGTATCCTGCTCAGGCATTTCTGGAGCGTCGAGGCGACGCTGAGGAACTCTTTTGAGTCGTCAGCCCGTTGATAGGCGCCAGTTTTGGCCCTTGAATCAATATGGCTCTCAATCTACCCTCGATGGGTGGTAGCGGAGGTGCTCACACGCAACCATCGTTACCGTCCCTTCCTGCACATCTCCAGTCCGACACTCACTTAACCGCACATCTTGCTAGCCGCTTCCATGTATCTATCCCGACCGCTCGTTTGTCTTCACACGCCCTCATCTCCTTGAACACATACACTACGTCAACGAAAGGCCTCGATGGGGGTAAGGAAGGCAGCGCCATGGCCGGCGCCGAAGACATGGCCGACAGGGCCTTTCTTAGACTGGGACACCGCACGGAGAATCAGGCAATCATATTTTTGTATGTTGACTATACAGTAACACCAAGTTGGTTATTAAGCCATAGCTAACTTTGGACTCGTAGGGGCGAATCTGGCTCTGGGAAAACCACCATTCGATCCCACCTACTAACGGCACTCCTAAACAAGTCGTCAACGCCGCTATCCACTAAAGTTTCTCTTGCTGCTTACGTCTTCGATACACTCACCACAACCAAGACCGCCACCACACCGACGGCTTCCAAAGCTGGTCTCTTTTACGAACTACAGTATGATACCGCCGCGACGACCAACCCTCTATTAATTGGTGGTAAATTGCTGGACCACCGTCTGGAGAGAAGTCGAATCACCGACGTGCCGACCGGAGAGCGTAATTTCCATGTTCTGTACTACCTTCTCGCAGGAACCAGCGAGGCCGAGAAGACACATCTCGGCATTGACAGCCCCAGAGATGCTGCTGGGCAGAGACGCTGGAAGTACCTTGGCCATCCCACTCAGCTTAAAGTCGGAATAAACGATGCGGAAGGTTTTCAACTCTTCAAGACGGCTCTGCGAAAGTTGGAGTTTCCAAGGAGCGAGATCGCCGAGATCTGTCAGATATTAGCCTGTATCTTACATATTGGGCAGCTCGAGTTCGAGACCACGGCGAACACGACTGCTACAGGTGATGACAGTGGCGGTTTCTCTCACGAAGGKGGCCAGAACATTACAGCAGCACGAAACAAGGACGTATTGGGGATTGTTGCTGCTTTCCTGGGTGTGAGCTCCCAAGACCTTCAGACTACCATGGGATACAAGACAAAGATGATTCACCGAGAACGGGTAACCGTCATGTTAGACCCCAAAGGTGCCCGCGCGAACGCCGACGAGCTAGCTAGAACATTGTATTCTCTTCTGGTTGCTTATGTGATCGAGAACATTAACCAGAAGATATGTGCTCCGGAAGAGTCAATCGCGAACACCATCAACATCATCGACTTCCCCGGTTTCTCTCAACAATCTTCGACAGGATCTGCCCTAGACCAACTTCTCAACAATGCTGCTGTAGAATGTCTCTACAATCTGACACTTCAGAACTTTTTCGACCGCAAAGCGGACATGTTGGAACTTGAGGAAGTTACAGTTCCTGCAACCAGCTATTTCGATAATTCGGATGCCGTCAAAGGACTACTAAAGCCTGGCAATGGTTTGCTCAGCATATTAGACGACCAAACCCGACGGCATCGTACCGACATGCAACTTCTCGAAAGTTTAAGAAAGCGATTCGAAGGCAAGAMCCCAGCCATTAGCGTGGGTTCTGCGACAGCCAGGCTGCCTGGAAGCAATTTCTTATCAGAGAACACTGCAGCTACTTTCACTGTCAAACACTTCGCTGGTGAGGTTGACTACCCTATCAAGGGACTAGTTGAGGAGAACGGTGAGGTCATTTCCAGCGATGTTATGAGCTTGATCAAGTCAAGCAAGAGCGAATTCGTCTCTCGTCTCTTCGGCCAGGAGGCTCTTCAGACGGTAATGCATCCTCAAGAAAGGACTACCGTCATGCAGGCGTCAGTCAGTTCCAAACCCATGCGGGCACCTAGTGTCATGTCGAGGAAAACAGGACGCACGATGGGATCCCGGAGACCGCGCAAGCAAGAATCTGTCGACGATTTGGCGAGCGAAGCCGGAGATCACAGAGGGGATACCAAGAAGTCAAGTATGCACCACTCCGAACAAGGAGCATCCGGCCAGTTCCTATCCTCCCTAGAAAATGTGAAACAAGCAGTCACTGCGCCAAATACCAACGCCTACTTTGTATTCTGCCTGAAGCCCAACGACAGGAGAATTGCAAACCAATTCGACAGCAAATGTGTCCGCACCCAGGTACAGACATTTGGCATCGCTGAAATAAGCCAACGGCTAAGATCCGCCGACTTTAGCTTATTCCTACCTTTTGGCGAGTTTTTGGGTCTTGCCGATGCCGAGACAATCCTTGTTGGTAGTGAACGAGAGAAGGTTGAAGCTGTCGTCCAAAATAAGCAGTGGCCAGCTAATGAGGTGCAAATTGGCTCTACTGGTGTTTTCCTCAGTGAGCGCTGCTGGATGGAGATTGCACAGTTGGGTGATGGAGCTTCTGCCTCCCGCTTCGCATCTGAGGCTGGGGACGGGTCAAGTCCTGGCGAGTTGCCATTCGGAGCTTCGAAAGAGCGACTGGTTTCTGTTGGCAACACTCCGCAATACACTGATAAGTCTCGTGGCGGATACTTCGGTAGTGGAGATATCGACGCTCGTTCAGATGCTGGTGTTTCGGCCTTTGGGGCTGGTGACATGTTCAAGAACCTGGACACGAGGGAGCAGATGGCCGAGCGTGGAAACGAGAAGTCTCTCATGGAAGTTGAGGAGTACAAGGACAGTCCTAGTCGAAAGCGATGGGTCTTCATGGTCTATCTAATGACTTGGTTCATTCCCGACTTCCTCATCCGCTGGATGGGTCGGATGCCTCGCAAGGACGTCCGGATGGCATGGCGAGAAAAGGTGGCGATCAACATGATGATTTGGCTCAGTTGTCTTATCTCCGCATTTTTCATCATCGTCTTTCCTCAGCTCATTTGCCCTAAACAGTACGTCTTTAGCTCCGAAGAACTCTCGTCCTACAACGGCAAAGATGGAAATGGAGCCTACGCGGCAATTCGCGGTCAAGTCTTTGATATTGGCAGTTATGCGCCTACTCATTATCCACCTTACCTGCCTACCAAGACAATAACGCAGTATGCCGGCTTGGACATCACATCATTATTCCCAATTCAAGTATCAGCTCTTTGCCAAGGAAAGGATGGCACTGTCAMCCCTGCCGTCACACTAGATTACAAGTCGACAAACGTCAGTGGATCGGCCAATGTCATTAACAGCCAGGATTTGAACGCTCATTACCATGACTTCCGTTCATTCACCTCCTTACCTCAGCCGTTCTGGTTTTATGAGAAGATGCAGATGCTGAAACCCTGGAAGAAGGGAAATATTGGCTACTCGCCACAATACGTTGCCACCCTCGGAACCAAGCAGAACTCGATTGCTATGCTCAACGGCCGTGTTTACGATTTGACCAAGTACCTAGTCGGTGGTCGACATGTTGTTGTTCCAGAGGGCCAAGAAATGCCAACTGATCCCACCATCATAGACTTCATGGACGATCTCGTTGTAGATCTCTTCCAGCAAAAGGCAGGGTCCGATGTGACAAAGCTATGGAATGCTCTTGACATAGACTCCGGCATGCGCTCACGCATGCAACTGTGTCTTGACAATCTCTTCTATGTCGGCGATGTTGATACTCGAAATTCGACCAAGTGCCAGTTCGCTCAGTACCTTGTTCTCGCCGTCTCTATCTTGCTTTGTACCATCATCGGATTCAAGTTCCTTGCGGCTCTCCAATTTGGAGGCAAGAACATGCCGGAGAATTTGGACAAATTTGTCATGTGTCAAATCCCTGCCTATACCGAAGATGAGGAGTCTCTGCGCCGTGCCATTGACTCCGCCGCCCGCATGCGCTACGATGATAAACGCAAATTGCTCGTCGTCATTTGCGATGGTATGATCATCGGTCAAGGCAATGACAGACCAACTCCTCGTATTGTTCTAGATATCCTCGGCGTATCTGAGACAGTAGATCCCGAACCGCTCAGCTTCGAATCTCTCGGCGAAGGTCTCAAGCAGCACAACATGGGCAAGGTCTACTCTGGTCTATACGAGGTGCAGGGTCACATTGTCCCGTTCTTGGTCGTTGTGAAGGTCGGAAAACCATCTGAGGTCTCGCGCCCTGGAAACCGTGGTAAGCGAGATTCGCAAATGGTTATGATGCGATTCCTTAACCGCGTTCACTACAACCTACCCATGAGTCCGCTAGAGCTAGAGATGTACCACCAAATTCGGAACATTATTGGAGTAAACCCCACGTTCTACGAGTTCATGCTCCAAATCGATGCCGATACCGTGGTTGCACCCGACTCGGCCACTCGCATGGTTTCCGCCTTCCTAGATGATACACGGCTAATCGCTGTCTGCGGTGAAACCGCACTGACCAATGCGAAATCATCCTTCATCACCATGATCCAGGTGTATGAATACTATATCTCACACAATTTGGTTAAGGCCTTCGAAAGCTTGTTCGGCAGTGTCACTTGTCTGCCAGGTTGTTTCTCTATGTACCGAATTCGCGCCGCTGAGACAGGCAAACCTCTCTTCGTCAGTCGAGAAGTTGTAGAGAACTATGCGACAATTCGTGTCGACACACTCCATATGAAGAACCTGCTTCATCTTGGTGAAGATCGTTATCTAACAACGCTACTCCTAAAGTTTCATTCCAAGTACAAGACGAAGTACATATTCAGCGCTCATGCTTGGACCATCGCGCCCGACTCCTGGCAAGTTTTCCTTTCACAGCGTCGTCGTTGGATCAACTCTACGGTACACAACCTAGCGGAACTTATCCCTATGGCACAGCTCTGCGGTTTCTGCTGCTTCAGTATGCGATTCGTTGTGTTTGTCGATCTGCTGTCAACGGTCGTCCAGCCTGTGACCATCGCGTATATCGTTTACCTCATAGTCCTTGTCGCCACCTCGAGCTCAGTCATCCCAATAACAGCCTTCATCATGCTTGGTGCTATTTACGGTCTGCAAGCTATCATTTTCATCTTGCGTCGCAAGTGGGAAATGATCGGATGGATGCTCATGTACATAGTGGCCGTCCCAGTCTTCTCATTCGGTCTACCCTTGTATGCCTTCTGGCACATGGACGACTTCAACTGGGGTAACACGCGTGTTGTCGCCGGGGAGAAGGGCAAGAAGATTGTCGTTACGGATGAAGGCAAGTTTGACCCGGCGTCGATTCCACGCAAGAAGTGGGAGGAGTACCAGGCCGAGCTATGGGAGGCTCAAACCAGCCGTGGAGATGATGCTCGATCCGAAATTAGCGGCTTCAGTTACGCCACTAAGCCCGGTATGAATGTTGGCGTCGCCGAGTACTATGCAGCATCGCGACCCGGATCTACCGCTGGCATGATCCCACCCTACGACCTCAAGAACCCGGGTCACCTCAGCCGCATGTCCTTTGCCCCGACTGAAAACCGAATGAGCCAATTCGGAGGTTCTCAATTCTTCGGCAACCAGATGCATGACGTAGAGATGTCCAACCTCACAAACATGCCAAGCGACGATGCGTTATTAGCAGAGATCCGCGAGATCTTACGCACAGCGGATCTTATGACCGTGACTAAGAAGGGCATCAAGCAGGAGCTAGAGAGACGATTTGGTGTTCCTCTAGATTCCAAGCGGTTATACATCAATAGTGGTATGTATTCTTATTCTAACATTCCCATGGCATAGACACTAACGTGATAAACAGCAACCGAAGCCCTGTTGTCCGGCCAGTTATAGAGATCTTGCTCATCTATGTTGCAATGTCACGGTTTCTATTGTCACATTTCTGCATATACTTGGATGGCCATGTTTTCATTATCTATATAATATTGCATTAAATATTCTTTGGGGGGGCAACTCATCACAGGCCAGATCCGGGTTGGACATGGAAATCATTTGGAGGCTAGGAATCAAAACAAAAAGCAGAAGCTAGCTATCTGTCTTGGATAAAGACCAAGTTTGTAAGCGGTGCCGATATCGAGGTACACGCAGTAATAATGGGTATAATCTTGGAGTAAACTTATTCTATAGTGACTTGATCGAACGTGTAGCGAAAGAAATGGGAGTCTTGGAACTTTGATTGAATTGAACTTGGAGGGAGTTGTCGCCTTTGCGCTTGTCTATCTGTCTCTGCTTTCCTTGTCAGGTCTCAGGTTTGATAGTTGTATCTATCATAGCTACTCATAGTAAATATTCACTTGTTTACAAGATTCATTGAAATTTCAGTGTTTCAATTTAGGCAGTTCCTAGTAGTTTTATAGTTTTATTTCCCGAGGCAGGCTTTCTGTGTGAGTCTTTATACTATCTCTTGACCTGATAGTCGATGCCACTACCTCATAGTCAACACCCAAATGAATCTCGATCATACTAGATACCCTATGGTGCAGCGCTAGGTAAATAGTGTTAATCCAAATCGGCGATTTTCACACACAGGAGCTATGGATTCCATAGTTGTTACGAAGTTCACTTATATTAAAGCCCCATCTTCGCATCCTTTACCCCATTTAGGGGGCAAGGTCCCAGTCCAAATTCCATCCGTTCTTCGTTCCTCCTATCCCCCACGTCCTTCTTTTCTTCTCCTTGTCTTCCCTCCTGTATTTTTTCCGGCTTCGCATTCTCTGACTGGGTCTTCTTCAGCCTCGCCTCCTCGTACCCAGTCAGCTTCCCCMCCCCGCACCGTCCTGAGGGCTGGGCCATTTTGGCCTTCCCCCCCACCATGACGACCTTTCGGGCTTCGAGGGCCCCCGCCTCATGGTCGAGTAGCCATTCGATCCACCCAAGGCTCCCCTCCTTGTAAGAGAAGGGCAAGCCGGCTACGGTTCTCAATCTCAACAAGTTCCTTGACGGCCGCCCGTAGAGGGATCGGCCATCGACAGGCGGCAACGGTACTTGAAGGTGGACTAGGCGATGCGCCCGCTCAATAGGAGACGGACGCATCGGGATACCTAGTATCCCTGCTTGGCGGCCCCGGCTTTTGTTTTCCTTTTTACCGTTCCCCCCCCC
>JYCQ01000236.1:0-137462 GCA_000931505.1 Hypoxylon sp. E7406B | reverse complement strand
TTTTTTTTTTGGAATAGGTACCTGGGACCTAACCTAGATAGATTCAGATCATTGTCGCGATGACCAGTGGTGGGAAAGTTGCATTTGCGTATGCCGGGATTGTTAGGCATGTTCGCAATTGTAATGGTATCAGAGTCGTCCGCGGGAATTGTAGCCCCCCTCCCCCTGATGTGGAAGGTGATTCCTAGAGTTACGGGACCCCCTGGGGAGTAGGTCTCATCATGCGGATGCAAAATGGTTCATCGCCTTCATCTCGTTTCTTGTAATCGAAGCCGAAGAGCTCCTTGGTGACCGCGGCCTCGACCTGGTGGGCCAATGCCATTTCCAACATAAGACCGCAGTCTGGCTCGATAATATGCCCTGCCAGAGCGGCAGGATAGAAGTAGATCAGAACCAGGAGTCTCAAACATGGTAGTTACGATGTTTAGTAGGTGTTGGGTTAATGGGTCTGGTCGCTGCATTGGTTGGGGTCAGAATGCGACGCATGGCGGGCGCCATATTGTGACGCCCGCCTGGCATCAGAATGCGTTGGTGAGAAGATGCCTCAGGTTGACCACCTAGGGGCGAGAACACGTAAGAAGAAGTATGGGCATGGCAATAGTAGAGTGAAATTTAGGAGTCTAGGTTTTTTTCGATGTATAGTAGCAAACAGCGATGCTCTTTTGAGGAGATTTGTGACGGTCTTCAAAAAGACAACTTCACTGCTGCTCGTAGATAGGGCTGGGACGATGGTCCATTAACGAGATGTCTGCGGCAAGGTCTTTAGTGGACATCTCGTTCATGAATTTATTTTGTAGTGACACGTATCGGCCACTCCAATACGCCCAGGGCTGCGCGGTGTGGATTAGTCGTGGGTTGTTGTGGTCGTATCCTAGTCCGGGTGATGTAGGCGTGGGTGTTGCGGATGGTGAAAGGAGACGAGGTCTTAATAGTGAACATTCGTCCTCCTATTGGTAGTTGAATGAACTTCAATACCTTGGCTAAAAGCATTAAGGGGTTAGATCCTCCCTCGTCCTCGTCGGCTAAGACAGTCTAATTCATTCGTAAGAAGTATAGAGTCTACTTCTACGTTTGTTCCCTGTTACCACCCATTTGCTCACGGCCCTGTTATGTGGTGGGTGGGACCAGAGGGTTGAAGATGATATCTATCTTCCGGGTACCTTGCCAATATCGAAGTCAATCATCGGGGTATCCAAGTCGCTGTCATCTTCCTTGGCTGTAGCGTTTTGCGCCAACTCATCTTCCGAATCGTCTTAAACCTAACGACCACCACCGCAACCGACAATATATCCAGCAATAAAGCCGGCGGTGTGTGTTCCGTTTTTCGTAATCGCAAGACGACAGATCTCTGCGATCTGGATGTTATTCAATATGAAGATTCCTTAATCTTCATTTATTAACAGTTAGGTTAATATGCTATAGCGCCTAGTGTAGGCATGCGGCTTCGTCCCTGTCCTAGAAGGTTGTATTGGCGCCCAGTGGTCTATTACTTCAAGGGCCTTGAATGTTCGGGATAGATTTGTCATAGTCTGATAAATTTAATGTAGCCGTGGAGGKGCATTGTCGTCATTACTCTCGGTTATGCGTCTCAACGATAGCTTGGTCTTGTTGAAATCGCATGATACTGTATTCCCTCAATGTCCTGGAATGAGGCCTTGGTTGGGATGCTTCGGCTTTTCGTATAGCCGCGAAAGACACAGCACGTTGGTGCTTTTGTATCGCCGTTTCGCGTTTCTTCGCAAGTTTTCTCATAGCGTCTATCAAGGTCGCGCATTAAGCGCCACCGTCAAACGAGGTTTCTTTTCGCATTGCACAAGACACACCATCACGCTTCACCTCTTTCTGAGGAGACGGTTCTAGCTGGGATTAACCCAACTAGAACCTGTTCCTGACTCCCCCAATCCCCCATGGGTTAGAGTGGCGATACTGTTCCATATCGTCGCCATTGTTCCTGGGCCACATACTAGGGAGATTTAGGGGCTAAAGTAGCCCTACCCACTTCAAGGAGTGGCAAATGTGAAGTTATGCTTGGTGTAGGAGGATGTATAGTCGTCTTAGGTCCTATACCTTGTTGTAATGGCGTGGCTGGATCCGTAACCGTCAATCATTCTGGTAGGGGCGGCGTTGTCCCCCTTATGCATATGATGCGGTTCGGGGAAGGGCCGGGCTCCGCAGCAGAGAAAGCACCCCAGCCATCACCGAGTTGTATTTTTCGTACTAATGCCCATTTTGAGCCTGTAATTGAAATCGACCCCCATGGCGTTATCCCTTCGTTCTAGCAAGTGCTCACTAGTCGTTGATAAGAACGGGCGACTTTTGCACTCGGTCGTGTCGACATACTATCGAGCTCACACCTTAAATATGATAGTTGAGAAAAAGGCGGACAACTCTAGTGTACTTTGGGGTTGTACGAAATGTCGAGATGGTGCGGTATAAGTGATTTTGTCTTATGCATGTTCCTCAGGGTAAGATATAACGCGCGACTGCTATAGTAGTCTCTAGTCTACTTTTATTCAGGAGCGACGAGAACTAATAGGTGATGTCGATTATCCACCTAGATGTCCTTGAGTTCATCCTGTCCGTGTTCTCATCTTGCAGAACGCTGATGATATATTCGCTCTCGAATGTCAGTATGCCTGCTGGTGAGGTTGCCTTGGGCACTCAGCCAGTTTGGCGACAATACTAGTTCTCTTCGAAGCCAATAAGACATTCCAATCATCGTTGATCAAGTAATATTTAGCTACTATAATCACCAGGATCAGGTTGTGACGTCAAGCTTTTGATCTTAGGCTTCTGATTCTTCAGACCAAGGTACTCAATGGGACAGTTGGGGTCTTTTCGCTCGCGCTAGTTGGAAGGATCACCTCTTAACTGATGAGGGCGTCTTCGGCAGTGGGCCGGCAGCGCGTTGACATTGGGATGGAGCGTCTTAAAGTCTGACAGGTCCAATGTCGTGATGACTCTTCTTAGTGGGTTGAGCTATATCTCTTCGTTGTGGATTAGCCCCCCCAGCAATCAATCCGCCATATCCCGCCTGTATAAAGAAATAGTAATGTCGTTCGTGTCTAGATCACCACAACAGTGGTGATCATCTAGTAATGCCACAACACCATGCTTCCGCTTCGACCTTGTCTCCGACTCCGACCCGGCTTGAGTTACGGGTAGGGGCAAGGGCATCAACTTCCATGTTGTAGAATGGGTCGGTGTTGTCGTTCTGCTCCTTGTCTATGCCTGCGCTCTGGGGTGCCCTCATGCGCTTACTAGGCGCTGCTTTGATAGCGCCGAGTTTATTGCCGGTGTGGCTGTTGTAGTCGCCAACGCGGCCAAATGTGAGTCCCCTAACATATATGTACCTATTATGCGTACTCATCAACGCAGTATAATAGATCTCGGGCTCAGTGACATCTAGAGGCGGCGGTTCGACTCGGGACGCCCGTGTCTTCGAGCTGCTTACATGATGTGTGAGGTCTTTCTTGTAGTAAGTATGCAGAGGCGAACCCGCGGAAGAGGCCGTCACAAACTTCCTCGCAGACTGCGTGAGTCAGGCTATTGGCCCAGTAGCGCCGTTCGAACTAGCTATATCGACTTATTTCGCGATGATCGTCACCATATTGGCTGTTGTAGTCACTCCCAGTCTCATCTTCAAGCTCTCTTTCGACCCATCCCGCCTTCAATCCACCATCGGAAACATCTGAAGACGAACAATAGAAACGGATAGAGTACAGACTCTGGCATTGTCCATCCTATGATGCTAGTTCGTAGATGTGAAATGTAGGTTGAGGTATACTAGCCGAGAATGGGGGTATGGCCGGGCCCCAAAGATGGGGGATGGGCTGGGCCCCTAAGATTCTTCAGGCTCGTCACCGTGTTGATGACGAAATTGTTTACGTCCGTAGGGTGTACTATGCTTTCTTAGGTAGGGAGAAGTGATAGTTGGGCATTTTCCCCCTTTTCTGTTATAGGTCGCTTATTATTTTTTCGGTAACTATTTCCGGTCGGACCAACCCCCATGCTGCGCATCATGCCTAAGGTATCATATGGAGAATTCCTCTCCCAGCACAACGTGATCGGATGTTGTGCTTCTTGTTCTCGGCACGAACGGTGCAATCAACTAAGGATTCCATCAAGAAGCCAAATTGGAGTTGGCAAAGGCTGGTCTTAAGGACTGCCTTCTTGCCCCGCCGTATAATTCTTCGCAGGTGGTGGTCTCCCTTGGGGGGTGGGAATGGCGCTCGATAGGATGCGGAAGAGTTTCGAGATTCTCGTTCTGCTCCTTATGCTCCTGATTCACCTAGTGCTTCTTGTGGTACTTTACTCCCCGTTGAGAGTGTAGAGTGTAGAGTGTAGAGTGTAGGTTGTAGAGCGTAGCTACTTTTTTTTTTTTCCCCAATCAAGATATGTAGTTTCATCAAGGGTGATACACTACTCTAGTAATAAATTCTTGATTAAGGGGATTGTATAGCTAGGGTGCTGAGATAGGAAGCGTAGTTGCCAATTAGAGTTATCTTCATATGGTTCCTCATTGTACCCCTTTTGTCCTATCTCTTTCCCTGCGAGCTAGGATTGGGGGTCTCACGTCGTGGGTGAGGTTGTTTGTCGAACCATGCTTGGTATCAACGTAAGTCGCTGGTGTGATTTCTCTACCACAGTACTGTTCACCAAACTGAGTTTCTCATGTTTAGAATATTCCGTGTCATTCCCTTGGTGGGCTCATAGTAATAGGCAGCTCGACCTCGAGTTACTCTATCATGCTTCTGGTGTACAAGGTCACATGACGAGTTGGGATTGAGTGGAGAGTAATCATCATTGAAAATTTTTCAAAGACAACTTGTCTTGGAAATATCCACCAAGGGGTACAACCTTCCCTTCTACTGGAGGGAGCAACGTGCTGACATCTGCGAATCGGTGGCGAATGATCAACGAATTCGGAGCTGTTATCAATAGTCTTTGTAGGTATCGGGTTTAGATGGCGGTACTAAAGCCCGTGGTAGTCGAAGGCATCGGGGCTGCAGCATCAAGACTCATAATGGCGGGATCAACTATGTAGTCGAGATTCAAGGCGGGAGCCTGAGAGCTAGAGGTACAAGTGCTGGCAATGGCCAAGCCTGGGTTACCGAGACTGCCAGCGGTAGGTTGCAATGGTGATAGATTACTGGGGCTGCTGGCGGTAAAAGGCGAGCCACCGTTAAGACCATATTGGTAGCCGTCTGCGTGACCGTCCCGCATCTAGGGCGGAAGTGGGCTCATCCATGGTGATGAACAGAATCAATCTAGCCTCGTTGGCCGTTCTCCTATTGGTGGACATGTTTCCATCCATGGTAGCTGGCCMCCCCTACTGTCCTTCCAACCCCTCGATACATACTAGCCACAGACTTAATGGTAGGTACGGATATTGAGTATCAATACCTCCGTTTGCCTCAATTTGGTCTCATTTCTTTCAGAGTGGTCCTTTAGGACTGACTAGGACTAGGAATCCGCAGAATGATTTGTCGTCTGAAAACCTTCCAAGCAAGTATTGGTTCTCTCGCCCGAGAAAGAAATGCTATCTCGGGAAATGAAGCTTGGTCACCTCGTGCAATGTGGCAACGGAGAACAACGACAACCCCGGTAGCCACAGTGCCGGGCGGGCGTCGCGAGGTGCTTCATCCGTGCCTCTCAGTTTCCCCCACAGTTACAATACGGGCAAGTCCCCTTGTAATGGGATCACATCCACTTGGTGGTAGTGTTCTAGTACATTAGATGTGTTATAGCTCCATATGAAATCAGCTTAGCATCCTAATGGATAAGCGCTGAGATACCCGTCATAGTCGATGCCAGTGTCTCCCGCTGGCTGTAAACGGGATGAGATATTTCGATATCTCTAGGGAGGTGATCAAAGTTTAGATATGTTTGCTCATCGTTTCTCGGTTGTGAGTGCTGAGCTTTGTAGCTTAGGTCCGCTGTATTGGAGGGATGTCTTGTCCCGTTTTCTCTATTCTTTTTTTATAATAGGAGATAGTAATCCTCGCTAATAGGTCGTGGACACAACATGATATTTCTATGTGTCTCTAGACGGTAAGAAATGCGGCGTTGCCGAACGGTGTGTAAAGAACCGTGGGCTCAGTATCGCTGGCAACGCCACTCTTCACGCAGAATTGCATGGACTTGTCACCGACTACCTAGTCGGTATCGTATACGATAGTGTATAATACACGCGTTCTCGTTCGCCAGCTTAATGTGTGTATATAAGTTGCATCGGCGAGTAGAAATTTGTCGTCATCACTCCCCCATCCAAACCATCGGGGTCGGGCAGGGGTAGGTCGCCCTTGGACTCGTTATCGTCCGAAGAATCTCGGATCGACGGTGCGTTTATGACCACCTCGAAATGTGGATGCCGCTCGATCAACGGGATTGCCCTCATTACCTCTAGCAACACGCCAGCGGTGGTCCTCTTGCTCGTCCAAGTCAATCAGATGACCGAAACGGGCTGCAGAGATACTGGCAAAGCACACCCAAAGTTGAAACCCGGGAGCGCCGTCAGCTTACTCCCATAATAGGAGTGCGTGGAGGAACCCCGCGAATATTTTCCAAGTAGCTATCATGGTATAATTCGACTCGACGCACCATCCGGTAAGCGCACCAGCCGTTGAGCTAGGGAGACGCGCACTTTGGAAGAATGGCTGCGCTCATCCATGAGACCCCAGAAGCCTGAAAGTATCTTTATTCTTAGGTTTACTGATTGTACTCGCATTCACGTACCTCGCTGCCACCAGGTGATGCGGACCCAGGCGGGTACTATGAAGACGTTGACGAGGACACTACCCAGCGACAACGAGGTACGTGAATATAGTGCAATCTCGGAGTGCAAGAGCTATGATAATAATAGCAGACTGATTTCAATGTGGCCTCTAGCCACGTGATATGAGCCTAGAAGGTCCTCACTTCTTGGCTTGTGGTTAGGGATGGCATGTAGACGTTTCGGGGAATCTTCCTTGATTTGAGAAAGGGGGGGAGAGGAAGGGGGAAAATATGGGCACTCGCCGACCCTTCCCCCTCCTCGACCCCCAGAGAGTTAGGCATAGAGTTCTCGCCGGTCATAATTTCACACATACCTCGCGGCATGGGGATAAATAGGCGATAGCTAGTCGAACATGCCATGGCGTTTACTAATGCCATGTGCATCTGCTTATTCATAGAAAAGCTGTTATAGAGCATTCTCGCCGCAGCTATCGTGTATGTATGATCAGAGCCATGTTATATCCTCTCCTTTTAGAATAGAGGGAGGACAAACCGAGACGGTCGCATCGCATCTCATAGCCATTGCCTGCGCCGATCGAAGACACAGACGCACCCACCCCCTGACACGGGTGGCAAAGAGGTACTCCTGAGGGTCGAACCCCAGGATTCTTGGAGTAGGATTGCCAAATACCCGCTTTCCGCAGCATAGTTGGACGTATAGCCCCTATAGTATTCACGCCCTTCTCGGCCGTAGCCTCTATAGAGAGAGCTGGAGGTTGTGAGATTATAGAGTGCAGAGCTGCCTGACTCCGTCAGGGAGCGTAGCGTCGGACCGACCATCTATTGATGATGTCGCGGGCGTGTGGCTCGTCCTTAAAGATGAGAGAAGACGGATCGCGCAGGAGGATGTCTGCAAACATCCACCAGTCGGAATTCAGGAGGCTGTAGCGTCCGGGGGGGCTCATGCCCTTGTGTCTGGTGCTTGATACTTCTGGGGACGATTCCGATGTCGCCAAGTGTTATGCCCCCAGCAAGGCATACATATTACTTTTAAGACATGCAGGCGTCTATAACCTAGGAGTCTTCAGCTTTGAATGCCACCCATCATGTTCGCAGTCAGGGGCGACGCCACATGGGCAGTCAAGTAGGCGCCGTTGGCCATAGCTGACTGCCCCACTGGGCTTCTGAATGAGGTGGGCTCTGGCTATGCCGAAAGTTTAGGGGTAGGTAGTGAGAACCGGGCTGGTGGATTCCAGAAGCTGCCGCGCATCGTGAGGGTCTTTCTGGGGCGGGGGGTAAAAGTTCCCGTTGCCGGAGACATTTTGAGATATGTAGAGGGGATTTCGAAGTGACAGTTACGTAAACCCTGTCGTTTCAGGGATGTTAACGTTGTCGTATAGAAGCCGATGGACTTTTCTTTAGGCCTTAGACTCGCTCATGTAGCCATGGGCTGTCCTCGCATGGGCTAGCAAGGAGTTGAAGTTCCATTTAGCAGATCTTTGCACCCATACGTGGATGGCAATTACTTATGACAGCAATAAGACATCAATTAGATATCTAGTATCGCTAATATAAACTACCTCTAGGCAGACCTTTCTCAGTATTGGCGATAGCCTTCCCTGGTGAGATTCCTATCCCTATGGAGTAGGGTCATCATCGCGGTTGTAAATAGTTCGTTGAGCCCGACCAACGATCCGGAATTCTGGGAAGAAGAAATCGATGAGGAGACCAACGATCCGGAGCTTAAGTTCTGGGACTATCTCCTCATCGATTTCTTCTTCTCAGAATTCCGGATCATCCAAGACAATGACCGCTGCCGCAATCCACTCAAAAGGCGACGAATGTACCCGCCCATATACCCAGCATTCTCAAGTTCCTCGGCCTTAGCCTTGTGCTTGTGCGGGTTTGAAACCACACGGAGAGATCTCGGGTGGGCGTCGCCCAGGTGCGAACATAACGCACCCTCGCTAAGGGCTATAGATGCAGCCAGGCCAAATAGGAATAAGTTCCGATGTAGGTATATATATCGGAGGCGATTACCTAGGCTTGCTTAAGTACCCGTAGCGCGAAGGCATTGATCGAAGAGGACTCAGCCTCTCTGAGATTGGTATTACGACCATCACCAACAATGGTCGCGAGCTACATGCCACCCTGCTAATCAAGTGTGTATGCGAAGCTTGTTGCGGTAAAGAAGACCGGAGACTGCGATGATACTAAGAAAGGCGAGAGCGGGTTCGCATGAACGCGCCTTTGGGATTGGTGAGTAGTTGAGATGCATAAGGTGAGGTCTTCGTTATGCTAGACTAGATTCACTGACACCGACCCCGTCTGGGGGATCTTGGTCGCCGTCGGGATCGCGGTCTGGACGATCAGGGTGCGGCACGTAGTCATCGTCCGTATTGGAGTCACAGTTATTGCTGTCGTCCCCATCATAGTCCCCATCATCGTCCTTATGATCACCCATGTCCCGTCTATCATTGACGTTCATTCGCATCTTATTCCCCAACTGGTAGAGGTTCAGAGTCGCTGGCTTATATGGTGACGTCGCGAGAAGTTCTAGCTCTATTAGCATGTTGATGACTGTTGAGGTAATGTCGTAATGTCTTACACTTGTGACCCTTGGTAGGCTTCTTCGCCTTTGGAGCCTTAGGCCCCTTAGGCTCGATCTCGTCTTTCAACAGGTCAAGACTCCCCCAAGGCACTAGAACGTCTAGTACCTTGGGGAGCACATTCTTTTCGTAGTACTCCGTGGATAGCTTGCTCTCGGCCTCGTCTTTGTCAACAATTTGCATCATTGCAGTGCGATAAGCAGCCTCTACATCTTGGCTAGCCTTCGCTAAAATCTCATAGACCCCCTATAAGGGACGGTCTAATTAATTTCAATGCCTGTACTTGTCTCCCTGAAGAGACCGCCGCGATGCAGAGGCCGCTTATCGCACTGCAATGATGCAAATTGTTGACAAAAACGAGGCCGACAGCGATAGGAATGGTAGTGGTGGTACCATGTAAAACACAACTTACCCACACTTCCAATTTTCTGAACACAATCACGGCGACCACCAGTCGCCTTCCACTTGCCTCTACCCTTTCACTGGGTTTCATGCTGAGGGAGGTCAAAGCCTCCCTCAACAATATTGTACCCAACTGGCGGTTGAGTGCCGCATTCCGGCCTTATACTGATGTATATCATATGATAGAGCATGGGCAGAGAACTGGAAGTCATCTACTCGGGTTTGGTAGGAGTCTGATCGGGCTCGTTTAGAAACGAGAGCCAGCTACACGAGGTGGCACCAGTAGGGGAGGTAAGGCTTGCGTCGGCCGCATATACGCCTATATGGCCGTTGGCAAGTATACTCCGATAATAACAATGCTGTTCTCTTTCAGGGCTCATCTTAGAACGGAAAAGGAGGTGTGGCAAGGCCGTCCGCATTCAGGGGGCTCATGTCCCCCATTCGTCTCACCGACTGCTCGTACTCTGACGAGGGCGATGCGTTTTGGGCGGAGGGGCGCTCTAGCTATCAGCCGAATGAGTAGATGACGTCGCCTTAGGATTTGCATTCCGCTATCCTGGATTGAGACCTATCAAGGTCCCTATCCTCATCTCCGACTTCAATATTCGCTTCAGCATAACTTGCAGCAACCTTGCTGTTTTCGATCTCGGACTTCAAGGCCAGCCCGGCCCCGCCTAATCAGCTTCATATGACCCTTCAGGGGATATTTCAGCTAATCTAACGAAAGCTAAGTACCGTTGCAGCTAGTGCTCGCTCGTACTAAAACTTATGCGTAATAATCTATGAGGAGCGTCGCCCGATTGCTCCTTGTTGCCTCCAGGACCGCAGCCATCTGCCCGTTGACGTGTAGGTCCTCCGCACTCAATTCATAGCTTATTATTGAAGTTCTCCGACCGACGCCTATCGGCGTTCTCCTCCTTGTCCGCCGCCTCCAATGGCATGTAGAGTTCTCAGATCATGGAGAGGCTAGTAGCCATACCGTATAGCGGTAGTGGCGTCATGCCTCCAAAAACGAAGACAACGCCAAAAGTAAGGTAGTCGGCGATGGGCTCAACTCCACAGACCTGGCATCCAAGGTGGGTCCCTGCGGGGCTAGTAATGCGTAGCTCCCACGAATGCCTAAGATTCGGTACGGGATGCGTGCGGACCGCAGAACTATGGCATTAGGGTCAGTTCCACGCAGTCCCCAGGACTGCCCCGATGTCAGGGGTATTTTCACAGAACAAGCCTCGAACGTCTTTCTGCCATCTCGCGAAAGAATGCGTTGTAATGGACACAAACACAGACAATGAGAAGTGGACGTGCTCGCGAAGACGTCAAGATTGTTGAGGCCCAGAAGTGCCCATCACAGCTGCTGAGTGTCCCAATCCCATGACATGACTGAGATTCTCTTGTTCGGACGGAGTGGGAGCTAACATGACCAGTGCCCTCCGTCATTGTACATGCGATAACGCTCATTCACGATCAAGTCAGGTCACACTTATTCATGAAGTGATTACCTAGTTCTCAGGTATGAGGTCTCAATGGGAGACGGACGCGCCACCCAGCACCCAGGATGTCGAAAATGCTGGCCCCGTGGCATCCTAGGCACATCGTTGTGTCCCTAGGCTGCCAGGGGGCCAGCATTGTATTTTTTGTTGGCGGCTTTAGTGTTTGCCCGATGAGCTTGGTAACCAAAATAATCTGTGTATACCTCAGCTTCGGCGATGAAAGTCCCGGCCAGGCAACCAACTTCGCCATGAAGTGGTAGAGGCGGATGGTTATTAGGTGGTACCTCCATCACCAGAACTGAGTTATCTGGGTTTTTGAGGCAGTCGGGGGGCGCTGGCAATGCCCCTTGCATTTGCCAATATTGGGGGGGATTCTTCAGCATCGTCGAAAATGAGATCGACTAGGAAGTCCGCCATGTTAGCGTAGATGGAAGACCCGGCTGGAGTAAGGTTGGTAGAAGGGGCCGTAGAAGTGATTCCCTTAACGATAGGCTTGATAGGTGCCTACGGACGTGGCCCTGGATTTGTGTAAACCCTTGAAAAGGTAGAATATAGCAAAAGCATGAATCTGCAGGGGCATATCCATAGCCGTAGCTATAGGTGCTAGCGCGAATTGGTCCCCTTTATTCTCCTTCCCATGTAGTCCCGACTAACATTCGGGGACGTAGATCGCTCTTGTCTCCCAAATGTAAGCGAGGAATCTCTATAGCAGATTGCTGCTGGGCGCCCTTAGTGTGGGTTGCCATACGGCGACTTGAGTTTTGTGCCAAATAGTAGCAATTTCGTCAACTGGCTTGTCAAAGTTGCCTCGCCTTTGACGTCAGTCCCAGTACGAAGGTTCATTTCTAGTACTGGACCAACTTCTTGAACAAGGCCTTGTTGCCAAACTCCCTTGCAATCTGTATATGCTCAATTTGGTTTATGGCGTTTGCGAATCAATCCGCTCTGATCATCGATTCTTGGGTCCTAAGAGATGGTTAGTAAGATCGGCGACTACTTGATATTCTTAGGTAAAACATATAGGACTTACCCAGTGTGAGGAGTTGATAGGTGTGGGAGACACGGTAGTTGAGGCACAGGACGTGGCCTTTGCCATCTTGCGCCAAGCATCGTATCCGCCACAAAGCTTGAGATCTTTACGCCAGACAGGACGAACAATTCCCCAGATGTCGTCTATCGACGACCTCGCGTTCTCAAATTCGGCCTCAGCAACATCCCTGAGGACATGCAGAGAAAGCCAAATGGCCTTTTCTGCTTAGGCCTAGAAGATACCGAACCACAAAAATCCCGCTCACCCAATGAGGATGCAATCGTTCCCGCGTTATTCGGATTCTTGTGAACAAGAGCGTAGTCGTTATCGTCATCCTTATCGTCATCAATGTTATCGGCAGCAGTCTTCATCCAAACAATCAAGTCGACACTAGAGATAGACGTTATCAACGATGAGTCCTGTCGGCGATGTTCTCTTTTGTCGGCGACACTCACCTGTCCTTGTCGGCGACACCAATGGAGGCATGCAGGCAATGCCTCTTGGTGTCAGCGATACCCATTGGTCAACAATGAGCATCTTAGTTATACACATCGCCGACAACACCTCTCACCTTGTTGCGACCGTTTGGTTTGAGTGTTTCCGCGATAATGGCGCGCAACTGGTACCAGCCCCCGCGAGACGCGGGGATGCCGTTAGTATCGACCTCCTCCATTGGCGCAGCATATCCATGTTCGTCAGGTGGTCGTGTCGTTGTAGTAGCGGGGCAATGGTATTGAGCCAGCAAACAAGTATAGTTTTCAGCCCCTGGGAGAGGACATAGAAAATAGTTTAAGTTGTTATAATGCTCAAGACCAGCTAGGTTATCTGCCTAAGCTTAAAGATAGCGCGCGCACTTGGCGCGTATATTAGGTAGTTATTGTTTCTTTAGTCTTGACTATTGACATGATGTTAGTTACTGAAGAGGGCAATTGAAATGTGAAGTTAAGTCGGGATGTTTATTTACCTATTGATAGTTTTCCATTGCTCTGGAATAATATGGAGATCCTTTCTATCCCCATCCAAACACGACGTGACTATATGTCAAGTCATTATGTGAAGGATGTTTGAAAACATCGCGACTTATGTGACTGCTGTAAGTTAGGTTAGGACCAATAGAGTTATTTGTGGGATGAAATTGAATTGAGGGGKGATGGGAGAGGAGTGATGGAAGAGTGATGGTGGGAAAAGGAGTGGTGAGGGAAGGTAGGTAAAATATGGGAACAGTTGGTGATGCGACATTCACAAGTTGGTAAGGGTGTTGTTAGGGATCATGTTCAACGAACGCGACTTACCTTGCCTTCACCACTGCAGCAACTCTTTGTGAATTGCATTCCAGCACGCGACAGGAGTTGGAAAAGCGTTCCTCAGGATCGTGTTAGTTAGAGAAGAGGAAGAAGAGAAGGTGGACGGGGAGAGACGGAGGAAATAAATAAAAGGTGGAAAGCCGATGCACTCACCAGTTTATTACCCAATTATTAGCCGACTGATTAGGAGGTAGGTACCTCCTACATCCATGATGAACGGGCCATGCGTACTACCACAATCACGGTACGTAGAGACACCTACGCGGTGTGCTCTACGGAGTGTCCTAAGCGTAGTCCTAACTGTTTGTATCATTAGTACCGCTGACACCTCTGGTTTCTTTCTGTCTCTGTGCATTAGCCATATGAGGTTGTCTTGTAGAGGTCAAGAACCCGGTTAATATCCGGTATTCACAGAGACGGGGCAGAACGCCTCATGTCTAGACATGTGCCTTCCGATACTAAGAGTACCTGATGTGAGGGTCTTTGGTAGGAATCGCATCTGTGTGTTTGCAAGGGTTGTGGACAAAGTCCAGGTGCGATGCAAATGGCACACGATTGCAACGATATAGAATATGTGACGTGATGTGGTATTTGGTCGTTGTGGTCTTGCTTGGGTTCTCTAAGAAGTCGAGGTTGTTAGCGCTCGCCGACAGAACGAGGTTGATATTTGATGAGCTCACCTTATATGGCTGATTTAGCCTGGTTGTGAAGCCTAGATCAGGCCAAAACTAGCATCGGCGAGATTTGTTTTTCTAGGCCATGCTAGACGAATTGAACTGCAGTAGATTATGAAGAAATAATGTAGGGTTGTAAGGTCTGTGGCCATGCAAGAAATTGTCATGATTAGGACGTCGGAATGGACGGGGTGAAATTGGAAGTAAAATGCCTATTGGACACTTACATTATGTAATATAACGGGCAAGTCGCTACTAGAGGATACATGTACCTATTGCACCTACAGGTAGGGAGCGATGTACCTACATGTAGGTAGGTGCATGTACACTTACAGCTGCGGCGGACCGCCTGAGAGAGACGGTAGGGAGGGCCTCTTGATCATGATGTACACTTCTCTGGTGTGCAGTGCCCATAACGAAATCATTTTTATGCCAGCAGTACACGCTTTTGCGGCATTGACCCGCTTCCCCCCCTGCCCCTATTTAATGGTTTCTATCAAGGACCTATTTTCCTAGCTGTGAATTTCTTCCACTTCATAGGGTTGGTTTCCTGTCTAGGCTTCGAATTTCCCCCTCTAAGTTCTACTTAGCGCTCATAATGCTGCGGTATATCGAAGCATGTGTACCTTACATATTAATAAAAAAAAACAATCATTTCCATGTGTAGGTACCTTGTTAATACGACTACACACATGCAGTAAAGGAAACCCAAGTAGTATATTCTTAGTGTTATGCTGTAAGGTACCTAGATAGGTAATATTGCAGAGGGAAAATTCGTACTGCTGCATAGTGGCTTTCCCCAGCCGAATAGCACTCACTCAGCGCAACCACATACGTCAACGGCTACCACTTGCAGATACTATTATTAAGTCACTTCATCCGTGTACTCGGAAACCTTTGGGCAATTTCAATCATCATGGTATGAAACTTTCATTGATATCGGATTATTCTAATGCCGTTGTAGCTGAGGTCGTTATAGTCGAATTTCATGGGTGAGTATATCAGATCAGTAGCTAAGCTCAAGAGCATTACCGTTGGGAGAAGTATTCCATAGTAAAAGCTAAAATTATACAATAGTGTCTATGATCATTCATTTCTTGTGGCTGGGACCTATAGCAGTCACCCGATCTAGTTCTAATTTTAAGAGGGTAATGGTTGTGAATTATGTCTTCATCGTATAAGAAGACATAAGGAGACAGAAACGTAGAGAACCTCTAAAAGTTCTCTCTTACATGGGAATAAAGATCAGCTATAGAAAATATTGAACATTGCCAATATAGTTGATATTTGACATGATCGCAACGACTTTTGACTATGTAAGCCTAACAAAGAAACATAATTGGTTGTATCTACACAGCTTATGGATCTAGCATGTTTACGCTATCAGATGGCCACGTAACTTCCTATACATGACCTTAATGGCTTGCGAGGCCGCTGTTAAAGAGTTCTGTTTCTATTTATTTGCAATTTATTAATGCTTTACGAGAAGACAATTGATTGGCAATTGACTACAATGTTGTTCTGGACTATTCAAGGTGGGTCTTGATATGTTGATACATGTGACCTGCGGATTTACAAATGAGGTGCTGTATACTACAGAGTTTTCTCGTTTAGAGTGGTAGGATGGAATACGAGATATACGATATCGGCTATCTCGTGCTATACTCCCAATTTGGGTGATCTGAATATTCAGACTTTATCAACTAAATTACACGTCCATCAAATCCAAGAAGTTCGYTATCCATTATCACGAAGAGGACACTTATGATTTAGGGGAGGGAGAGAGGGGTATACAGTTTGGACTCTTGTCGATGTATCCGTAAAGAGGCAAAGAGGCAAAGGGGCAAAGGAGGATACGGAATAGATGCAGTTGGATACCACAACACGGGCTAATGGAGTCCTTCGGCAACTGACTAATAATAAGCCATTCCCATTCTATTGGTTTCGAAGGATCTCAGTCAGCAGAAACAAATTTGTCTTTGGCAAAAGCTAATAGGTTGCACTTTGAGGCACCATTGATTCGTACATGTATGTGTTGGCGACATCAAATAGTGGCGAAACTTCTTTTGCAGGGAATAGCATGAACTTCCTCTGGTTTTCTCTAGCTGTTGTCTTGATGTTGACGATGTTATTGTTGTTGTTGTAAATGTGTATGTTATTTATGTTATTTATTGTTAGACAAGCTTCGGGTCGTTGCCCCAGCCCTACGTGCCAAATAAGGCCTCAGCTAAGAGGGGGATCTTGTCCAGGTGGGGGGCGCTACCTTTGAGAAACCCTGCGAATGAGAGACGTAACTGGGGTCTAGGCTCTATTAGCGGGGTTCTAGCGACGGGACTTCCTCCTAATAAAGTGGAGACGCCATGGCTGTCCATTGCGGAAAGATGGAAAGCGATGATGTAGTGGTCGGGGCCTGATTACCTACGCTACCCGTTCAGTAGAAATACCTGGAACACTTAGACTTGGCTTCCTTATACCACCTTAAAACCTACCAACCATCGTATCCATCCCATCACGGATCACCTACCCGCCCTCGCCCGCCGTTTTGTGCCTGTTGCATGTGCCTGTGTTACATCGTCGAGCCAGACAGCATCCCATTCAATCCTGTCATTCGTCGCCTTTCACTTCTCTACACCATTATTTTTCGCCAAATTTTCTTCATCGCCGATTTAGACACCACCAACACCACCACCTTCGTTTTGTTTGGGTTCACGACCTACCTTGCCGGCACCCAACTGCGCCGTTTTCCCCCACTCCGTCTTATCCCTCTTAATACTCCTCGACTGGCCGTGTTGTGACGAATTAGCAACCACCCAACATATTCCAACCGGCCCCCGAGTCAAAAATGTAAGTCCACGGCCCCTTGCGTCGAGCTTGTAATGTCCGTCGCACCTCGGCTGACGCTCAAACATAGGCATATCACCGTCAATGTGAACAACCCGGACGTTGAGGCCCAAGAGCTTCAACTAATAAACCTCGATGTCCCTCCCGACATGACCCTCGCCGACTTGCGGAGTTCCATCGAAGCCGAGGGTATACCCGCTCCGTCGCAGAACATCTACCACAACGGACAGCTTATCACCGACAACTCCAAGACGTTGCAAGAACTGAATATTTCCGATGGAGATATGCTGGCATTACACGTGCGGGATATGCGAGGCAACACCGGTGTTGCGCCCGCCCATCGAGAGCCACAGAGACGACCGGCCCCCGCCCTAGCTCAAGATCCGGAGCTTATTCGTTTGCAAGTACTCGGCGATGCCCGACTGAGAAGCGAGCTGGAACGAGCGAACCCCCACCTCGCCGCCGCCCTTGAGAACCCGCAAAGATTCGCGCAGATCTTCCGTCAGAGTGCAGACCAGCAGGAGGAGGCACGCCGAGCACGAATGCGAGAGATCGAAGCCCTAAACAATGATGAGTTTAATCCCGAGTCCCAAGCCAAGATCGAAGACATGATTCGCCAACAAGGAGTCATGGAAAACCTCCAGAATGCTATGGAGTACAACCCCGAATGTAAGCTGTGCTCGTATTTGAATACTTTAAATCTTACGTACTAATCTTCCCCTCAAGCGTTCGGTCGTGTTCACCTGCTCTACGTTGATGTCAAAGTCAACGGTTTCAAAGTTAAGGCGCTGGTCGACTCAGGCGCCCAAGCCACTATTATGTCTCCATCTTGTGCCGAAGCATGTAACATCATGCGCCTTGTTGACAGACGTTTCGCGGGTGTAGCTCGCGGAGKGGGAACTGCAAACATTATAGGCCGCGTCCACTATACAATGCTACAACTCGGCACGAAGCATCTCGCCGCCGCATTCACGGTTATGGAGGGGAAGTCGGTCGACTTGCTGATCGGTCTTGATATTCTGAAGGGTCATCAGGCAATCATTGACCTCGCTCGAAACAAGCTAATTATCCAAGGTGAAGAGGTGGATTTCCTCGGCGAGTCGGACATCCCCAAGGAAACTGAGGAGGCTGTTAATCAGGAACCAACAGTCCAGGGGCCAGGCGGCACAACTATTGGTGCCCGGTCAGGAGCTGTTACTGCCCCTCAGGCGTCGTCGGCAGGCCCCTCTGGCTCTTCCGCACCCATTGCGTCCCGTCCCGCAGCCCCTGCGGCTCGTCCCCCGCAACCACAACCACAGGCACAACCTCAAAGGACGTTCCCGGAGAACGATATCAATACTCTCGTGTCCCTAGGTTGGGATCGGCAGGCTGCCATTAATGCCTTGGAGGCTACCGGCGGCAACGTTGAATTTGCCGCCTCCCTTCTGTTCAATAACTAGTGCGAATAATCTGCCACTTGCGTTCGCGGTTCAGTACACGACGATCTAAGGGCGCAAATGGCATAGCGTGACAAATATGGCTGGKTTGGRCTTGGGRTCTGATATCCACTCTATATAGCAAGTAGAGGGCGCACCATGGGACACTGGTAGGAATTTTTGCATGCGGCCCGGAGGCATTAGAAAAGGTCGAATGAGCACGACATCACGAAAACCCCCCACCATTCGAGCAAATACACGGGGCTCTCTTAATTAAAGTCATTGCAGCTTAGAATATTCGGTTATGCTGATGATGTGCAGGCGTGGATTGTGTATGGATACAGATAGCTTGCCTATCGCAGCTTATAGACACAGGGCTTCAAAATAGAGCTCTCATCCACCGTGCTTTGGTCTTCTTCCGTATCGATGAACTTGATGCCGTTCTTCTTCGTGCCAACCCCACGGCCGGGCTCCTTAAGGGCGACAGCCCCCTTCCCAACAGACGGCGATGCCGCTTTGATGAAACGCATCTTGACGAACATCTTGTTCTTTAGGTCCACTGCGCCTTGCAACACGAAACCCCTCTTCCGTAGAGCCTCGACAAATGCCGTGACGTCGGTCTCTTCCCGCTTATCCTCGGCGCCATCGACCTCAATAGCTAATTCCGTCTCATCCTCCTCTCCGTCCGGTCCGTCCACATCCCGGCCTTTAGCCTTCTTGCCTTGAGTCTTTCTCCTGTTGCCTACACTGTGGCTGACGGGCACCCCGGGCTTATTCTTGCCCTTGTCCTTGCCCACCTGCCCGAATCGGCTCTTGATCTCGGCGACCCAGAGTTCGCCCTTCCAATGCAGGATCCGGTAAGCTTCTTCGATAAAGTCGAGCCAGTTCGTGCCCATGAGCGCAAGACAGAAGATAACAACGTCGACGGCACCGTCTTGGAGAGGCAGGTTCGCGATATCCGCTTTGGTGACCAGCGGGCTGGGGCTCTGCAAGTCGTAGCTGAGGACGTCAAGCTTCAGCTTCTTCTTCTCGGACTGCAAGGCATCCGCTAGCTTGGCGTCGCCGCATCCCAGATCTGCAATGGTGCAGATGCCGTTGGTTCGCGGTAAGGGTGCGACGCCGGAGGAGCTGGGAGGTGGAGGGCCAGAGTGGCCGTGCTTGGACCGGTGGGGTGCCTTTTGTTGGCCCCGGATCTGGATGTCCTTGATATACCCATCTACTGGATTCTCGGGCCAGACGTCGACTTGCCGACGGAATCCTTCGTGGTACTCCTGGAACATCTCGGGTGAGTCGGCAAAGAACTTGAACGCCTCGTCAGATGGTTTAGTATACAGAGTCTCGTTGAGATGGCGGAACCGAGCAGACACGAGTTTCTCTCGCATTGCGGCTTGTAAGGGCGTCAACTTTGGTGCTGCCGGAGGAGCAGAGGCTTTGTTGGGCTTATCTGCTGCTTCCTTCCCTTCGGCACTTTTGCCGTCTCCATTTTCCTTCGGTTCTTTGGACTTATTTTTCTTGTCCTTCTTCGTTTCCCTGCCTAGCCCAGCATCAGGTGATGCCGAGGATGGCTTCTTGTCGCCGCCATCAGCAGTCTCACTCTTATTTGCGCCGTTCTGGAGTTCCTCTTGCAGCTTCAACTTCTTGAGTTTCTTCTTCTCCTTCAAGGTCATTTTCTTTGGACGTTCTCCATTTGCGCCGCCGAATTTGTTGCCCTCTAAGTCCTTCTCGGACTTAGCTTTCTTGCCTGATCTCCCTTCAATGACCCGCTCCCAGAGATCTGCAACATTTGATGTTGTGACATTTGTCAATGCTGGTGATGGCCTCTTGCGCTTCTTGGACTCCTTGGACTCATCTTGAGTCGGCTTCGGAGTTGCACCTTTCTCCGGCTTGAGATTGTCCGCAGATACGGCCCAACCCGGAACCGCAAACATATTGAATCAAGCGCACTGGTAGTGTTCAGTGTTTATTCAATCTGGTACGCTTAGATATCAACGCTCAGTGCGTACATAAGGGGATGAGAGAAGAGTTCTGTTAAGGTTCCAGTCTGAAGGAAAGAACTTCCAAACTGTCGTTGAAACTTTTTTGCAGGGGTCGTCAGTACAACCATGCAGCACTGGGAGTGGATACCGGTATGTACCTACACGTTAGGTACTTAGCGAAGTGCTCCACATAATTGATGCATGGGCCATTTGAGCTTATGTAATCAGGCTGCCGGGAATACTGACGATCACGTGTACGAAAGGTATCAACCTTAAACCTTGAACAAGTTGAAGCTTCATTTCGATTTCTCTCCTGATTCTTCCCAACAAGCACGTTTGCAACTATCATTCTAATTGCGGTACTATACTATACTCTCTTTGGAGTCTTCCAAAAATAACTCTTGGTTGGTTTTGTTAGTTTGCAAAGAGGTCAATTGAGTTTGCGACAACATTTGTCATATCCTCGTCGGAATCGCCTCATTTGCGTAGACTGGCAATTTCGAAGTTGTCGCACCATTATTACTAATCTCGTTGCTATTTTACAATCATCTCCTTTTTTTTATTCCATGTTGTTACGGCAATCTCCGGCATGATTGCTAATCATTCACCATCTGGTGGACAAAACATGCTCTCCGCAGTCCGTTGATCATCAGCTAGCATGTCGATTGAGTCCACCTTGTTGCTAATAGCTTTAGTACACTACATGAAGCGAACCCCACATGAGGCTGCAAATTTAATGAAACATCTGGATCATGGAATGGGATGACAAGCAGGATGAGATACTCCAGAACTCCTAGTACGGCCGGCCAGTCCCCCGAGAAGGGAAGACCATGGGCCTGTACGTAGGATCGGCGGTGACACGGCGGCTGGCCGCCATGCAAGCAGGCCCTTCTGGCATTAATATCAATTGACAAGGGCCGCCGGTATATAATGTGTGGACGGCAATATTACAACTCTAGCAGTTCCTCGTCGCTGCGGTGCGACATAGGTAGGGACTCTTGCGTAACCGCTTCATTCGACAGAGATTTCCAGCCCAAGGGTTCACATCTCTATACGTCTCACCGTACCGGACTAAGCGTAGCCTCAACGGCTCAGCTTCTCATTGCGATCGCAATAATCCAACCTAACGGGTGCTCTTACCATCTACGAGCGCGCTAGCAACGTTTTCTTGCATCTGCGCAGAGTCACGGGATAAAGCATCGCATCATATCCTGCATTACGAAACACTGTTTCTATGTCGTGGCCACGAATGCCCGGGCTTCGCTGCTGTATGAGCACAGTCTACAATCATGGTCACGCCCGACTCCTCAATTCTGCATGCGCAGCTTTGCCATGCATCTTCTGTGTTAACCGGAGGGACTTGAGACTCACCTTCCCGAGACACACGGGAAAGCTTCCATGCCCGTTCTTTACTCTACATAAATTAAACTCAACCTTCCCGGGTCTCGTTGAAAAGGCCATAACAGAACTCGACTACGTTGAATTGATGACGTTGTGTCATATGCTATGTGAAGCCGTGGAATGAGACACAAACAAGCAGCTTCAAGCCACCTACTAACCCAAAGAGAAAGGGGGGTGAGATTACCTGCCTAAGAAGTCGAGTATTCCTTTGCCCCGTAAGCCTACCGGTCAGCATATTCCTTTCAGTGGCAACTAGGGAGGGTTCGATCGTCCGGGAGCCTTGTAATGAGAGACGTCCAGTTTGTGTGCAGCTGGCCGCACCGAACTTAGGAGGTACTTTTGTAAAATGTGTGTCTCTGGAAATGCGAATCGACAACCGACCAACAGGACGTGATTGATTAGTGGGTAGGACAATTTGTCGTTGCTGCAAAGGATGCGCGTTTTCGGTAGCACAAATCGACTGCTATGAACAATTGGCTCCCCCCGAGGTCAATTTCCAGGTTGCAGGAAATAGGTTCCCCAGCTGCGCATCATCAGACGTCGCACCTCGATCTGCCGCAACTTGAGCGACTCTGGTCGTATGCAGCTTTATGGAGCCTACCACCTACCTAGCTCATCGTCGCGGCCTCGTATAGTGCCTCCAAAATTCAATCCAATACATGGGTACAGCATCCGGTCATCACGACATCTTGACTGTTCCCAACCCTCTTCCGTTATCATACTATATACCTCCTACATATCTCGTCCTCACGTGGGGTTGTGACTCTTCGACGCTGGTAGTACTAGTAGGGTGGGCAGAACTACGTGTAGGGGTATGCTCTAATGATTTTCTTCCAGTTATCAGCTACATACCCCGTGAGTCTGAATGAGGTCGTTTGTTTCCCTGGCGTGTTCACAATTCAACCATTGCGGGATCTTCCTTGTCGAGTTTGTGGTGTCGGATTCTCTCAATTCCAGTGCCGGCCCTAGACTGGCTGACTGGCCCCCTATCATCAGTGCCCGAACTCGCAAGGCATTCTTCTGGGTGGTGATAGAGGGTGGGCTTGGAAATCTAGCGATGGATCTATTGCTGAAGCCGGGTCTGGATCGCTCCACACCAAAGCTGGACTAGCTGAAAGAGCCCAATGGCACGGTAGCATTCAAGGATCGCCCGGCCTAGCAAGTTTGCCCAGCCTCGCCCAGTTCTAAAAACTACCCACTGTGGACTATCCTTGTCATGCTCGCCAGACTGGCCTTTCATTGGTAACGGCTAGCTGAACCCCACCATTCCTACCCTCTCTTCGGTGCCTCTGTCCCGCGTTAGCAATGTCCCGTGCGTATGTACGACCGTCTACATATTGCATCCGCTGAGATGACTGCCCTTAGGTCTAGACACTGCCGTCTGCAATTCATATTTCCCATGTCGCACTCCCGTCTCACTCTCCAGAGGGTTAACTGCCCCAACTGCCCACGACAGCCAGCAAGCATACTCCGGTGTCCATCAGTTACACTAGAGATGTTTCACGGAACGATATAAGCTATATGGTAGCAGGTCGTGTCATTTATCTCTTCGCGTGTTCTTACTACAATACTCCCGTCTTTGTCTTGAATGTCCTATCCTACTAGCATCCTACTAGCCATCCCGAGCTTCGGATGCCATCGTGTGCTGTAATTGCTTTTCGATCTCAATTCTTAGATAGAGAGTACACCAGGGGCCGGGGCCGTCATAGCCGACATTCGCGTTGGAGACTCGTCTTTCACTAGACTGAGAGAGCTACCTGCTCCCGAGCATGCTCGGCGCCATTCCGTAGTAGTTCGGCACTCCCCTAGCCCCGAATCGGGCCTATCCTCTGAATGCCATGTGACAGTTTCATATTCTTAAACGGCCAGACCGCAAGGCAATCTACCACCACTAGACATCTGGATTAGCGGCAACATCGATCTATTGAGATGGAATCCGCGGATGAGGCGTCTCTGGACGCCTCTACGAATTCGCAGCCTCCTCGACCGCCAACCCCAGAGGATAAAGATGACGACAACAATTCAGCGCCTAAGAAACCAATTGTCCGGAAGCGAACAAAAACGGGTTGTCTTAGTATGTAGTAATCTCCGTATCTCTCATTTGTGTTTTTTCTTTTTCCTTTTCTTTTCGCTGGCGGTACTAACTACTTGCTATTAAGCTTGTCGAAGGCGCCGAATAAAATGTGATGAAGGGAGGCCAACTTGTAATAACTGTTTGAAATCGAAGCGGAATTGCGAAGGATATAATCAACGAGTTGTTTTCAAGGACCCCCTAGGCGCATTCCCGATCACCGGTGCTCCCTACGGGCCAATTCATTATCCAGCTCCCTCGCCTCAAGCGTTGGTGAGAGAGCAGCAGCTATCAGCTGCGCAGCAGAGGTCATCATCGCAATCCTTGCAGATAATCGCTCCTAAACCTCCACCTGTAGGATACCATCAGCTTTCCGGAACCCAATTCAATCATGGCTATCCCGGTCAGGCCGGACAACCCACCTCGCCCCCTATAAACTTCGATCCGAACGGATTCGGTTCTCAATCTACGCCTTCGAAATATACCTTCTTTCCGCCAACCACTGTTGACGCGTTTTCGCAGCCGCAACATCAGTGGAGGCAAGACCAGCCTGCAAACTTCGGCCAGTTCTCACCTATTGCTCCCGAAGATCTTGCCCACAATGTGTCTCCAGTTGCACCGCAGCGGCAGCCGAGCAATCCTCACCTGGATAAAGGCAAAGCTCGGGCCGAACCTGAACTGCCTGTTCAGCTCATAGAATCGGTGCCGGAGGAATGGGAATACCCTGTGTCAGACGACGAGTCCATGGCAGAGTCGGATGATGTGCCGATTAGTGAACGGCGCACTTCTCTCGACTTCAACGAGCTCGGGATCGTTGCATTCCAAAGACTCGACCAACCATATGACATGTTCGGGACACACACAAGAACGTTCTCCGCCTTCGCGCCCGAGAATCTCCTTGCGACATACGAACCTTCACCGGCTAATTCGCCTTTGAATGACAAGCAAATAGCGTCAGTGTTCTGGCATTTTGTGAATGTAACCGGGCCTAGCATATCCCTCTATGAGAGGCATCCTTTTGATCCGTCGACAATATTCCAGGGCCAGCCCATACCAAAGGCCCGCCAGCACATCTGGACCTGTAAGCCAGTCATTTCTGCCCATACCCATTGTCTTTACTGACAGTCTAGATACGTTTCCGATTTTGGCTTTTACCCATCCCGCTCTCCTTCATGCCATACTCGCGATTGCGAGCTTACAGATCGCAAAACTGCAAAGTGTGCCACCCACGGCGTCTCTGAAGCACTATCATCTAGCTCTGAGACGAATAGCACGGAACGTTAGTCGACCAAATAGGCGGGCCCAACCATCCAACCTGGCGGCGACATTAGTATTGGCATTTTATGAAGTATGGAACTCCGATCATGACAAGTGGAGTAGACATCTCCTGGGAGCGCGTCTGATTATTAGAGAAATCGCATACGCTGAGATGACCCGCCAAATGATGAGAATCAAGCTCCAAATGAGGTTACAGGAAATGCAGCAATCTCCGATAGACGCCTTCGGGATGTTCGCTACCTATGACGAGAACGGTCCTCTGCATAAAGATTGGGATCTTATTGACGTGCCTTTACTAAGTGCAATAACGGGCAGAGACATTTCGTATGATGAATTGGGGATGGTTCCTGAGGAGCGGAGCGCATATCGATCATCTAGGAATAGCTGTACGGAGAAGGATATGGAGAGATACCAGCAGATGAGCGATCTTTTCTGGTGGTATTGCAAGATGGACGTGTACCAAAGCATCCTGGGTGGAACCCGGTTATTGTGAGTTTGCATCCTGCTGTGCGCACTCAACGATATGCCTATACTAACCAGTTCAGCCTAGAGTATAATGCATGGACTCAATGCCCACCGAGGGCTCCAATAGGAAGACTCGATGCTATGTAAGATATCGACCTTATGAACCCTGAGACGACACTAACCGCTATTAGATATGGCACGTACGACCACTTAGTACTCTTGCTTGGCCGCTTGGCAAGCTTCGCATCGAAGGATCTAACCCGGAAACGAGAAGCGTTCTCCCTGAGCGGTCCCGGCCGTGGAGGGTCGCCCGGAATGTTTCCGGGTATGGTGCCCCGTCACCCCGAGAGAGTCACGGTGCCGATGGGATTCACCCCACCGAGGGAAACTTCGCCGCCGAGCGATTCGTCTCCCGAGAACATCGACCTCGACACTAGTACTGCCGAGGCGTATCGCGAGTGGGAAGGAATCAAGCAGGGCTTCGAGACTCTCAGGAGTCATTTCGGTCCCGAGTTCGAACCGCTCGGCACCGACATCTACCCCGCGAAAGCGACGCCGTTCGGCCTCGCGGCGCACTACCGGACTTATTCCATCGCGGGCATATGGATGAATTACTACATGGGCCTGATCGTGCTCCACCGAGCACATCCCACAATGCCGCCTGTTGCTATGGTGGCTGCGGGTATGACGGCAAGGACCACTGCCCATTACTGCATGGAGGTAGGCCGAATTGCGGCCGGCCTCGAGGAGAATATCGAGCAGCTGGCAAGCGTGAGCACGCTCATGGCAGCCGCCCTGATCGAATGCTGTTTTCCCTTATTCGTAGCTGGAATTCAGGTAAGCAATTCAACCCCCTAACCGTCTATTTTTACAACCTAAGACTTACACAAAATACTACAGTATCACGACGACTTCCAGCGACAGTGGCTGATCCAGCGGCTCCACGACATCGCGCGATTGACGGGGTGGCAGTCGGCGCGGCAGATCGCGGTGGGATGCGAGTCAGCGTGGACGAAAGCCGCGCAGCTGAGCCGGGGCCCGCCGTACGCGCGGTCCGTCCACCTCAACATCGACCCGCCGGGCTCCGTGTGGGTCAACGCGCGCCGCATCGACAAGCGCATCCAGGAGATCGACAGCGACGAGTCCAAGATCGTGCTGGCCAAAGGCGAGAAGGCGTCCTACGCTATGGGCTTGCTGGCCGTCGAGCATGATCTGGAGAGGCTGGATCTGGAGACTAGCGAGAGGAACGGAAGGTAGATATTCTAGTATCTACTCACTATCTATATAGGAAACCATTTAAGGAGAGGGGGAAGAGAATTAAAGGGATGTAGGAATCTAAGCTGCTGATATTTGTCACGAATTGTACGGTTAGAAAAGGGAAACTCGGGKGTAGGCGTTTGAGTAAAAAAACTCGGTGCGTTCGTTGTTGTTGCGTTGGATACCTCGCGGATACGGGAAATGGGCTCAGCGAAGGAGAAGGGAGAAATGGATACTTCAATGTTAGTACAAAATAGTACATTGGATTCGGCGACACTATGAAATTCACCAGTATGGGAGTCTCGATGCTCAGTTCAAGTTCAGGGGCGTGAATGCTCTTGTTCTACCCCTTCGTCTAATTGTGATTTACTGCTTTACTGCCATAGCTTTGTGTTAACTCCGATCGGAAGACGTCCTGTCTAGCTTAATTTGCGGGTAGTCTCTCCACGACTTGAGCCATCTCCTCGTCTGTGTATATCCTAAAGCCTCGCTCCTTCGTCACGCTCGCCAGCTGCACGTTCTTGGAATCGAGCTTCTCTTCCATCACCTGCTTCAGTGTCTTCAGGACCAGTGTTTCCGCATCTGCGATCGTAAGGGACTAGTGATGGTTAGTGGATTTCCGTACCGGACCATTATAAGGTAAGGAGTAAGATATACCTTGTGGTACTCATTCTGCAATTCAGCCTGCGCGCCCTCGCTTCCGGAACCAATAGCCTTGGCATCGTAGCGGTAGAAGGTACCGCTGGGCTCGGCGTGGTACAACTGGGGGCCATCCTCATCGTAACCAGCAATCAACAGAGCAACGCCGAAGGGACGACTCATGATGCTTTCTTCGCCATCAGCACTCTCTCCAAATCGCAGAGCCAAGTCGCAGATGGCCTGAGTGCAGCTCTCGACACGCAGGTTCTCGTTGTAGTTGAAGGCGTGGCTCTGGCACTCGACGCGCGCGTGCTCGACCATGCTGCGGGCGTCGGCTTGCAGCCCCGACATGGCGCACCCGATGTGTCGGTCGATCTCGACGATCTTCTCGACGGACGAGGTCTCGAGGAGTGTGGACGTCACGCGCTTCTCGACGCCGAGCACAACGCCCTCTGATGTCGCGACGCCAATAGCTGTCGATCCGAGCTTGATGGCTTCGAGCGAGTACTCGACTTGGAAGAGGCGGCCTTCCGGGGAGAAGGTGCTGGGACGGGGTTAGCAGCGGTAGAGGGGGAAAGGCGTGAGAGGAGGGGAGGGAGGCCGTACTTGATACCCCGGTCTAGTTCCCAACGTCATGTTAGCTACCTATTGACACCAGCTTGTAGAACCTGGGGTTGGACAACTCACCGTATTCAGATCTTGCCATAAACATCTTGAAGGATTTGTGAGGGAATTCTTGTCGGCGATTGGGTCAAGAGCACACTGCGTCGAGAGTTATGTGTCGTGGAGGGGAATGGATGTTGGGATTGGGAGGCGGGAGGCTGAATCCAAGAGGCTACGGAGCTTTGGAGGAGCTCAAGGCTGCTACACCGTTTACGAAGCTCGGATTGGGGACGCTTGCGTTAACCGGGGCTTGGGGCTAGGCACAAACAGGGGGGTTTTAAGCTTTGGCCATTTGAGGGAAGAGCTGCGTATGTAATTGCATCGAATAGCGTATGCGGGTAGACGACTTAACAAATATGTATGTATAATTTATTAAGATGAACATATACCTAATGAGCCCAATTAATGAAATCAGGGATGTTACCTAATCTATACCGGCTCTAATGGTCGTAAACTTTCCATCCAAACTACATACATATGTACTTCATTGTTAATTGATTGCTTTGCCGCCCCCTGGCTCTTCTTTCGTCGGTGTCATAGGGAAGTCTTCGTCGTCAGAGAAGGCATAGTATCTTAATCCTTTGGCCTTGGTAATAACAGCTTGCTTAGACTCTTCGCATAGCTTTCGTTGCTGAATCGCTAGGTCCTCACTTTCCTCGGGGGTTCCAGGCTTTTTTCTGGCCGTCGGTTTCCAGCGAGAATTTCTTCGAACACACGCCTCGCATCTTGTATTTACAAGAACATCGCGAATCTCGACCAACGGTATAGGATGGTTCCAATGCGCCCCGCTGCGCGTCCGTGTCACCTTTGCTTCACTGCATCTATACACTCTCTTTTTTCTCAACAGCGGGTGTCCGCAAATTGCTGAGCAGTACACGTATCGGCCACAGCCACATTCGGACTCCTCGCTCGGCCCAATCTGCCTCTTTTTGAAATCAGCTTCCGTTTGGCTACGGTTGATTATTGTGCGATTTGTCGCCATTGTCGTATATTAAAACTGATTCTTGGTGAATCACAAAGATAAGACAACTAGATTGTTATAGTATATACCGATTCGGGCTGTATATGTAATCAAGCGTCTCACTTGTGGCGTCTCTGCCTCTTATATATGACTTTGGCTCCTTTAAACCATCTCATAGTCATCTATCTGTGAGTTATCTGTTATGACACAGGCTCTTTGGTGTGCCATTTATATGAAGGTCTTAGATACGACACATAGATCTAGCCTATTCTAACTTCAATGAAAGGGCAGCGCAGTAGTAAGCTAAGATAGATGATCACAATACAGAAGTTGAGACAACTTCTACGTTAGTTTTAAGTGTTTTAAAGAAACCGAAGTTGAACAAAGTACCCAAGCTTAGTGCGCTTCGTAAAAATAAAGTATGATCGTCTTGCTTTGTCATCAGGAACGTCGCTTACGCCAGTGAAACTAGCTATCAACATGAGGCTCTATTACCTACGTTGTTGACTACATCTTTTCGGGATGGAGTAGGGGTTTTCTGGGTACATGTATTGATGGGGGAAGAGATGAATCGTCCAAAAGCGCTTCGATCTCGCTCGGATATATGTTGGTACAAAGAGAAACTCTGTTAAAGTAATAACAAGTTATTTATCGAAGTTACCCGGTATGTTTAGTTGCATAAACGCGCTTGCTCCTCCCGACGCGATCTCATCCAATTATCGATAAGGCCCAATTGGTAGGCCTCAAACCTCCCACCTAAGCTACCCTGGATACATCATCCATCCTTGCACAACATAGCATCACGCGAACGCTCATGATACAGCGGCAAGAGGCGTCCCCGATGTCGCCGCCCAGCGACCATGTCTTCGAGAGTCTCCAACTATTCAGAGAGGCGCACAAATGGCACCAGCGACAATGATAGCAACTCGAAGCCCCGCGCAGGCGCTCATTCTTCGAGAAGTTCCCAGCACGATCAACGAAGCGCCCGCTCCTCACAGACTGCTTATATAAATCCCGCTCACAAGCGATCCGCGTCGGGTAATCCGCGTCCCGCTAGTAGAAGCACCGAAGAGCGAAGGACTGAGCGCGTAACTGTGACGACCAAAGAAAAGTTGATCTCACGGACAAGGAGTCCCGAAAGACGACCCAAGGATGCGCCTCAGCCAGAGAAATGGAAGCCGAAAGAGGCGACCAAATCTCGCCCGTCGGATACGAAACTAAAAGAGCCAAAGCTTGACGCGCCACCTAGTATGTCTAAGCAATGTCCCAGTGTATCGAGAGTTTTTGGTCTAATCTTTTACCACTCCCTATAGCAATGTGGGATCCCGTAGTTAACTTAACGCCTCACACATCCGCACCTCTCGCCATTCGTGTATCGATCCCCCCTCCCGCCTCGGATGCGCCACAGTCGCTTCAGCCTCAGCCTCTACACGAGCTGTCCTTGGAGGCTCAGGAGGCGGCTATTATTGAGGATTTGCTGTTTGTTTTCATGGGCTACGAGGGGCAGTATATTCGCTATTCCTATTCGTATGATCCCAACGAGGAAAGAGACCGCCTCACCGGCCCTGAATTCAAACTACTTCCGGGACTCGATCCGAGCCTCCAAGATTTGACCATGTCAATGCTCAAAATGGCAACCCATTACTCAGCTCTCGAGACATTCGTCGACGTACAGAGCAGGGAAGAGTTTGGTGCTGTTAACCATGCTCTATGCGCTGCCATCAGGAAACTTTTGCAAGATTATCTAGTCATGGTTGCCCAGCTGGAGACTCAGTTCTTAACCAATGAGACTTTCACCTTACATCTCCTCAACGTTCACACTCTACCCACAAGTCAGATGATGTCCCAACTTTATTCATTAGCCCATGAACTACTCAAGAAGAATGCGCTTCTAGATGATGAAAGCGAGGAAGGCTCCGATCCTGACGACATCGAAGACATCTTGGAGAACCTGAAGCGAGGTGGTGATCTCGTGCCAGGGAACATGACCGGGAAGAACATCTGTAAGGGCGGCGTGGTTATAGATCTGGTCACCAAGAGACTGGAAACCATGTCTGGCGATCCCGCTGCTAGGTCATTACTCACGTCCTTACTACGCGATGCTAGTCGGCCTTATATGGTTATGTTGAACGAGTGGCTTCACCATGGAGAAATCAGAGATCCGCATTCCGAATTTCTCATTAAAGAGCAGAAGAGTATCAGGCGGGATAGGTTGCAACAGGACTACACTGACGATTACTGGGAGCGAAGGTATACTATCCGCAAGCACGATATACCTCCACAGTTGCAAGGCGTCAAAGACAAGGTTCTCCTGGCAGGGAAGTATCTCAATGTCGTACGGGAATGTGGAGGTGTCGACGTTAGTAAAGTTGCCCAAGACGTTCCCAAGTCATTTGATGATCCTAGGTTTTTGGATAACGTCAATAACGCATACGCTTACGCGAATGAGTCGCTCATGAAGCTGCTCTTAACCACGCATGCCCTCCCCGCAAGATTGCGGTCGCTAAAGCATTATTTCTTTCTCGATCCGTCCGATTATTTCACTTATTTCATGGAACTTGGCGCGTCGGAATTGAGAAAGGGAGTGAAATCCGTCAATATCAACAAGCTACAGTCACTACTTGACCTCGTCCTACGGCAACCGGGAAGCATCGTGTGTCTGGACCCATTTAAAGAAGATGTTCATGTCGAAGTGAACGAAATTAGCCTCATTAAAATGTTGCAGCGCGTCGTTAATATCACGGGTATTGAGCAAGGAGAGGCATTGCAACCCTTGAACAATCAGCCAATGGAATACGATAAGGATGCAACAGGTTTCACTTCATTGCAGCTGGACTACACAGTACCGTTTCCCGTATCATTGGTCATTAGCCGGAAGACAGTATGGCGTTACCAAGCGCTCTTTCGCTATCTTCTGTCACTAAGATATCTCGAGTCGCAGCTGTCGACCACATGGCAAACTCACAACACTCGGGTTGTCTGGTGCCATAAATCGTCAGCGAGGCGTATTGAGAACTGGAAGAGGCGAGTGTGGACCCTAAGGGCTCGAATGGTGGTTTTTGTTCAGCAACTACTCTATTTTTGCACCCTGGAGGTCATTGAGCCCAATTGGCAATCTCTGATGTCAAGACTCAAAGCCAAGGACGGTAGTTTGGATGGGTCGGGCAAGCCGGATCGAACCGTTGACGAGTTAATGCAGGATCATGTGGATTTCCTGGACACTTGCCTTAAGGGTTGCATGCTAACCAACGGCAAACTGATAAAAGTAAGTGGCTCCGAATATCTGCGGCTGCCGCGTTAAAGCTAACATAATCTAGATCCATTCTAAACTTATGAATACCTGTTCTCTGTTCGCAGGTCATATGGGATGGGTGACACAGCAACTCGAAAAGGGTGATCCTGACTTGATCGGGCCTACAAAACCGCCGAATATGACCGAAAAGGAGTGGAAACGATTCCACGCGCAAAAATATGAGAAGGAGAAGTCACGCGGGGATAACAGCCAGCTTCAGGACGAGGAGACGCGCATTGACAAGCTTTTTGATATTATTACGGTTTGGGAGAAGAACTTCAGTCGGCATCTGCAAATTCTGCTGGATGCCTTGAATCACTATGCCGCCACGGAGACGGTGGTCCTGCTGAGTTTGTGCGCCAGATTGGCAACTGCTAACTATGCAACCGAGTTCTCGGGTCCACGCAATGAGGAAGACGTCGCTGCTTAAGGAGCCATCGTTTAGTTACAATGGAATTTTTAATGCGATGACGTATCGGTGTGGAAGGAGTGTTTCTGAGGGTTGAGACTCACGAACGGCGTTCAGGCGAGTTGAAAACAGTTGGCATGAGGCGAAGCTGTCGGCTATGCAGTGAAGAGATACCTTGAATTATGAATTATCCCGTAGTCTTTAGACTTACCTAGGCTAATTCCAGAATATTTTTTACTGACTTTTGTAGCTTTTCGTGGATACGTTGATCGTCTACGACTCATCCTCTTTGGGCCCACCCTGAACTAAAAGGAATTTACCTACATAATATACCCCCTCACTATAAGGACAGCATTTTCACATGTGCAGCCAACACCCAATGCCTTCTAAATGCATAAGCTAGATTTTTATATATCTAGAGTAAAGATGTGGCCTATCCGGTCTCTTGACTTTTGTACGCCGGTCGATCTAATGCAATTGTCGTCGCATGTCGTCATTATGGTACAGCGTTGGTAGTGTACACATATCGCGTACTACATACTCCATCCTCCTCTTCCCCTTCC
This sequence comes from Hypoxylon sp. E7406B, assembly GCA_000931505.1. NCBI lineage: Eukaryota > Fungi > Ascomycota > Sordariomycetes > Xylariales > Hypoxylaceae > Hypoxylon > Hypoxylon sp. E7406B. Next base: position 104,005 of record JYCQ01000236.1, on the reverse strand, counting down.
CCTTATAAGGCAGGTCATAAATTTCGTCATGTGGATTAGTTACCATTAATCTCCTTCATGGCCTCAGCCGCGACCTTAGCCACCTGCGTCTTCTCAACACTCTTGCCGTCGAGCGGGCCGCCCGGCGCCAGCAGCTTGGCCATGACATCGCCGAACCGCACCTTCCCGGACCCCTCGCTCGCCAGCGCGGTCAGCACCCCCGAGACCATTTCGCGTAGTTGCTCCTCCGACACCTCCTCCACCCCGCTCTGCGATATGTACTCCTCGTAGACGGCCACCTGCGCCTGCTCCTTCTCGACCAGGTCCTGCCGGTTCGCGGCGGCGAATTCGGCGCTCGCGTCGAGGGAGGCCCGCTGCGTTTTCTTGAGGAGCGCGACGAGCTGCGCGTCCGTTGTTATGGGCGAGGCGGTCTTGCTTGCGTTCAGGGTCGCGGCGAGGATGGACCGGATTGCGGTTAGGCGGACGGCGTCTTTGGCGCGCACTACGAAGTGGGGTGTTAGCAATTGCTATTATAACTAACCATGGAGAAAGAAAGGGTCTCAATAGGCAGAATGTCGAATCAGGGATTCAAGGATGATCTCAGGCGGTGACGTACTTGCCGACTTTAAGTCAGCTTTAAGCTTCTGCAGTAGCGGCGGCGGCGCTGGCTCGTCGCTCGAGTAGAATCGTGCACTACATCTCTGGCTGAACGGCAACGGCGATGCGAAGCGTGTCCGTACCAGCAACCGTTCAGCGATGCGGTTTGAGGATCGTAAGGCGGCCATGGTTGGAAAATTTCTGGTGTAATTGCGAAATTGATCTCGTGTGTTTCTCGTCCGTTTTTTTCGGTCCGGGGAAGAAATTCAGGGGAGCTAGACCGAACTCGCGCCAATCGACGTTGATTTGTGGTACGGTGCAAAGTTCCGGGCCCGTCGAGCTTGTCTGCCGTCCAAGCGTAGGTTGCAGTTGGGTAAGTTAGGCAGCTAGGGTCGATCTCGGGACGTTATTGTCTGGTCTGGTACCTGGATATCACGATCGTCATAAGTCGGAGGGAAGCTGCAGACTCGAATAAAGTTTAGGGACTGCTTCCAGGCTCCCCATTGGTTCCCAAATCAATTTTAAGTTGCGGTAAAGTGAAGTTTCACTATAGCGATATTGCGCTACTAAATATTTGATTAAAGGCTATACCGGGAACTGCCTTTTTTAAAAACTGGCTACTTCACATGAAATCATCCCAACGCACATAAGACCATGACCCATGAAAATTACCTAGGTAGGATACCGATAACTTTTTTTCTCAAGTATTTCGATAAAAGCACATAGCGCATCTTTGTAATCCATGTCGTCCATGTATAATGGCCGCCGCTATGATCGACGGTCGGGTTAATTTGATGTGTTTAGGCACAACATTGACTTCTCAACCTCTCGTCACCGTTTCAAGGAGATATTACCTGCATCACATTAGATAGCAAAGGATCTGATAAATGTCACCTGACGGGGAATGGCAGCGAGATTGTCTACCGTGTAGCATGGGTCGGGATGGACGTCTACATCCGCGGGAGACCGTAGGGTCCACTGCCATCACCGTACAGCCCAACGGTTTTCTCCTTGGCCGCCACTTCGTTACACAGTCACATAATCAATCACATTCAAGAAAAGAGACAAACTGGTAATGGGGTGACACAGACGTTGCCATCGCGGTTGAGTGCCTAATCTATGTTAAACAGAATAGCACTTTGGGCGCCCGGGCCGGCTGGGTTGGTAATCCTACGGGGGTAACACACACACTCACTTTCTCTTACTACTCGCCGTTGTAACGTCGTTCTGAGATGATGGTCACGCTGTTGCTCTCTCCGTAACAGTGGCAAGCTGGTAGGGTAGGCTCAAAAGTCTAGAACACGGCATTTAGAATTTGGAAACATAACAAGACCGGGGGTTGGCCCACTGGGTAGTTGGTCCGCCCACGACTAGGACCGCACGGTAATGCGGGATGCGATCAAAAGGAGATGCCGTGACAGCGGCTCTAGCCGCCCGTCCTTACATACTCGAACGGGGCGTGTTTCTTGAAGCTGGCCAGTAAGATGAGACATTGACGTGTTACGTATCCAATGTACCTTTATACCTGTATACCCTAGAGTTACGCGCGGAAACAACATGTGTAGAGTTGGGCAGGAGGTACCCTATGGGTATTTGCGCGATTGGGTTGAGACACTCGACCCGACTAGCTGGACCCGAGACTCTGGTAGAAGGAGCAAAGGGCATCCCATGATTTGTTGCTTCCCTTTTGGCTGCAAACCTTAAGCTGACCTCACATCTTCCCGTCCAATATCTCCACACGCCCCTCTCCGTCTTCTCCATCTCCTTCATCCTCTTCATCTGCTTCCAATATGCCGTCTGCCTTGCGAATGCCCTTCAAACCAAACGCACAGCAGCTCTATGTCAATGTGGAGTCTATAAATGCAGCCGTGTCCTTATCTGCGGATTGCCCAACGTACAAAGTGCAAAAGAAGCCCCGTCCCCGGCCGGAAGGAAGATGGACAAACGCCATGCCAGCCTTACCAGCCCTACCAGCCCGCCCAAAAACGTCTCTATCCAATAACCCATGCCCCATGCCCCATCCCTAGGTCAAACAACCGATCAAGCCACACGATGACCACCCGATCACCTTGATCTACGTCTTCCTTCGCCACGCCGCACGCCTCGTCTCCAACGCGGCAAGGTTCCCCTCCCCTAAGAACCGTCCAAACAGTCGCCCAACGGGCCTCAGCGCCTCGGCTTTCTACCGACACATACATACCTTTGAATACTACTTGTTAGCAACCTAACAGGCGTTCTCTTCGATGGAAGCTTGAAAGCAAAGGCCACTTACAATCGGAAATATGGCTGTTGTTTTACAATGCTAGTCATCAGCAACACGTTGGGCATTCGAGCTCGAGGGCGGTGTCAGGGCCTCACCTTGAGGGCAGGATTACTTGCTTCTGCTCTTGCCTGTGCCACCAAGACGTGGAATTCTGTAATCGTCATGCTGCAAGGTGTCAACAACTTGTCAAATGCAGGGCCGGGATGCCCTTGAAAAAGTTAGTGTCCGACATACCCTAGTAGTTCTGTGAACGGGTATAGAGCCAAGGAACCAAGCAGCAGCCGGACGTTTTCTTGATTGGCGGCGCCGATATCGAATTCCCTCTGACCTGCGCACAATGTTAGGATCAAATATTCGGAATACACTGGGCTGCCATACTATCAGACCAACCGCACATTGGAAGGGGAATCACTATTATATGAATTAGTAAATGTTGCTTCAATGTGTTGAGGGATTAATCCAGGACTCAGGGGTCTGCTCCGAACGTGACCTAAGTGGGCAGAGCCCCTTCCGGGATGAAATCGTTTAGGGGTGAATGAACCCTCGGATACATACTTCGCTCCTCGACGTCGGTAAAACCTGCGTGTCTCATCCAGTGTCCAAGACGCCGTGGTGCCTCTGGGTTTTTAAACTGCGACATTGCTGTTCGGTACTTATCTGACCATTGACGAAGCGCGTGGCCTATAAGAAAGCTGTTAGGTACATAGTCGCATTCAGCCTCGAACTTCTATCACAGGCTTACCGTCTGTCAAAGTACCGTTATCGGATTGCGCATTAAAGTCAATCTCAACCATCTGACACCACCCGCCTCCGCGCAGGCATCGCAAGATATCGCGCATGTATGCTTGCCATCGATTACGATCGATACCTCCCGCTACTAGTCTGCTATTTACGAGGTCGAAATGATTGGAATTGAATTGAAGCCTGGAGGGACACAATCTGAGAATTTTGTTCTGATGACCGGATATTTCGATTCTTACGGCATATTGAGGTTATCGACATTGAGGTAGAGGTTCTCTACGCTCTCCTCGGGGTTGTAGTGGTGGGGGCTCACATCGATGCCAATGACCTAGGCGCTACTGTGTTAGCTAAAAGGGGTCTTGAGACGAAAAAAATATTTTCTTCTCTATGCTGACTACTAGCATCGAGCTCACCAAATCCGTCGTCTTGTGGTCGCAATGCGCTTGCTTCAGCGACTTTCTAGTTTCAGCGCGCGGCCAGGGGCCGTAAAGGCAAATCCAGAAGAACGCAGGCCTGCCATATCGCTAGGGGATGTAAAAAGGTTGTCCATTCGAAGACGCAAGGATTAGAGGAAATACTTCCAAGGAAGTTTGTTCCTGGGAAAGTGGGATTCGTGAAGAGCAGCTGCTCCAAGAAACGAAGCTATACATGCCTCACAACGGGGATTCTCCCAAGCTACCTGAAAAGCCCACAACCCCGTCCCGAAGCCACAGTCGAGTACTCGTCTTAGTGATCCCATGGGCGGAAAGATAGATCTTCCGTCAAACACCATGGTCAAGACATCGTGCTGGATGCGCAAACGGATGGTCTCATCCTGTGAGAGGTACGCCTACGTCAGTTCCTAGGCCGGATTCGAAAGGGGGTGTCCTTTTTGCGGCTACAGACCTCGTCAACCGGTACGAAATATATCTTGCGATCCACGGAGAAACGTTGATATGACCTGTTGTGGTGGGKGAATGTTTCGCGCACTTCGTCGGTGAGCTCCTCGGTATCGGCGTGCCTGTTGGGGTTTTAGTGAGCAGGGGAGGTTCTGCTTATGCTAGGGGKATTATATCTACCCAGTCATTTTATAATGAGGCAAATTCCGTCGAAGGATTCGAAGCAAAAAAATCTAGTTAGGATACCGAGAGGCTGGATCATAGCTAACTAGCTATGGGGTCGAGGTGACGTGTGGCGTGGGCGAACAGCTATAGACTTCCGAATGACGGCTTTTAACCAGTCCGGCTTTCTCGGTTTGGGCTTCCAACACCATCGACACCCACCTCCTCCTCGATGAGGAGGCCGTCTGATCTCCTCTCTTCCCTAGGTACATGGGACCATTAGTGGCAAGTGGTATATTGCAAGAATAATAAAGCTGTTTAGGCGTGTGTGGAGCCATGGCCCGGTCGAAACAACCACATTGGTCACACGTCCACAGCGTGAACCCCACGAGCTGCTGTTCGCCGATCCCAGGTACTACGGTTACTCCCTATGTATGCACCAGACCTTCCTGATCAAATCCGCTCAGCTATAGATCAGTGAGGCATAAGGGCAGGCATCTGACGTTTCTAGCCTGTTCCTCTCAGTTGCTTCTATGACCCAATGCACCCGCACTAGTTCCCGTCTCTGCTTCTGCATTATCCATCGGAAAGAAGGGACGTTGCTGCCCAAGCCTGCTTCTAGCTCGTGTGCTTGGCGTATACTCCGCCCAATGGCTATTTGATTTGGGTGCTGCGGAGGGTTTACATTGCATTGAATGACATATAGCGCAGAAAAGGTCTTATATCTGGCTAGGTGGGATTTAGCAGCCACGTATGAGACTCAACTCATGCTTGTGATTGATCGTACTGATTCGGCAGTCTCTCGGTACTCTGGCAACCTTTCTTTTAAAGCTGCTGACAGTTACTGTACTGTGCCTAATGTTGCTTTCAACAATATCCGGGTCAGTTGATGCGGCCGTGTCCAAGGGTTTGGAAGTTTGGACGGTGCAGCCGCGTTCAGCGCGCAGAACTTCAGACAACCCAAAGAGATTTGACAGCAGCATTGGAAGACCAAGAATCAAAAGCGCCCATGGAAAGCAGGAGAACATTTCCGTCTAAATATTTTTTTTTAGCTTCATTTTAGAAGAACGGCCAAATTCAGCAAAGCTCATCAAGGGAACCTTAAGATCCAGCTTATGGACAGGCTGTGGCTTTACTTCCACGTGCCCCTATCCGGAATACACACATGATGACAGCCACACCAACGGGTACTCCCAGCAATCGTGGGCCTTGGCTACCTCTTAGGATTCTCGAATCCTTCGAGCCGCTACATATCCTGGGAAGCTAGAATCCAAGACCCCTGACGGCTACCAGGAGAAGATACACGAAATTCTTTGGTAAGCATGGCACTTGCAGCCTGACTCAGAAAGAATATATTACTTGCCGATGGCTTTTAATCTACTACGGGATTTGAAAGTGGTCAGTCACAAACGAATTTCACGTACGTAGCGGGCCACCATGACGACAGGGATGGAGAACTCGAATGGTCGTCTGGTTACAGTAACTTGTTCGCAAAGCGACTAGGTCGGATCATTTGCGTCCACCTAGTATTAGTACATATGCACGAGAGGAGCAGACTGGCCCGGGTCTTGGGACGACAAGATTGGGGTGACGATCGTGGTGCCTACTATTACTCACAACTCCTTATGTGCGACTACCCGGACGGTGAAGAGATTACGGGATTACCTTATTTTAGTATGGCTTCCTCACACCGCCACTGTGGTCTGATGGAAGCTAAGTTTAACAACTCGGCTAAGAAATCACCAACGGCGCTTGACCGTTAAATGCCCGTTTTAACTGTTTTGAATTCCGTCTGGGTAGGACGACGACTGCACAACATCACTAGGACTGCCATGGGATGTTATTATGGCCTGCACCCGTATTAATGGGTTTAAGGACACATACGCTACAAAAAAGGATCAAAACAAGCGGGCCGTCGCAGTGGAGATGGCCTTAAGAGGGACAACGCTAGGAATTGGGGGGTGGCGGCGATCTCCAAGTGGCCGGTACGGCAGTACCGATACGTTTCCGTACTGATGAGTACTGTAATGTACTGACTGGCTTTCAAACAGAAGGCCTCCTATCAGCTGAACGAAAGGAGGGCACTACCCCGGACTGGTCACTGTTTCAACAGCGGAAGTTCCCCTGCTGAGAAGTATAACGAAGTCTTCTATGATGACTTATCCGCCTGAGTGGTCCATAAGACGGTTTTCCATTTGTAAAAGGGACTACGAAACCCAAGCCGGCGAAATCGATATCCACGTTACTAATAAAAACTCCTTGTCAAGACGACTGGCATAGGTCTGTCCATTTGTTGTTCGACGCTAGTCAGTTACCCCTGGTCCTACGACAGGATTATGGTCGGGACAGGCCCACACACGGTTAAAGCCTTTGTGGTCCTCATACATACGGTACTACACACGCACGCAATTTTTCCTGCCGCTGGGATAGCGCCCGCCCCTCTGGATCACACTCTCATGCTTCACAATGGGTCTTCTAATCGGTCACGGTTGAAATCGGCATATCCGGGACTTCGGCCCAAGTATTCCTTTCTCGATCGTACAATCTGCAATCTCGATTATAGCCAGCCTCCTTGAGCTGCATAGCTGAACTTCTTGCAGTATGGTATGTACCTATCATCACGGTCGTCATCATCGCAATTATAATCACAATCATGTGTCTTACTTTATTATGAGCCATGCATTAGCGTGTACCAGAGTATCGGGTCAGACACTACAGGCGTGATCGTATCCGGATCTAAAAGAGAAAAGAGCGGGAAAAAGGCCGGGCTCAACGACTAATTTGACCCAGCCTCACTCTCCGATGCGAGGATCGCCAATGGTAACCCTTGTTTATCATTTACCATGCAAATCTAACAATCATCGACAGCCCTGGTTGGGATTGTCATGGTCGCCAGAGGAACACATCTCTCGTAAGCAACGATCACCAGCGACACCGTCCACAGCAAAATTTTATTAATCACGTGGGAATTGGTGGGCTATGGAAGGCGTGAATACGGTATCTTTGTATTACCAGCCCGAGCGACTGGTTCTATTTCCCGGAGTAGCTTGGCTAGCCTACCAACGCTAGAAACTGAGGGGTCGGTTAGAAGGCAGGGTGCTACCCTGCGGGAAGCTCACGTTGGAACTTTTTGAGGCTAGATTGGCTTGCAGTTCACCGTTCCTGCGCGCCACCCTTGATTGGTAGGATGACTCCAAGCCAAGACGTAGTCATTCCCAGGATGCGGGACACCGTTACCAGGCCTCTCGCTCCTTTCGGGTGCGGCAGCATGCAGACGCGAGGCGAGGGTGCCTTACCGCGTACGCGGAAACGCCTTACACGTCTGCTGCGACTTTGATGTCAGTGCTCGGGCATTGGGAGGTTAGCTGTACACCCGGGCTCTTACCCAGCAGCTTGGTACAGCGATCTCTATGGATAGCTGACATTTGCGCTGGTCCTATTCAGGCTGTTTCACCAGTCGCCGTTTCATACCTTACCACATGGAGGAGCGGTGCTAAGCATTCTCCAGAACGCCATCTATGTAATTCCCCCTTCCTATTGACTAGGCTACATCATACCGAATCTTCCCATCTCGCCGCCGCCTGACGACAATGACGTATATATCCATGAGGTCTCTTACGATGGGATACCAACCATCTGCCGAGAAACGCGGCATGCTACCCAATGCAGCTGGAGTATACGGCGTGCCATGCAGGGAGGCTGTACATATTGAAGACGAGGTTTCATACGATACGACCGAGCTATTATGTCGACGTCGACCTGATAGGCACGAATTCGATACCGTACCTAGTAAACACAAGGTAAGTACGTCAGTAGGGTAACAAGACAGCGTAGCAGTCCCAGGCAATGCAAATATGCAGCATGAGCTGTTCTTTGAGCCCCCAAAAACGCGCCATCAGTCTGATACATCAGGTTGCCCGCCTCTCATATCCGCAGCCCCTCTCTGTAGTCTTGTGGTTTCTTTATTGCCTCGGTGTATCAGGGAGACGTTACTGGGCCTTGTCAGCGCAGCGTCTTGACGTAGGTAAGGCGGAATGGCATGTGTATGGAGGAGGAATTAGGGGGGGAGGGACAGTGGTATGTATGATGTGGTGTGCGATACCCTAGATATGTACGGCAGGGCAAGGCGAGACAGGGTCTAGGTGGCCCGACGGCGCGTCCTTCGGGCAGACCCCCAATCGCGGGCCGCCCGCGGCCTCGGTCGGGGGGGTAAAGTGTGGGCTTGACGTGGTCTCTCTTGCTGGGGTCTTCGTACATTACAGATTGCGCTTTGAAATGTGATCAGTCACATATCACATTTCTCATTTCGTTTCGCCCTGGGTCGGTTCTGTTCCCTGAACCTTGCTTGCCGCTACTCCTTCCCTTTCTCTTGGAACTGATGGCTGCAGCTAGTTTTAAGCACTGACGTTCTATTTTCTTTTTGTATTTTTTTTTCTGCTCAACGGTTTTTTGTCATTGGCTTTTAATTATTATTAATTATTTTTCTTATTTCTATTTTCTATTTTCCATTTTTCTCGTAATTTGATAATATCATTATTGTGGATAGATCCGCGCCGTAATAAATTTTTTTTTTTTTCGTTTTAGGATTAATTTTTTTTTCTCAGCTTGTGACTTGGAATTTCTTAGTAAGCAGAGACGACTTACCGGTATTTCGTTTTGCAGCCGCATGGCGTGACTGCGACTGCGACTGCGACTGCGACGGGCGCGTTGCTGGAACGCTGGATGGAGGTCATGTACATACCCATAGCAGGTACATACATGTGTAGGCAGGCAGAGAGGACGGGAGAGAGTTGTAATTGGTTCCCAGGTACCGGCGGTAAAGATGTAGAATATCCAGCCCGCTCCAACATGCGGCAACGTGACTTCGGGGTTTGCTTCTGTGTGATTCTGCTGCTGCTGCTTCTGTGGTCGTGGTTGTTGTTGCGGATTACGGTGGACTGACGACATGACATACATACAGGGGAATATGGGTCTCCATCATGCCTCTCTGCCTCAGATCTAATTTCCCTTAATACCGCATTGAGGGGCGTGGGCATCCGACTTTACTCCTGAACTCGTTATTTACTACCAAATTCTCTTAAATGCGGACGGACTTGAGCTGACTACCTACGTATGTACGTAGGCTGCGAGTTGGTATGCCCGCAGGCTGCAAGACATCTTCTAATGTGACTATATATAGCGCTGCAATGACAAATAAGCCGCAATTTGGAAATAGACAAGCTCAAGTTTTTTCATATCATACATAGTACCCGTAAAGTGTGATAGATTCGCAACCTGCCATGCTATGATGCTGTTGTCTACTATTGTACACTCAGTAGTAAACCCAATCCCTGTGTTTCTCTTGTCTACCCGCGTAGGTTCATGCAATTCGATGTTCCAGTCCATGATGTTTCTTCTATTTCGGTGTCCACGGGGGTCAACCAGCTCGAGCACTGTTAGCAGTGCCATGTCCGTTGCGGTTCGGGAAGAATCGTCCCGTTAGTGCTTAACCCCTTATTTCCCCCCTTGTCCCGCCGGATCCACTAGGGGCCAGCAGGAAAAATGTCAATTCTCTTCGGCCTTTGATGTTTTCCTCCGTAGCGTAGGACCATATTCGTACAAAAACATCCCATAACACCCACCCCCTTCCCCCCTTTCCCTTTCCCCACTCTTACGTCTGACCGGGAGGCTTAGCACCAGGTGAACACGGGATTCCTAGTCTTCACCGTTTCAAGACGCTCCACAATCACCTTACGTCTATTCCCGTCCATGGTCTCCGCTGCTGCATATCCTAGATCGCCCTCGATGTCCTCATCTTCGTCCTCGTCGTAAGCATTGCCGTTTCCGTATAACTTCCCGGCGATCGAGCTGCCGTTTCGCCCGTTGGCGCTTGTCGCGAACGAGTACCGCCGCTCCTTACGCGGTGTGTACATGTTCATGTTCGAGCGGGTCGGGCCCTGGTAGCTTGACCGGGGGCCACGAGACATCTTTGGACGGGAAGCATTAGGTGATTCCGTTGATGAGATTGCGTCGAACGGGTTCTGGTTTAAGCCATTAGGTGTGGGCGTATAGTCCGCCGTGGCGGGCTCCGTTCGATCAGGCGACTGCTCGTGGGAACTCGCTAGTTCGAAGCGTCCAGGGTTCGGCAGAGGACTGGTGAAACCGAGGAGGTCGTCTACGTTCGCAGGCGCCGAGGACGAGTTGGCCGCGCCAATGTCCATCTCCTCTTGGATCGTTCCACGCGCCTCGTGTTCGGCCTTGCGACGCATGTCGGACGATGTTGCGCGCATAGGCACAGCAACAGGGACCTCGACCAGGTCGTCCCAGACGCATACCCTGGCGCGTCGTGTCAGCTCCAGCGGGCCGTGATCCGGAGTCTTGAGCGTCTCGACAACGTTCCACGCTTGGCCCTTCATGACAGCCATTTGGCGGGAGAACATCTTCTCTTGGAAATCGGGGTCGATTTGGAAGACCTTGCGCAGCTCGAGCGAAGTCTGACTCCACCATTGCGTAGACGTGAGAAGGGGAAGGAAATGTTCCCGAGTCTTCTGTGAGAAAGGTCGCCCGATAAGATCAACAGGAAGAAAAAGCCAACCGAAAGGAAAACTGCAGATAGTGAGTATACTTTCATATTTATTTGAGTTGGAATATTTACCTTCGCCATGCGTCTGGATGTTTCCACGGCCACGATAGGGAATTGTCGATTGCTCCAATTGATATCTTGGGATCAGGGACTTTGCTTGTCGCGGCTGTACTCATGGGTTTCTGGGTTTTATAAGGATTGGGGCTTCTAGATTTACTCCTATTTGTTGTTAAGTCAACAGGTCTTGGAGCTTGTTCCTCCTCTTCCGGGATGTCCATGTTAAGCTGTGGAGGATCAGAAACGATTGATACTGCTCCCGCATCCCAATCGACTTTGACCATCCAATTGTCAAGGCCTCTATCCGTATTTCGCATAATGTAATCTAAGATGACAAGCTTCTCAAGCTCCTCACGGAACGCCTGCTTCAAGGATTCGGTCCACCTAAAATTGTCCGGCCCAAGAGGCCGTTGTTCGGGAGTACTATGCTCGTCCTCGCTTTCGCTATCAACATCGCGGGCGGCTCTACTAGTCGGCCGGCAGTTATCCGCCCACCTCCTTTGCTTATGCCGGTGGGTGTCGTTTGAGCGGAAGCTAGACCAATACTGGTCTGGCCAAGGGTGTTCTCTTAGGAACACATTAGCGTCCTTAAACCCCTTAAGGAAAACCTGGAAACTCCCTGGCTTTGCTGGAAGCGGTTTCTTCTTTCTATAATAGGCTCGGCGGTCCCAATATGGATAATGAAATGACTTGGATGATAAATACACAACGTCGGTATAGGGGACTATGTGGGTACGGAGTTGGCAATCGAGGACGTACGCCGCCGCTTCGCTCACGTACGAGAGGTTGGGAATCAGACTGAAAACACGTTAGAGTCTTTTGCTTTTGCTTGGAAGAGTAAACACTCACCATGCTCGGCCGAAGCAGCATGGGAACAAATTTCTGTGAATCCACTTGTTCCACTTTGGATTTCCCGCTGCGTACGGCTCTTCATCCTTGGGTTTGAACACACCAACAATCTTACCGTCGGTGTTCCGCGCGAAATAGCTTCCAGAACTTCCTTGCGTAATCAGACTCGGGTGCATGCCTTGGTCGATGGCAGTACGCACGCTATCCACAATAGCTTCGAACTCGGCTTTGGACATGGCAGGGCCGGGCATGGCAGCAAGCGCCTCGAGCGTAGCAGGTCGCACACCCTCGGGAGGTTGGAACACACTGTAGTGAATCTCGAGACGCTCCTCCTCGCCGGTAGCCTTTCCCTTCCCCCTTTTGAACTTCGAAGCAATTTCGTCGGCCCATCTTTCCAAGCGTGCATTGATAGCCTTGAGGTCAACACCAGAATTACTTCTCATTCGCTTCGGTCGATACTTTTGCTTTGGGGCAAGTTTCGGCGAGGTCATGCCCGAGTGAGGCCTTGGCTGGGTAATGGGGGCATAGCGTGGAGCGGACTGCGGTTGCAGCGAAGCGGTGCTCTGGGCCAGAACATCATCGTCGGAATCATCGCTGAATTGGTCTGCTTGGGCCAGGCGTTCATAGCCCGTGGTAGCCGGCCGATTTCGAGGCATGATGGTGGAATAGATGTAGAGGGTTCGGGGACCTAGTTTCGGGAGAATTATTGCATTCTATCACGTCGCCTGGACCCAGCTCTAATATTGTGGTCCTGCCCCTGTCTCGTATTTAATAAGTAGCCCAATGCCGAACGTGAGCAATTTCCAACCAGGGGGTTAAAAGAATGGAAATAATAGTTTAGCTGAGCAAAAGAGAAACTATAGAAACAACATCAAGTGCTTGAAACAGAAGAAGAAGAAAAAAAAAGGTGATATGCTGTTGTGCGTGAGTCGATGGTCTTCTGGCTGAAGATGTCGAAACACGTCACGTCAATGGGTGGTATTCCTTGGGAGCTGGACACTTCCAACAGGACGGCGTTTGCAGCCCCGAGTTTACAATCTAAGGTCCCTGGGTCCCCACCAACGGCCCCACTTACCAATGCATATGGAATACTCCATTAGATGGAAAGTCCCGATGTTTGCCTACAACATGGGATAGTTGAAATTCAAGGAACTGCCAAGTTGCATAATCGCTTTTAATTATCATAGCCGTAATCCCGCCCCCGAACCAGTCTTGATTACCTAACCAAGCTGCTCTCTCTCTCTCTCTCTCTCTCTCTTCCTCACCGCCATAACTGCGCATTACATTTATCATTGCCTACATGTACTGTGTAAGCAAGTTTCATGAATAGCTGCAAGCAACGTAGACTTACCAGCTCCTTAATCTCCGGAAATCCAATGAGCGATGTAAGGATTATATCAAGATTCCTACGTCGTCGAGCCCCCCCTTCCAGGCTCCTAGACTAGGAGGGACTAAGTCTCCATGTAGTGTAAAATGTAAGMCTCTCCATGCCGTCGACCCCGCCTATCGGAGGCTTCCGCAGGTATTAAATCAAGTCCAAGAGACGCCGTTTCACAAACTAGGCAGCCCTAGATGGATTATAGCCAATTCATATCTGGGGAAAGACACCTATATATCTACAGATTATCCCGAAATACCTCACACGAAGAGACACGACAGCGCGGTTCTTCACGGGAGCATTCCCTCGAATCAGATAAATCCAACTCTTGAGAGATCAGCTCCAATCGCACCAATGAGACTTCCATCACGCGATCCCGTACATCATCTCAATCCGTCTGCTTTACAATAGGCTGGCCTACCCGAGTCATCTGCAGCCAGAGTTGTACCAGGGCTCGCACACTTGTCGAACCATCTAAGCACCATCTTCAACTCGCTCGGCATAGTCTGAGCTCGGAAACTCTCGATTCCAGGCCAAGCATATCAACCGTTCCTCGCTAGTCTCGAGAAAGGGAGAGGCTCCAGCGAATAGTGTCCACTCTATCCCAAACAGAGTTTCTCTATCTCGACACAAGATTTACGTCAGTTACACTAGGCTGGTTGGCCAATCGTATCTATCCCGTCAGTCTAGAGATGCACCAATCCAAGACGGTCTGATTTGAAGATCCAAAGCAGTGAACGTCGATCCCAACCCTGCCATTTGGCTCCTGTAGCTTGGACGGGCAACTTTCGTTGATCTCTGGTCCCTATCCACCTTGGGGTTCCTGGGGCTTTCTCTTGGCTTTCCGTGCCGATGTGATCCAAGCTCACGTCTCGGGATTGTCTCTTATGCAAGACTATTTCTTCCCGATTCCACACTGCTCATTTCTCCCTGCATCCCCTTTTCCAGACTCAACCCACCCGGTCGTGCTGATTCTAAGGTAACAAATCAGTGGTTATATCTTCCACTTGGCCGCATAATTCGTTCTACAAACAGCCCTACCACTGACACGCCCTAATCATCTGTCTCGTCTAATATTTACTTCCCTATGGTGATTCTCGATAGCCAGCAAACGACAGTATTAGGTGATTTCAAGTGAAGCACAGGGGCAAAAAGTCAAGTTTCATCAGAGTTACTATCAGTTCCCAAAATGGCTACAACAGCAGTAGCAAACGAAGGCTACCTCGATATTACACTTACGACATTCTCGACACCTGAGCCTGACAATCAACGAGGGCGCAAACGGCGCCGCAGCCCACCAGGGACTCTGGCAGTTACAGCAGCACGACTACCATCAACAGAATCTGCTACGTTCCGTGGACGGTGCAGACACCGTTCAACTTCAAGACTCGATGCGTCGAGAAACACGTCACGGCTCCGGGGCGGCTCCTTGTCTCCAACTCGCAGGAAGCTTATTCGAGTTGTCCAACTAAACCGCCATCGAAGCCAATCACCATCCAGATCCCGCTCGCCAAACACCCAAGAGTATTCGAAGCGAAGGCGGCAGAGAACACAAAGCCGAAGTCGAAATCACGAGGTCGAAGCAAAGAAAGCTAGTGAAACCGTCGCGACTTCGTTCCTCCGCCATGAGATCGTGATCAGGAATGACAGTTCCTCCCAGAAGTCGAAACAAGATGGATGACTTGGATTGAGTTTGAGAGCTGGATAACACAAGTCCAGCTATGGCTCTCTTAGGACAGTGCGTGGCACAGAAAGACCAGTATGAGGTTGTGCTGGATTACAACTACCCTGACACTTGTACAACAAACATGGCCGGGTGACTTACGAAGTTGATTTGAAGATGATTATTTCCAGTACTCCGTTATCACAAATTAGGTACGAAGGGAGTCAGGCGTATGGATGGAATGGAAACAGTCGTTGCTTGTGTAAGAATGAGAAAAGGATCAAATACTACATGTAGGGGCAGGGTTTAAAAAAAAATGAATTGTACTTTTCGATAACATTAGTATCAATTGGCAACATATGAAAGAAAAGAAAAAGAAAAAAATTAACGGTCGTTTGCAAGCCTCGGAAGTTTTGAGAGTTGATCAAGTCTGGGGAGAGAAGACGGGATTTGGATTGGATGCCAAGAGGGCCCCACGCCGACGATGCCTGCATCTGCATCAGCTAAATTGGGTCCCTCAGATCTGCGGGGCACGTGGCCATGGGGAGCACAGAAATTGAGAAGAGAGGGAGGTGTTAGTTGGCTAAGGTGATGCTTCAGCTGGTCAGCAGACCAATCAAGCATTTTTCACTATCAGTTCTGATTTGCGACGCGTCCCACTCGGGCAGTGAGAGAGTAACTTCAGTACTAAGGTAGCTGCAGCAGCAGCAGCCTTTTGGTGGGCATCGAGGTACATACAGGCAAGGCAGGCAAGGCGGGGGGKTTTGCCCAGAAGCTGCGCCTATCGGTTGCTAACGTTGATTTGAACCCTGTTGCCCTTTCCATCCATATTGGCCATTGCCCTGACCGTTAGGTACATGTAGGTAACTTCGTACCGTCATTGTACCCCTCCATACAGCGCAGGAAGCGTCAATACATTACATGTATGTACATACCTCCCACCTCTCACGTCAACCTAATGCGTCCCGAAGTGTTCCTAGTCTAAAGCCACCAGCCAACCATATTCGCCGGTCCGTGAATTTCAGAAGCTTGACTGTCACATCCACTCGCAACTATCTCACCCTACCCGGCACCTAACATTGTCCTCGTGACGACGTTAACTATCGAGATTTTTGTCTTCCTTTTTCTTGACTTTACTTTTGATTTCGAGCCTCAGGCTAGGCTCTTGCTTTATTATTCCCTCTAGAAATACGCACCTACCCTTCGACCTTGGCCCTTCTTTCATGTTTTCCTTTTCCCTGTCGGCATCCATACGAGCAGCCTCGCCGATGCCCATCTCCAACCGCGCAACCAATCTCTTACGGCGCGCGCTCCTCTTTGTCATGGTCCCTTAGATCTCCTTCCAAACGCCTTGACAACGACAATTCTGCATGTAGCCGCGCCTCACAGGCGATCACTGGTCAGGAAGGAAGGCAATATGGCCTCAAACAACCACCCGCAGGGTAACTACAACCATCTTAATAGTCCTTTTTACAACCCTACTACTACTACTCCCTCGCCAGAACCAACAGGAAATTGGAGTCGCCCTCCCGACGTAACCCACCAATCTACACCCAAGAACATACCCCGAGATGTCACTGACGTATTGTGCGAGGATAAAGCTTCCATACAGAACGGACCCTCGAGACTCAATCTGAACCCAGCTCTTTTACTCAACCCCAAAGGCTACGGTGCCGCCTCTCCCTCTGCCCGACAAAATGCTCCTCCTAGTAGACCTCATCTCAACGGCTCGAATAATTCGGCCGACATCGAATTCCAATTCTCCAACCCCCAAGACGGGTTTGCCACCACCGCCCAATCCGCCTATACCAATGGCCACGCCATAACACAGCCTAATAACTTCGGTGATATGATCGATCGCATGAATAATGTCGAACAACGAACATCTGTGCCCTATAACAAGCGTCGAAAGCTCGAGATCGAAAACGACATTGATCCGGCGCGCGCGTTTAGGAATGGTGGCAGCGGAGATGTCGGTCAATATGTTAGGGACAGACGACAAGAGGCGGCTAATCAGCAGCCGACTAGACGCGTCGAGGCCGTAGATCTCACTGACAGTAGTGAGTCACTTTCCCCGATCTCATTACGGATTCAGCTAACATCACATAGCGGAGGAAACTGATCTCACGTTGCTACAGGCTCCGAAAGAAGAGGAAATCTGTTATGGCATGATCCAACATGCGAGATTAAACTGCCACATTGTCCCAAGCCCCAAGCCTGGCGCCATCTCTCTTATGCCAACCTACTGGCCTCAAGTTAAGATCGTCTTGAGAAGAAAAGTCGGCGAGGCGTCTACTGTTATTCACGCCTACGACCATACGCGCAAGATAGTAGGAACTGTCGATTCCCATACGTCGTCCGGCCTTGCAGCACTGCTAGACTCCCGCCTACAACTCAGGACCGACTGCAGAATACCTACAAGACAGAAGATGCCGGGTGAAGAAGCCGGAAGGCAGACGTCAATAAGCTACACCTTAGACCTCATGCTTTATGGCCCTCGTAAGAGTGGCAGGRCTGTTGCTAGACATCTTTCCCAGAGGAATATCTGGCTTCGAAATCCCCCGAGAGTCGATCCAGGCATAAAATACGAGAATCCACAGCTTGTTGAAGGACCTAAGCCGCCACCTGCTGTCAAGGAACAACCTAAGATGGTTTTCCCTGCCCCTGTGGCCGCCCCAGCGATGCGAAGTGTCGAAGAAATCCGTTCCGAGGTAATGGGAGTTTTCGATTCACTTACAAAGAGCGAGGAACTTCCCGAGATGGAGCCCGGCCCCCGAGTACAGACAGAGCTCTTGAAGCATCAGAAACAGGGACTTTACTTTATGACTGCCAAAGAACAACCCCGCAAGTTCGGCAGTGACGGCAAGATTGCGGATTCATTCTGGCAAATTCGTCTGGGCATGAACGGTCAGAAAATATACTACAACGTGATCACAGGCCATTCACAAAATTACCCTCCTCCCGAGACGCTCGGCGGCATCCTTGCAGATATGATGGGTTTGGGGAAAACCTTGAGCATCTTATCTCTCGTTACCAGTTCCCTCGACCAAGCTGAGAACTGGTCGAACCTCGCACCTATTCAACCACAAGCTCCTCCTCCGCCCAAGAAGAAAGCCAGTTCTTCGGGGCAATTCGATGTACCCGTACCACAGGTATTGGCATTAACACCACTCAAGCAGAATGCCAAAGCAACGCTCTTGATATGTCCTTTAAGTACGATAAATAACTGGGAAGAGCAAATCAAAGCTCATATCAAGCCTGGCCAGCTAACGTATTATGTCTATCATGGGTCTAATCGCATTAAAGATCCCAAGAGGCTTGCTGCGTTTGACCTTGTCCTGACCACTTATGGCTCTGTTGCTAGCGAAGTAGCATCGCGTAACAAAGGAAAAACAGGTGCTTACCCCCTCGAAGAGGKGGGATGGTTCCGTGTAGTCCTTGATGAAGCTCATATGATACGAGAGCAATCAACGCTGCAATTTAAGGCCATCTGCCGCCTACAAGCCAATCGCCGCTGGGCTGTAACCGGCACTCCCGTCCAAAACAAGCTAGATGACCTTGCAGCACTTCTCGCGTTTCTCCGTCTGAAGCCGTTTGACGAAAAGAGCAAGTTTACGCAATACATCACAGCTCCATTCAAAGTCTGTGATCCTGAGATTGTACCCAAGCTTCGGATTCTAGTGGACAGCGTCACTCTTAGGCGCTTGAAGGACAAGATTGATCTCCCTCCCAGAAAGGATGAGATTGTGAGGCTTGACTTCTCTCCTTCTGAACGCAAACTCTACGAGTTATTCGAAAAGAATGCGCAAGACAAAGTGCAGGTCTTGGCGGCAGGTAGAGAGAAGATGATTGGTGGCAGAACTTACATTCACATTCTTCAATCCATCCTCAGACTTCGTCTCATATCCGCACACGGTCGAGATCTTCTCAGCGATGAGGACCTAGAAGTGGTGCAGGGTATGACCCAGGAGTCCGCCATCGACCTTGATAGTGATGATGAGGACGACAAGCCGGCATTAACAGAAGCAAGAGCCTATGAGGCCTTTGAGTTGATGCAGGAGACTAACAGTGATTTATGTATATCCTGCCAGCGGAAGATCGGCTCGAACGACAGTGCAGATATCGCATCGGAGCGCGAAGAGGATGTTCTCGGTTACATGACTGCATGCTTCCATCTTCTATGCACCACTTGTATCAAGACTTGGGAAGAGGAAATAGGCAATCACGGTTCAGGCACATGTCCTGTCTGCCAGGCTCATGTCCGCTTCGCTTACAACGAAATTCGTAAGAGCAAGGCCGAAGTCGAGCACGAAGGACATAACCATTCACATAAGCCCGAAAGCAAAGTCAGAACCAAAGAGGGCTATGCTGGATACCAGGGCCCCCACACGAAAACTCGTGCGCTGGTTGATGATCTTCTTAAGGCTAAAGCTGAGAGTGAAGCTCAACCTGACGAGCCCCCCTATAAATCAGTTGTCTTCTCTGCCTGGACGTCACATCTCGACCTTATACAAATTGCGTTAGACAATGCTGGCATTCGATACACTCGTCTTGATGGTAAGATGAGCCGCACGGCCAGAACGGCCGCCATGGATGCTTTCCGAGATGACAATAATGTGCACGTCATACTGGTATCAATCATGGCGGGKGGKCTAGGCCTTAATCTCACGTCTGGAAATTACGTTTATGTGATGGAGCCTCAGTACAATCCAGCAGCAGAAGCACAGGCTGTCGATCGTGTCCACCGACTTGGACAGAAGAGACCAGTTCGCACGGTCAGATATATCATGCGAGGTAGCATCGAGGAGAAGATGCTCGAGTTGCAGGAGAAGAAGAAAAAACTGGCGAGTCTCAGTATGGATAGAAATCGTGTCATGGACAAGGCAGAAGCGGCAAAGCAGAAGCTCATGGATCTACGCAGTCTCTTCAAATGAAGTACTGCTTATTTCCGTAGTGCTTCAATCAAGCCCTATATTCTACTAGGGTATACCACGGCGTTTTCGGTCTTGCCGCAGGGGACGGAAGGGAGGATTATTTTGCGTTGCATTTACATGGTGTTCCGGTTGCATTTGGCTGTACGAAGACTAGCGCCTGGCGAGTAGGCCGTTTTTTTGCGCATTCCCCATCCATACGACGAAGGATAGAGCTCGGATGGGCGGTGCCCCGACATAAAGACAAACCACAAACTCTCACGAGATGGGTACGCGGCTCGCAAGGGATCGGCCTAGGAAAGGTTTAGGGTGTGTGTCATGTTTACGAAGTCTTCTTCTTCTAAAGCTAGAACTACTTCTCTCGACTACGGTGATGCGATGATGAACTCCTAGTTATACGCTGCTTCTTCTTTCACTTATCATTTACCATTTTTCCCCCCTCTTCAGAAGCGATTCTACTCCGCGCGCCGCGTTCGATACCAGTCTAGCGGTCGTCCAGATGGGGGGAACTTGGCTTTCCCGGATAGACCGAATGAAGCACATGATTGAACTCACGATTGAGACTTCTGCCTACTACCTATCTTATTTCTTTGCTGGGATGCGCCATGTTGCCTTTCTAGCCCTCGGTTGGCTTTCGATGACGTGTGTATATGTAGTATGACGCTTTCGATTCTTCAATGCGCACAGTAGTCGCTGAAGATAGATGCTGACGAAATGAGTTTACGAAAAACTAATACATCCCAACCTGTGTTTTGCCGATGTTGATGTCATTGTTAGTATACCGATCGCATACCCCAGCAGCCCTATTCCCATCCCCGTCCTCGGCGCAACCCTAGGTAAGTAGCAAGTAGTAAGTAATAAGTAATAAGTACCCACGCAGTATACCGTATCATGTACTAAAGCAGCCGGGAGCCGCCCACCTGTTGGGGAAGCAGAGAGGAGAGCGAAGCCCAACTAGATCGGTCGACGGGAAGATCCCATCTTGGGGTATTACCTACTCCACTTACTCGCCCATGAAGGCGTTCAACACTTGCACGTACACACATAGTAGGCAAGACTCAGCGAGTTGTTGTTTTACATTACGCGGCGCTGTGAAGACGAGCCGAGGTACATGTGTATCACATGGTTTGCTGCCGGGGGCGCGCAAGAGAGAAGGGGGAGAACGAATGAATGAAGGGACAATATTACTAGCTTCTGATAGGTCTCAGACAGGTGCTGATCTAGCCGCCTAGATAGACGCCTAAGCTAGAAATAGTAACAGTAGTAACTCAAGGGAGATGGAAAGCAAACATACGGCTCTTCTACGTAACGTGAACGTGCTCTATTAATCCATTTTGGTATTTGAGCGGTGAGACTATGGGAGGACTATGGCATCAAGTGCCTAAGGTAGCTGAGTAAAGCATCTGACGTTACGACACAATATCTATTGAAATTGGCATCAAAATCCAGAGATGGATTCATTATTTCGGCCACCACAACATCTGCTACAAGTGTTTCTACTTCTACGCCTTAGGTGGGCATTTCAGTAATGAGATATAGCTCCTAGCATGCTTCACCAAGATCACAAATCAAGAAGAACAAAATTCAAGTTGAATCAATCTGTCATTTGATTTCTGGTAGTAGTAGATATACTCTTGTCTTTTTTCTCGTAACCAGACAACATTCAGTCTTTTCATAAGTGATACGCCAACGCCCATTAATGTGAGCCCCTTGTCACCAAAAATTCCCTTGAACGCCGGAGGACGAGTTGCCTCAACATGCTGTAGAGTTGCGCCGCGCGGCTTTTTATGTACAGAACTGTTTTTATTTCCATCAAGCCACAGGGAATAGCAACACCGTGACATTTCCTCATTACCATTCCCAAATTACAGTAGTGTTTGAAACCAGTGACTGTGGCGCGCGGAGGCAACCCAATTCCTCTGGTACAACCTCGAAGTTCATATCGATATTAGCTTGCGAGGTTTAATTTACGCCGCATTAGCACCAGCGAGGGGCTTGGCGATTCTCGTGACTTGATCACCGGCACGGACGATTCGCTGGCCGGAAGAGTCGGTGACATAAGCACTCTCCTTGTTCTCCATGTGGGATCGCTTCCAGATTTCGACTTCGCAACCTCCCCGGAGGACACCGACACGCATGGTAGACAGAAGGTTGTGGGCAGCGTTGGAGTGGTCGTAGACACCACCGTTGAAGATGGCAGTGGCGTCCTTTCCAATGGCTGACGAGATGAGAGCCTTGCCACCGGGGTGGTCCTTGATGAAGTCGGTTACATCGTGAATGACACCAGCGATAGCGACAAGACCCCGGCCATTCTTGGCCTCGGCAACATAGTCGTCCCAGTCAATGACAGGAAGTTGCTCAAGAGGAATACCCCAGTCAAGCTTAGATCGCTTCTGGTCGAGCTTCTTCTGCAGCTGCTGGAGACGGCCCTTCTCGATCTCGTTCTGGCGGAATTGCTTCAGGTCGTAGGCGAGGCCGAGCTTCTTCCAGGTCCAGATAGTCCACTTGGTGGGGTCATACTGCCACCACTCAATACCGTTGCGGTAGTCGGATGGGAATTCGTGGTGGAAGTTGTGGTATCCCTCACCAAGGGTCACGAGAGCAGTGATGACGTGGTCTCGGGGAGAGTTGCGGTCATCGAAAGGTTGGTCGCCGAGCCAGTGGGCAAGAGAGTTGACACAGAAAGTAGCCTGCTGAACGAAGCAGATTCGGAGAATACCCGCGTAGATGAAACCACCCCACCAGTCACCCCAACCAAGACCGCAGACCAAGGTAGGGAAAACGAGAGCCATGGTAATCACACACTTGATAAAGTGAGTGTGCTGCCAGACAACAACGGGGTCATCGTTCAGGTCGGAGATATCAGTTCGGCCAATGCGCTTGGGGTTCTGCTTCATCACCATCCAGCCAATGTGAGAGTACAGGAGACCCTTTCGAACGGAGTAGGGGTCCTTCTCGGTATCGGTGTATCGGTGGTGAGCACGGTGATCCCTCGACCACCATCTAATGGATCCCTCGACGGCGGCAGCTCCCATAGCAGCCAGGTAGATCTTGATGGGGAGCGAGGCCTTGTAGCAGCTGTGAGCCCAAAGTCGATGGTAACCTGTTCTTGATGTTAGTCACATGGCGAATTTGCATTGTAAGAGTAGAATAGAGACATACCAGCTGTAATGCCGAGACCAGCATTGAAGTAGTAGAAGATGGCGAACAGGGCCGTCTTGAAGTGGAGAGGAGTCCAGTACGTGCTAATCATGCCCAGCAGAGGAATGAAGATGATGAAGGTGGTGTTAAGCCAGTTAACATGCTTGTACCAGTTACCCCAGGTAATAGGAAATTCGGTGATGTGTGGCTTCTTGAGATCGTACTTGTTCGACCTCAGGGGCTTGTAGTCCTTGGTGCCATCAGGGAAAGCCGAGGCGGCCACAGGCCCGGACGTCGATTCGGACGCCATGGTGTAGATGTCGACGCTGAGACGAGGAAGGGTTGTACCAGCAAGGCCCTCAGGATCGGTGAAAGGCTCTTGGGTGTGTTGAACGACGAGGTTGGAAGAGAAGGAGAGGGAGGGAAATAGTTCGGCAGCTTCAGGGAATTATATTTATTATTTTTGGCGGGAGGAATGAAAGGGCTTATGGTATGTACTATGCAGCAGAAGTGGGTATGGGGACGAAAGGGTGGGACGTACAACCCTGTGTCCCTGCGTCCGGGTGGGCGGGKGGCGGGAAGGTATACTAGACGTATCGAGGGCCAGTCAGGCCAGTCTAGAAGGCGATTTGATGGGCTATGCCGGTACCCGCGAAGAACTTTGCCCCCCAACTCGTTCCTGAATGGCTATCTTCGAAGTTAGGCGGTGGGAAGGTTTTAGTTGTTCGAAGTAGTTGTTGGCAGAGGAGATGCAACTAAAACGCCTGATGGTCGGCCGATGGGATGTGTAGCCCAACCGGTTCAGCCACAGGAGTGTTCTATAATGAAGTGGGAATACAGTCAACGCTTTTGAGAAGACGAAAACGAAAACGGTGGAAGCCGGCAACTTCAAAGCCGAGGAGATGTTTATGACGACAAGGTTACGAAGTGACTACAATTCATTCACGAATCCCTTCTGATCTGATAGGCTCAAGATGAATAATGTGCTGGGATTTGACGGTGGGAGAGGTACACGAGGCAAAGAAGCTGTTTCAATTTGAGAGTTGACACATGCGTGCGGGGCGGTAGAATGCTTATGAAATTGTATACTACCAAGTACCTTACAGATGTGCCTGCCTACCAAAGTCACATTCCTAAAAGTTTTACGTCTCGCAAAAATGGCAAGCAGCGTCCTCTCGCACATCCTTTGGAAGCTGTCTGAAATTTGTTGAATTGTTGGGGAAGTGCCATGGTGGCGGTTTCGAAGCCGCAACCGCGATGGCCAATCACAAGCTGCGGAAATTCAAGGGTCTTTCCTTTTTAGGTATTATCAAACAGGCCACCGTTCCCTACCGGAGGTACTTAGGTACCTGATCGGCTTATTAGTATACCTTTAATGAAAGTCATCCTCAAGGCAAAATGGAAATTGAAGACGCAGGACAACAGGCAAGTTAATAATGATAACCGCTTTTATAATTGGGATCTTTCCTCGGCTCTCTCCGATAAATCCCATTGCTGTAGCTATATCGATACAAGATCACAGTGAACACCAGCCGGCAAACACTTATAAGAATGGCAGTAGAACTATTGGTTTGCCCTTGCATAAACATGGAGCTCTGGGGTCTTACGTGAGGTGACATGGGAAAAAAAACTTTGACGTAAGCTCTTCAGCCCCTTCCCATAAGGCTACGCCCCCATCCTACTTCATCCTTCCAATGAATACCTAAAGTGTCCAGGTAAACGTCACTAGTGCTGGCGCCACGGGCGCATGTGTTCTCGAATTTTTCAGTCGAGATCTCAGAACGATGAAGAGGGCGATGATCCCGTCACGACAAGCCGAGGCATATCCTTTCTGGGTACATGTATTAGGTATAGATGAATCGGGTAGAAAAGTGTCGAAATGCGGATACCTACCTTACATACTTATGTACATACGTGCATTATTCTGTTCTAGCTACATTCCCCACAATTACATAGTGTAGATTCCCCTCTCCCCCAACAAACAGGAGGGAGAAAAATTTAAACCTATCAATCGACCCAGAAGCGGGGCTCCGGCAAGGAAGAAAACTTGAAACTGCCCTACGATCGGCTAAACGTCGTCACGATACTCCACACCTTCTAGAACAACCTTAAATCTTTTTCTCGAGGAACCTGATTGGCTGAGCGAGAAAAACGCCACTCCCGCGCCATGCGCCCCGTATCTTAGATCTTGCTGAGCCTCTTTTTTTCCAGCTTTGACAGCTCTGATGTTATCTAGTAGTGTCGCTTGAAAGCACCGGCCTTACCACTGTCCTGGGTCAACCAAGTGGCGTCTCTCTCATGTAGTTTGATAGCTTAATCAGACTCATGCTCGACTAAAGTGTAGTATAAACAGACCTCGTCATATTGGTGAAGTCAACTCATCCGAAGCAAGATTACGTACCCTGCCTAGGAAGAGAAGAGAGTCTTGTCTAGGGGTTGTCAACAAGGCCATAAATCTAGAATACTCTATCATAAACATCCTCGCTTTATCACATGGTACTTGAAGGATTAAGAATCAAAGTCTACATATTGTAACGAGTCACATTACTACTCATCCATATGACGCCGTGGATGTGGCTGCATGGGTCTGATACATCTGAAATGAGCACATATCTCCAAGCTACAACAAAAAAAGATTCGGGAAAGGCTATACGACAGATACGCCACCAAACCACCAGATCATACAGTTGAGTCGATATTCGACGCGTAGTAAGTTCGATGAATGCCCCAAGGCTCAGCCTACCGCAACGACATGAAGCGTGGGAGTGTCCTCACAGACACATTTGTTGAGACCCTCATCTCGTGCCACCATCAGATCATCCCCGTCCACCATCGACCGATCACCTACATTCAAGACATGCAGTCGTCACATGCGAAGAAGAAAAATTAGAAGCCCAAACAATATCTGACAAGTCAGTAAGTAGCCGCAGTCTCAAATGAGGCATGACGTGGTACAAAGCACCAGCACAATTCAACATATCCCGACAAAAACTTCAGCCAACTCCTTTATTTCTCATGGGAGCTACTCCACTACCTAGAAAATCTAAGAATCAGAATCAGAATCAGAACTAGATATCCCGTCTTCCTCATCATTATCCTCATAACAAGTCGTTGTATGCCATACATTAAAATATCATAAGATGAACGATATGTGACTGATGCTTCCTCTATTTGTACAGGTTGTTTTCGCCCCAGTTCGCCGTCAAGTGCAACATAGATTACCTATCCAAGAGAATCGTGAAACCGAATATTCCAAAACATAGCCCCCGTTGCGTATGCATTATTAAACTCCTCGCGCCGTTCCTGAATGTATGTACAACGATAGCCGTTTGCGAATGCGCCTGGATCTCAATTCGGAACCTTCTCAGGCTTGAGATGCCACATTAGCTGTCGGTGCTGTCGTAGAAATCCCCAGATCTTCATCTGAGAAAGCTGCTCGGTATGTGTCCTGTCCCAGTTCATATTTAGTTCCGATGCCCGACAAATCAGTCGGTACATTCATAGGCGGAGACCCAGCTACTCCTGACAGTGACGCTTCTGTTGATCGCGCCGGTATGTGTCTGCTGTCGTGTGTAAAATGATCAAATGACTCCATTATTCCATCCCTTTCCATAGACGGCTGAACGGCTGCTTCAGTTTCGACGGCTGTCGAATCCATGGCCATACCCACGCCTCTCAGTTCGTCAAAATGTACCATATCGGTCTCCTTCAAGGCTTCGTCTCTCGTTTCGGGTTGCGAAGTTTCCAATATTTGTGCCTCMCCCAACATAGCCGCCGCAATAGGGCCGCCATCAGGTGTGATAGCTTCTGTACCCTTGTCAGCTAGGGGCAAGGCTTTTTCGATGTCGTCGACGAGTACCTTTGGCGCTTTGTCGTTGCCAGCTGCCGACGCGGCCTCTTTCGTTTGGTGTTCACCTCCAGCTGCTTGAGCCTGCCCCGCCTCCAATTGACTCGAATTCGCAATTATCTCTGCGGCCACTTGCCTTTCCCTAGGAGTATCGGCTCTTTCCTCCTCCCCTAGTTCTATTTCGTCGGGAGTCGGGTCGGCTGCATTATCGGGCCACATTTCCTGCTGTTCGGTGTAAGGCGGATTATGCATGTCGTAATCATTCGGCGATGATCTAGGCGGAGATCGTCCTCGCGGCGGGTAGTAGGCCGGTTCGTCGGGGAAATTATGAGGCATAACATGCGTATTACCGAATGGCGCATATGACCAGGGGTCTCGAGGTTGAACCGTTCTGATTTGCGGATGACCATTGCGCTGGTATCCGTCTACCGCATATTCCCGCAGGGAGAAGCCGTCGTCAACGGAAATAGAAGGAACTGTGTGCCTATCATAATCGTCGTCGTATACGTGCTGAGGGAACATACTCAGTAATACGGTGGCCTGAAGCCGAACTCGTGGATTCTCGTGTAGACAATACTCAACCATCGAGCGATACCATCCTGGGACATCGATTTCGGGATCTAAACGAAGCGGGCGCCGATGCGCTTCCGGCTCATCCTCCAATGTCGCAAGCGCCCACAATACCATTCCTAACTGGTAGAGATCGGATTTTACACCGATGTACATCGAAATTCGCTGGTTGCTCTCGATAAGTAGAGTTGCCTCCGGAGGTTCCCAGCCAACCGGGCAGCCTCGTCTGTTAATGTCTATTATCTTTGCATTGTTTTCAAAGTCGATAACGATATTAGAGAGTGTGAGGTCGCCTTGTACGAACCCAGCTTCATGGACATCCGATAAACCCTGAACGATCTGCCTCGCCCACTTCTCTCGAAGGGACCAGGGCAGGAAACTACCCTCTTCTTGAGAATCGTAGATTACGTCAATGAGCGCACCCTTCTCAGCATAATTAATGAGAAGTCCCTTAACGGATTCCTCATCATCGTCCACTACCACACCGTAGAACTCGATGACGTTTCGGGAGAACCGTAGAGAGTTGAGAGCGTTGACTTCGTACAGGAACTCATCCACTGTGTCCGGTCCTGGGATCTCTTTCTTAATGAGCGTTTGCCCAGAAACACGAACTTTGTAGACGAAGCCTGACATGTGGGAGTCGAACACAAGATCCCTTTCCCTAATACGTCGACATTTCAAATGCTGAATCATGCGAACGGTGGGGTAGTTTATGATCTCCTACAAGGAGTAGTATCGTCAGCAACAGATTGATATCTCGAAGTAAAGCGACCTACGTTAACGTCTTCCACTACATGCACGTGTAATCTTCCGTCTGTCGTCTGCAATTTGAGGTTGGTGACGGTGGGGTAAAACTGAATGTCTTGGAGACTTTCGCGTATAGCTTCATATATCTTTGCACTCTTCTCTCTTTGGAACTTGATTTGGAGTAGATCCTTCTCTAGTGAATCGTCTGGTGCGTTCCGATAATCCAGAGAGATAGTTACTCGTCTCCACACATGCTCATCCTCGCGATAAGTGACGAAGAATTTTTCCCTCCTCGACTTATCTCGGAAGTGCATACTCAGGTTCAGAATCCATTTTCGTTCCAACTCGTCGTTGATCATGGCCTCATACTGAGACGTCGTAGTAGATTGGACATCAATAGGTGAAAGGGCTTCAGGGTAGCTGGGAACCGATTGGAGTGGCTCATGGTGGTCCGTATCTATACTGGTTCTGTTGGCATCTTGGAGACTTAAGAATTGCTTCTCATCGATGGGAGTCTGAGGGGCTGACGTCACATGCTGCGAGACCACGGCGGGAGCACCAAGAGAGGACCGCGTGTCGTCAAGGAAGTCGGGCGCACTTGCGCGCGGAAGAGGCTGGTTTATGCGAGAGACGCTGCGTTGAGTGCGCAATCGCCTATCAACAGAAACGGCCCGGCGTTCCGCTGGCGTAGGTTCTATGGCCTCGAGCTTCTCTCTCACCTCAGACTGCTGTCGCTTAAAAGTTTGAGCGCGGGGTAAGTTGGGCACGACCTTTCTTGAAAATCTTCGGATTATACCCGCGCTGGGTGAAGAAGAGTCTAGAGACGCCCGCGGCTCTTGGCCGTTTGGTACTGGGGGCGGCGTCTTGTCCTTCCCAAACAGCTTTTTAACCCTGCTACTCAGTCCACCAGAGTCTGATGATGGCGGGGGCTCATGAGGCGGCGGGAGGKCTGCCGTAGCTGCCATGGTGGCGAAAATTAAAGTAAAATGGTACACTATCGTCCGAGCTTCATGGAAATGGTCTAATCCGCAATTTTTGCTATTCAAAAGAAGGGAAGTGAGACGGCCCTCGGGCAAGACGAGGAGCGGTGCTGGGACTGCGACTGAGGCCGGCGGGGCAAGTCGACTTGTAAGAGCGACGTGTTATCGAGGCAATGGAGAGTCAAAGCTCAAACGTGGTCTAAGTCCAACCGAGTCGGAAATTTTGAATATACTGGAGTTTGGGACAGCGACGAGGTTGTTAAAAGGCGGGGAGTAGATACAAGAGAGCCAGACGCAGCTCCGCTAACTAGGCAGCCGATGTTGCAGCTATGCGAGATATAATAACACATGCGGGAGCAAAAGTGGTCATGAGCCGCCTGATGCAAGTAGACCCAACGTCAAGGGGTCAGGAAGCGAAAGGGAGCTTAGCGGCGAGGCTGTCGAGGCCTAATTGGTAATTGGCGACGATGGTAGTGGCCCAGATATGCCGACATGAGCAACGGGTAAGAAAAGAGCAGGACTTTTTAAGACCCAGCTATTATTCCTCTGCGTCGAGCTGCAACCAGTCCATGTAGACGGGATGCAGGAGATATGCAAGTAGAAGCTATCCTTGACAACTCCGCTTTCGGGGTACAGGACGATATAGCCATTTGGGCGTGACACTTGGTCGAGGAATTGGGAAGAGTGTTAAAAAAAAAGTTTTTCAAAATTGAGCGAATATAGAAATTGGAGGCGGACCGAGTTCAACGAAGCGAAACGACCATCGAGGTTGCACCTCACCTCTCTACCCCCGGCACCAAGTACAGTTGCAGGTACAGTTGTAGGTATGTACAGTTGTAGGTACAGTTGTACATGCTAACCTCATGTACAGGGTGTCCCGCGACGAACAACGCAGCACGGGCTCGACAGGCAGGCACAGGCGTTAAGCTCCCCAGCTACCCCCAGTACCCTTATCTAAACCATCCCGAGAGGGTATTAGCGTCACTGCCAGCGAGTTCCCTTTTGCCATGGACCAGGGTAGTATCGGGCTAGGGGTCCGTTTGGCCTGTCTTGGCATTTCAAGGTTGCGATGATCTCGCGGGGCTGTAAATTGATTTTTACATACAAAATACATACATCATGTACCTACTGAGGTACATTGCGCTACATTGCGCTCTTCCATCTCTCGTCATTTGTTCTCGGCTTCTTCTCCTCTCCTTCTATTTCAATTCGCTTCTCCTCTACTGTCTCTTATCAATTGTGGGTGGACAGACTCTAGCGCTATCTGATGTTCGTTCAATGGCAGCGCGAGCAACTTATACGCGCAAAGTCGAGTCGTGAGACGTAGCATGCAAGGTTGTGCTCGTGTGGAGCACCGACTATAGCAACCGACCAGCAGTACATAGATATAGCACCTAGTGGAGGGTTCTTTTGCCAAATTCAGGATCGATATCAAGCCTCCTCTCAAATCTTTCCCCCAGAATCGGCCATGCCGCCACGGTCCCTTTTCCGCTCGGTGGGGGGTTGCTAGGCCATCGAACCAAGTCGGGAAAATCAGGATGATTCATTGATGTGTTGTACAAAGATGCTAGTGGTCCATCCCGAAATGAGGGGTGTCTGGGTCGAATTTCTGAGTAGGGCATAGGAGGATGAAGTCGAAGGCAATATGTACAATCGAGCTGCTGCTGTCTTGGATGTCCATGTACATCATAACTGATTCTCTACCGTAGGGTCTGCTCACCCAGATATAGGTGATAGAGTGACGTTGACACCCAAAAATCTCAGTCTATCTGGGTGAAGATTAAAAATAACCACTACTGGTACTCGTTATCATTGGCATCTACGTCGACAACAGCCACCTTAACATAACAAATAAAGGAGCTTGGCCGAATTGACGAGTTACCAACTGCAGAGGGCACATGTATGACTTCATTTACACGTGGAGCCTTTGGGGATTAATCCCTTCTACCTGCAAATATAGCCTTACACCGCTATCCAATTAAACTCACCGACTTTATACCGGTCTTGGTAAACCCATTATCCTTACCTAGTCGATACACCTTAAGTACGTAAGTAGCTGGATCGAGCTTAACAAGTTAGGCAGTTGACTCCCAGGATCTTCCTAGGTTCTCAAACCTGACAGGACGCAAATTTAGAATAGCCATGTCCGTTGACGTTGCCCTAACCGCGAGACCGGTCGGGCTAGTGCAGCAAGCTATCTGGTTGTCGACATCGCCTGGTGATCATGTGGATCGAGATACAATGCGCATCTTTGCAGCTTCGTTGTCAAAACCACGCCCGAGTAGGCTAAACACTAGCAAACACAGACACGGCCGTGCATATAGGTACCCAAGGCACCTAATCGGAGTCATACCAGATGGTTCGTACGTGCGAAAAAAGGAAAAAAAGGAAAAAAAGAGTAAGAAGAGCGGGCGCTGACGTGTGAAGTAAGCGAACTGGTTCGCGCAAGTTAGCACCAACCTACATACGCTGTAAGACTTATAAGCCAGAATCGTCTGTCGAGAGAACTCAATTGCTGCCAATTCMCCTCCAACCCCTGCCGATGAAAACCGTGACGATGATGCGTTGTCCCAGAGTCCTGTCCCTACTTAGCAGCGATGTCGTCAGCCTACCTCACTAGACCACAGTTTAGGGCTGGGCTGGCTGGTCCCAAAAGCCAAGATCCCGCACGATCTCCAACCCGCAACCGCAGTTCTTAAGAGCGGCTTGATATATGCCCCATCCCCATCCCCATCCCATCCCAAGGTGGTGGTCAATTCTCTACCCCTTCCGTTCCCGGGTGCTACCCAATCTAAGACCACGTTAGCCTGACCGTTGGCACCACGCGACTTTGCGCTAGAACTGCCACCATCGTCGACTCTCGTGGGGTGGTGGCCGGTTCGATAGGAAATTGGGCAGCGATACATGCGATGGCTTTTTTTTTCTTCTCTCTCTCTCTCTAACGACCTACCTTAATTATGTGCGTTAGAAACAACACAACGCAAAAGCGAGGCTGTTGTTGAGACAAGTGGCCACCAATGCTGGCCCTTCCATCACGGGGGAAGAGAGTTACCACACTCCAATACGCTACGTACATACATACATACATACATCTCTCCCTGCATAACGGCTCATCCTGTAAGATCGTCTCCGCGCCTCGGTGATTCCCAATTCGCGAATCGCAAAGCCCGCTGCAGCCAGCCAGCCAGCGCCGAGCCGCCGCTCATCACCCCGGGACCTTACTGATCGCCATTGCCTCGCCGTTGGGAAATCTCTCATTTTCCCATCGACGATTTCCTATGTATGCAAGCCGAAGGGACCTCCATCTTTTGAATTATGCATCCATCCCCCCTCTTCCCCCCCCGGGGAAAAAAGAAAAAGGCAAAAAAAAAAAAAAAAGAGGGTGAAGGAGATCGACGGGTACCTACTGATTGCATGTATTACGCGGCGTGTTCCCCCCCAAAAAGCATTCCATTCATTCATTCCAGAAAAGTTGCTTATGACAATCGTTAGGCTCGCATGGAAATGCCCTGGAAGATCGCGGCATCTCGCCCTGCATTGGCTCCCGTGGCTGACTCGCCTTGCCCCCTTCCAATGGATTGCTGCGCTGTGTGCTGCCCACGGTCAAGTCTCGCCGTAACCCCGTAACCCCGTACCCCGTACCCTCGTCCTCGTCGTACACACACCCCCATCAATTATTAATTACTCCAAGTCATCATGCCTACATAGTAGATGCTTCGTCATCCTTAGGTCTGAGTTAGCTAGCACGCTATCGTATCTACGCCCATTCAGAGGAAGAACTTCCTATCCGGCGGGCGTCCTGGTCTCCATCTCCATGTAAGGTAAGGCATTGGAGGTTTGGGTCGGGCTTTTAGGCACGTAATCAATGGATCTCACGTCGACAAACCTACAAACCGACCTCATACTATGTACCTACATTACCTACATCCATACATACGCAAACGCGAGTGATCGAGAGGTTCAAGGGTTCAAGAGGTAGTAAGCAATAGCTGCTTMCCCCGAGCCGTGATAGGAAAGAGCCGAGAAGGGGATGAATTGACTTCTGACTGTACGTATGTACGTATGTATGTGGTTCGCAGCCCAACCCGCCAGCCAACGCAGACTGCTTGAAGGTGGAAGCTGAATAATGCAACGTCCGACCCGGCATGGCGCCAAATCGTGGGGTGTTACAACCTCCCTCCTCATGCACGGCACGCACTACATACATACCTCCTACGGAAGAGAGATGTAAATGCAAAATGTACGGTAGAACAACAACTCTCGATGCGACCACTTGCAGCATGCAGCACGCACTAAGCTCTATACGAATATGAACCCATCTGCACCAGTTTTTTTTTTTTTTTTTTTTCCTATGCTCGAATCTGTCTCAAAGGAGACAGCAGGGACACGGCGTACTTGGCACCACCGAAGAAAATTTATGAAGCAGGTCTCACTCACCATACATCTCAAACGTATCACTTGCATTTTGACACGTTGCTAACGACATAGACTTTTCCTTCTTCGTCTTCTTTTTTGGTTCTTCTCTTTCCCCTTTCTACTACTATGTAAGATGGTGGGAAAAGGGGGGAATCGGACATGGGGCGTGCTTAATGCACCGCCACCTGTCCACCTTTCCACTATACGTACAAGCGGCAGAGGGTAGGTAGGTAKATCGTATGATACAAAAATATGTAGTGCTTTTGGGGGATGTGTGAGGAGTGAAGAGTACATTGTATGTGGTTGGATGGGTTGCTCCAAGCCGCTTCGTCGAGTCATTGTGTTGCCGCCTAAACGCCTGTCTGATGGACCCAATCCCGCAAATGCATTACTGTAAAGTCTATAAAACATGCATGCCGACGATGGGGCTGTGGGAGCGTACCCGTCACTCCATCCTCCGCCTCACCTCCTATTCGTCTTTGTCGCTCTCCGCTTTGGCGTCGTGGTTCTTCTTCCATTCGCAGATCTTGCATTTATTTGCCTGTTCCCGGTCCAGATTGGGGAAGACGAGCTCGAAAATTTCGCTGTACCAGCTGGCCGGACGGCCCTCAAGGCCCTCCTTGATGTTCTGCATGATAATGTTAGCTTGAACCGTAGCATTGGGCTATCTTTGCGGGTTATTGGTACCCACCTCTGGTAATTCTAACCAGTCGGACATATTGTCCTCTGGGAAGATGATCATCTTACAACCAGCCCGCCTTGCCGCAACCGTCTTCTCCCGCAGCCCGCCTATTCTCAACACCTTACCGGTCAGAGTGAGCTCTCCAGTCATAGCGATTGTGGGGTCGACTGGGGTCTCCAGTGCCAATGATAAGAGCGATGTCGCCATGGTTATACCAGCTGACGGTCCGTCCTTCTGCACTGCGCCTTCCGGCACGTGTAGGTGAATTTTCGCCTTGTCGAAGAAGTGGTTGTCGCTGAACTCCTTCGCCATGAATGCCTTGGCGAAAGAATAGGCAATCGAGGACGACTCCTTCATCACTGTCTTGAGGTTACCAGTTATCTCCAGGCCTGGGCGGCTGCTGGGTCTCAATGCAGATTGTAGAATGGATTCTATGTACATAGCAGAACCGCCTAGCTGGGTCCACGCAAGGCCCATCGCAACACCAGGCGGCGTCACGTCATATAGTCGATCTGAAGTGAATATCGGGGGACCGACGTAGTCCTTGAGATTTTCCTTGTCAATCTTGACGTGAACCGAATCGGGCACCTTGAGTGGAACACGCGGCTTCTCTGTGGTTTCCTTTTCGGATGCTTCGGGGGAAGTAGGGTCAGGATTCTCTTTTTCTTTCTCCTTCTCCTTCCCTGACTCTTCTAGAGCCGCCTTACCATCGTCTGTTAGAGCCTCAGACTCCGGTAAGACCTCCTCTCCGAGTTCCTGAACGATCTTTAGGGCCGATTTCCGATAGACCTTCTCGATCTGCTTCTTTAGGTTTCGAACACCTGACTCGCGGCAGTACGATTTGATCAACTCGTCGATCGCATCATCCGTTAGAGTGACATCCGCGTCTTTCAAGCCGGCAAGCTCCTTAGCCGCAGGAGCGAGATATTTATCCGCGATTGCTCTCTTCTCATCTGAAACATATCCGGAGAGTCTGATGACTTCCATGCGGTCCAAAAGAGGTCTAGGGATTGTATCGGTCATGTTTGCTGTGCAAACAAACAGAACTTTAGAGAGGTCGACGGGGACATCCATGTAGTGATCCAGGAAAGAGCTGTTTTGCTCTGGGTCGAGTAGTTCTAGCAGAGCTGACGAAGGGTCGCCTTGATAACCCCGGCCGATCTTGTCAACTTCGTCAATCAATATCAAAGGATTCTCAGTTTGACACTTCTTCAAAGCTTGAATGACTCGTCCGGGAAGGGCACCGACGTATGTCCGTCGATGACCCTTGATTTCAGCCACATCCGTAAGACCACCCACACTGAACCTGTAGTACTGTCGATTCAGCGCCCTGGCAATTGATTTTCCTATACTCGTTTTACCAACGCCAGGGGGGCCAACAAAACATAAGATTTTGCCTTCGACGGTACCACGGAGTTTACCCACTGCGATAAACTCCAAGATGCGATCTTTGACATCTTTAAGTCCGTAGTGATCCTCGTCTAGTACCTTCATAGCATTTTGAATTCCAAAGTTCTCGGCGCTTCGCTGTCCCCAAGGGATTTGCGTTAACCAATCCAAGTAATTCCTCGTGACGTTGAACTCGGATGCGGCAGGTTCGAGATGAGCGAGCTTGTTAATTTCGTCATCGAAGACCTTTCGAACTCCCTCGGGCATTGCCAACTTGTCGGCTTTCTCCTTGAACTTTTCTACAAGTTTGTCCTTGCCATCAGACTCGATACCCAATTCGCGGCGGATGCCCTTCATTTGTTCCATTAACCAGTATTCCCGTTGTCGCTTCGTAATCTTTTGCTCCACGTCCTTGGTAATCTTAGATTGGAGTTGTGCGTTCATGAGTTCCTTCTTCAGAACGACCAGAGCTTTCTGCATGCGCTCCTCCACATTGAGACTGCCTAGGACTTCTTGTAATTCTGCCGGCTCTCCAGCGGATACTGCTGCAGCAAAATCTGCCAATTTCGCTGGCTCTGCCATGACATTTCCAGTTGATTGGCTCATGGAGAAGGTCGATATTTGATCCCGGAATAGGCTGTTCATCGAGGCAACTTCCTTGAACACGTTGACAATCTCGTTCGTCACCGCGCGAATGACGGGACTCTTAGGGTCGAATGGCTCTTCAGATAGGTTCTCCACATTGACAAGACTGACGGGATACTTTCGCAGGAAGGATGTCGGTTCATATTTCTCAGCTGCAGAGTCGGATTTTGGCGCCACGGCGCTCTCCTCGAAGCTTGCGACTACGTCACCCTTCTTCTCCTGCTGCGTTTCCTCTTCTGCTTTGGGAGGTATCGGTTCAGGTACAGGTTCCGATTCAGATTCCGTCTTCTTCGGTTCGTTGGTACTAGGGGGTATTAGGGTAGATAGCTTTATTCGGCGATGAGGGTATAGAATAGCTGTGAGGCTGCTTGTTTCGCCGTGCACCGGGAACGCGCTCGTAACTTGTGCAAACACACCAGTGTCATAGACGTCATTTGGGTCTCTGATTACATCCTCATCTGCATTCTCATCCTTGAATAAGAATGCGCCGACATATGGTTGACCTCTCTTGATCATTTCCATTATGGCGGCAGAGACGTTCGGGTCCCTGATGGTGATTGCCTTATAAAACCCAGGAAACAGAGGTCTCTTTGCTATAGGGATCGCCATAACCTGGGGATATACGTCGGGAACCACGGGTTTCTGCAGAGCTTTGTCGGCTGCCGACTTTCGACCTCTTCGGCCACCATCGCCAGGCGCATCATTACCCGACCCAGATGATGCGCCTCCCGCCGCACTACTTGCTTTACCATCCTGCGGTTCTCCTTGACCCTGGTTCTTCCCGGACGGCGGGGATTCTGCATT
Source organism: Hypoxylon sp. E7406B (assembly GCA_000931505.1). Lineage (NCBI taxonomy): Eukaryota > Fungi > Ascomycota > Sordariomycetes > Xylariales > Hypoxylaceae > Hypoxylon > Hypoxylon sp. E7406B. The sequence goes on along the minus strand of JYCQ01000236.1, from coordinate 66,724 downwards.
GGAGCTCTTCACCTCGCTCACTTCCTCTTTAACCTCTTCCGTCTTTTTCTCTAGATTGGCCTTTTTCTCTTCTTCGGATAACGCCTCGGTCGATCCATTAAAGAAATCGTTGTCTTTCTTGTCTTTCCTCCTTATGACTGAGGTAGAAAAGCTTGATCTTAATAAGGTATTATGGTTTGAAGCTACTGTCGGCCATGAGCACGCGATCGTAGGTTCGGTCGGCCGGGTAGGAGTATTTATTGAGTAGTGACGAGACGCAAAACGTGGACTGAGCCTAGGCGCAAGGTTTGCAGGCGCTCTAACGGCGAGTTGCCGTGATAGGCGTTGTCGACACAGCATCGTTGAGAAGTCTCCAATAAGAAAATTTGGTAGAGGGCGGCGATGACGGAATGGGAAGTGGGAGGGAGCGAAGGGTTGTACAATACAGAGTCTCCTCACAATCGCAGAAAAGTCTACCAGTCCGAGACCAGATTAGAAAAGAAATGAGCGGTGATTAAATTACAGCAACTACGGCGATAGGGCTTGGGGGAGAATGCCCTTTGCCATTGCCTTGCCGAAAAGTTAAGAAAAGCTTCTATCGTCGACTTAGTAATTCGATTTCGAGCTCGGACAATATTTCATAATACATCATCGCCTCTGGAGCTCTAGCGGTTTCCAACACTAGCCACAGCGATGACCGGTCCGATTATTCAGGTACTTAGCCACATGACTAGGTACCTAAGGTATTATACGCTACCTACATATTTAAGGAACATTAATGTACCTAACCTTCAAAGGTACATAAATGTACATAAGATTAGCACGCATATTTGCATAAGCTTATCTCAATAATATTGCTAAAACCGAACTTGTGCTAGTCCTCTCTAGGACGGTTTCTGACTGGCAGCCAAGCACGCTCATGTAACTCTTGCATCCTGAGGTAACCCTGCATCCTATACCTCTGCATTCTATACCTAATACCTTAGGTAAGCCCTTAAATGTTCAATCATTCCCCGTCTCTCGTCTCCCCGCAAAGCCGACATCTCCGAAGTCCTAGTCGATCTTGATGTAAATGTTTTGAACGTTCGACCTTTTACTGCGGGTTTGTTCGGAATGCTCTGCGCGTTCTAATTAGCTGACATTCAAGTAGCCGTATTTAAATCACCGTGTGGGAATACCTATATCTCCGTAGACATGAGCTCGAGAATGTCTCTTGTACGCATTCCAGATGATGAGGACCACTGGTGGAACGTTGACCAGCACTCCAACAATAGCTATTATGGCTTCAGGAGACAAAGACATCAGTGCACGGCTAAATTGTCGAAGGAATATAGAAAATTAGGAATAAGTTAACAGATCTGTTCGCTCAGCTGTCCTCTTATACACCTACCTTTATGAAGTACCTTACACCTTACATCTTCAATACCTTGCCCTAGCAATAAGCCTCTGTAAAGCAAAGCCTCACGGCGGAGGCTGGACTTGGAAGTCCAGGTTTATGGGTTTGCCCAAAGTATATATCCAATTAAAACCCAGTATACCGACAGAGCAAAAACAACCGGCAGGGCAGAAACGCGCATCTCTCTGTTCCTATTGGATAAGCAGAGCCATGACCAAGCTTACATGGCAAGCGTACATAGGTAACATTAAGTTGCTTGAAATCCATGTGACTATCTTTGAGAGCTACTAAGGGTTCCCGCTTTGGTACGTACATGTATTTTACTAAATGTATCGCTAAGTACGATCATCTTATGTAAATACAGGAATTTATCTCATTTATGGTAACATTATAGATAAGAACCTGTAGACTATAGTTTATAAGAGGTACATTAGGTAAGCAGTTATTCATTTTAGCATTAGTTTTCGTATAACTTCATAAGTCCTTTAAGAAATCAGCTTAAAGACGATAATGGAATTACCTTAATAAGAATCCGAGGGTGATTAATATCAACTCTGCAAAGAGACATGCTGCCGTAAACGCACTTTTCCCGAGACTGTGACTGGTGGCATGGTCTACAAACCAAGCAGGGCACCAAGGGGAATCATTACCTGGGAGAGGGAGGGKGAGAAATGCAACAAAATGCTGTTGCATTTTGCAGCCGCCATCCCACCAAAAATAATTGCACCTGGACCCATGCCTTATACGAATATTAATATAAGAACCTATGCGTCGTAATACTGATAAGCAACGTCACCGAATGTCTCGTGACTCCGGAGAAGGCTGTATCCTTCTTCTTCTTGCTGATAGACATGCTTCTTAGCAGTAGAGGTTCTCCATGCATAGTTCCTCCCCAGTATCCTCCGCCGCTGGCCGTAACATCGCCATAGCGGCATCCTTATCCCGCTTCCCTACCACTCCCATCGCCTCCGCGATCGCGTCCATGATCGCCTTGAGCTTGTCCTTCGGGTCGAGTGTCTGTACCGCATTTCGGGGGCCGGTGCTAAAATCTTCCCTGTGACACAGTGTGCACCGGGCCTCGGCGGTTGGGGCGGTCGAGCCAGATCTGCACTTCCACCAGCCGCCGTGCTTGCGGCGGTGCTCGTGCGGCCACAAGGGGCTGGGTTCGTGCCACTCCTTGTCCCACTTCGGCTTCTCTGACGCTTTCTGTTCGTCTCTTTCCTCTATGGTGTACTCTAGGTTGATGATAGAGTTGAGGAGTTTCTTCCATCCGGTTTCGAGATCTTCTCCGGGGTTGCGAAGTTTGTATAGCGCGAACCAGTCCGGTATGTTGGAATCCTTGATCGGATCTGCGGGGCGTTTGATTGGGACGTACGTTCCTGGAAGTGCTGGTTCTTGCGGTGATTTTGGTTGGTGTGTGGTTGATAGAGGTTGAAGTTGCGGATTTGTGAAAGCGCCGAGATTCTCAATTCCGGCGGCGACGGCTTGGTCGAAAGGGATATCATATAACTTTAGAGGCGAGCCCAGAAAGTATAATTGAGTGTCCTTAGATAGGGCATGATCAACAGGATGCGAGCCGTCCGAACCAAACATGCGCTCGACCATCGACAACTCCCGAGGTCGTTGTTGACGCTGAGACTCCAACATCACCTCGGCGCGGCGACGAGCAGATGCGTGGTTTTGAGTGCTCTCAAGGTTCACAAAGGCGTCATACGCCCGGTGAAGCTCAGCGAGAAGCACTCGATCCTTCTCGACGTCTTCCTTCTTCAAGGTTGGTATCTTCTCGATTTCCCTTGCTTTGACTTGAGCAGCCGCCCGAGAAGCCGGGTTAGGTCCCTCAACTGAAATCCGGCGATATTCTTTCAAATAGGACATCTTGCAATCTCGTCGTTCACTGCCGAGCGATTCTCTGCTCTCCTTAATCTCTTCCATCCACCGTCGAAAAGCGGCGGACTGTTCCATGAATTGATTCGTAAAATCCTCGACATCTTGCAGTCCTGTAGGAGCTCTCTTAAAGTCCAGCTGCTCAAAGTCTGGGACAGGCTTTGGCGGGTATGCGATCCAGCCTTCTAGATGCCGCGCGGCGGGGKTAGGGGGAGATGGTGGTATAGGGACGTAGTATGGGGCACTAGTCACTGATCGAATCGGAGGCGTGTCATGATCTCGCATTGATATAGTAATCTTGATATTGGAGCTATCTTCCAAATTCATGGCGACTCCTGAATCTGGTCTCTGCGATATCTCGTCCCCAGCCTCCATAGTGTCGGAGCCTTTCCTTCCCCTCTTAATGACTCAATTGTAGGAGTTCATTGATAGTAAGATAAGTTCATTAAGTCGACTATAGGGGGGACCTTGAGGACCTTGGAGTGGTTGAGCAGGTAAAAAGGTGATGATTAGACGTTGTCACGTAACGGTCAAGAGGAAATGATGTTTATAATTTAGTTAGGTTTCAAGCGTCGCTATCGACTATAGTGGTATTGTAATAGTGACGCTCCTCTAAGTGATGAGAAAGGGGGAAGAGAGAAAAGGATGAAACGAGTCGCCCCCTGCGTAGTTGTGTTTATGAAGCAATCAATTGGGCAATTGCCTACTACAGTATAGAAACATACGGGTCAGTGGTAAGTGCTCGTCCCAACCCGGATTCACGTCACGCTCACAATTAGCGGAGACCTTCGGTCGACGAAAGACATCAAAGCTTAAGGAACCCATTGAATCATTCTCGACACACTGCTTAAGGGACAGTGTAAATACCTAAGGTTGTGTGCAAATGGTTGTGTGTGAGTGGACCTGTGCAATGAATCTTCAGGCAGATAAAGGCCCAACAGCGACCTTTTCTCGGAGCCGCATGACCTTCTCCTTCTCCTGTGCCAAATTTTGCTGCCGCTCCTTTCGTCGTCTATCAGCATCAAGAGTAGCAAAACGGCCTCGGGCACCGTGCCGTAACTTCGTTATCATATCAGCAGCCTTCCCCTTCGTAATGTCAGTTGCCTCCAATTTATCATCCTTCCCTCGTAGCTTATTTAGAAACTTTAGCTGGCCCTCTGTAGGTGGGCCACTGCGCCAGCGCTGATGCCTTGAAATAAGGCGGCGGGGGTACTTTTCAGACGCGTAATAATCGCTCCCGTGTACGGCATCTAACAGGGTGGATGCCTCAAGTAGTTTTCGAGGTGTAGCATATGGCGACTTCGACACGCCGGCAGGAAGAGCCAGTATCTCCCAAGCCACGAACTTATCCTCGCCTTCTCCTGAAGTATCCTCCTTTTCTAATCGGATATAAGTCCCATGAGGTCCTGATAGAATCCATTTACTCGGCCCAACTTGTACCCATGCATGCTGACTAATTTGTCGAATGTGCTTTTCGCCAGATGTGTCTTCAATCAGGTCGAAGACCGACTCATAGTCAACAAAAGTGACGTTACGAGCTGATTTAACCTCGGGCCTACTCTCAGAGGTCTCCTTTCTCTCCTTTAAGCGCCGCAGATCGCCTACGGAGGCTTCTTGGACTAATTCGGACGGGTCTAGACCAAACAGCGTGGGTGTCGTCACTATACCAATAGCTAGACTCGAAACCATGTCGATGATGTGGCAGTTGGTTTTGCCTGAATGAAGCCGCATGCCCCTTCCTATCATCTGTATTAAGAGATTACGGGAGCGAGTTGGTCGCGCCAAAATAATGCAGTCAATGTTGGGGATATCCGTCCCTTCAGTAAAGACTCCACAGTTGACCAGCACTGGGAACTCCTGGCGTCGGAATGCATCTAGCAGCTCACTCCTCTCAAGGTTTGGAGTATCTCCCGTGACAAATCTGGCATCGATACCGTGCTTCTGGAAAGCCTTGGTCAAATCAGCAACGTGTGCGAGGTCCACACAGAAGACCAGAGTCGATTTCCTCTCGGAAGCCTTCGCGAGCCAGCTGCGAACAGTAATTTCGTTCACTTGCTCAGTGTTCACTGCCATAGACAATTCGCGGGTTTGAAAATCGCCGTTAATGCCGCTACCGACCTTCGAGATATCGGCAGTGGACTCTACCGTAGTGAATACCACATCTGATAGCCATTTATCGCCTATCATATCGACGTAATCCTTGTGGTATACTATCTCATCGATTGCGGCACCTAGGCGAAGTCCGTCAGTCCGAGAGAATGTCGCAGACACACCGACAAGGATAGGCGAGTTATCGTTCTTCTCATCGAGGCCGAAGTGCTCCAAAGTCCTCAAATAGCCGGGGGCAACTATGTGGTGAGCCTCATCAACGAGCACGAGCTTGAACCGGCGAGGGTCAAACTTGCTGATGCGATCTCCCGAGTTGATACTTTGTACGCTGGCAATCGTGATATCTGCCGTTCCTGAGGCATGCATATTGCCCATTTCTATTTCAACCCTCTTGTTGGGATAAGCAGCAGTGCAATGCCTAGCTGCCTGTTCCACTAGCTCCCGCCTATGGGCCAAGATTAATGTCTGGCTGGCCTCATCCGATCTAGGTTCGATTCGGCCAATGAGTTGGGTAAATATGACAGTCTTTCCGGCACCTGTAGCTAGTGATATTCCCAACCGCTTATGGCCGAACTTCAGAGAGCTTATGACAGATTGAATGCATTCTTCCTGGTAATCACGGAGCTGGATCCCTTGGAGCACACGGGAGGCGCTGGTGGTGGCAAAGGCCGTGGCTGAAGTTGAAAATTGTCTCGGATGATATCTGATCATCGGCAAGCGCCATATAGACCTTGTTGAAAGCAGCCATCTTGCAGACAGAGGTGGCATGGCATATCTGCACAATGGTAGTTGTAATGGACGTCAAGACAAGATTTTGAGGCTCGTGCCGAAATCTGCAATTAGATAACCCGAAAAGATTTTAGGTGGAACTAAATAGGGAATTAAGCGTGAAACCCTTGAATCGAAATTGAATGGGTAGAAAGGGGTAGCTTGTCTTATTGTCTAGGCGAATATTAGATTATTTTCTAGGCTCATTAGGCTCCAACAGCAATAAGATCGGGCTGAATACTTATAGTCATTCGCATGTGAGTCTCAATCGTCGCGCGGGACATTTAGTGACGCTGCTCTTTCAAGATCTGAAAGTATCCCAGTATCAAAAGCTTCAATATAAGGATATCGGATAACGCACTACCAGAACTAGCACTTTCTTACCTCCCGCATCGTTTCTCACGGATTTCATCGAGTTGTAAACTTAAGCTGCGACGAATTTAATCATCATCCAAAGCTTAAGATTTTCTTATTTGAGAAGTTAATATTCATACGATAGTCTCATAAGGCATCTCAAAACATCTAAACCTACCTCTGATGCCTGCTTGATTACCACCCACCAGAATGGAGATTTTCATTTCTAACAGAACCACGGATAGTTGCATATAAATATCCTATACACACTCTTCGGACCATTCGCTAGATTTATATACCATCTCATTTAAGCCCTATATTCCCATCCTAACACCTAGCCATGGACTCAGACCAAGGCTCCGAGTACATCCCCAGCAGCCCCTCGGACGCCGAGCCCCCCTCCCCCAGCGAAGCCGTGCGCAAGCGCCGGCGGAAGCCAACAGAGCCCCTTCCCGCGCCGCCGCTCAAGCGGGCAAAAGGGCCCTTCAACCCGCGGTACCTCACAGTTCTCAACGAAGACATCGCAGACGCCACATCGCGGCTCACCAAAGAAGACCCGCACTCATCCACGCTCCCCTTCTCCCTCCTTCCCCTCACCCACTCCCAACTCGGCGCCGTAGTCTGGACCGCCACCGAGAAACAAGCCTTCTTCTCGGCCCTCGCACGTCTAGGCCGAGATGACCTGCCCGGAATCGCCGCGCGCATCGGCAGCAAATCCGCGCTCGAGGTGCACCAGTACATGGCGCTCCTAGACGCCGCAGCCCGCGCGCGGCGCTCCGACGAGAACAAGCGCCGGCGCGCGCCCCGGCCGGTGGACATACCATCCGCCACGGAGCTCAGCACAGAGCTGTGCGTCGCGCTCGAAGCCGCAGGGGACAGTTTAGCCTTACGCCAGGAAGCGCACGAGGCGCCACTCGAGCAGAAGCGATGGGGCGGGCGGTGGCTCATCACCGCGGAGCTCGCGCAAGTGCTCGAGCACCAACTGCAGCAGCGGCGGCGCGGGGAATTAAACGCCAACGAGCTGCCCGCGTTCGTCGAGCTTTTCCCGCTGCGCAACTGGGTTCGGCTGGCGGAGCGCGTATTCATGAACGCGTCCGTGGCGGACGGCAACTGGCGCAGCGTGGCGGAGGAGCGGCCGGCGGTGAGGGCCACGGCGCTAGCGGACTTTTACTCGCTCGCGGTGAGCGTGACGCGGCGGCTGGTATCGGCTACGCTGTTCGTGGCCGGGTCCAGGGTCCGCGCGAAGCAGGCTGTAGATCGGCGCGGGCGGATCAGTGCGGTCGTCAAGACGAAAGATGTCCAGGCGGCTGTGGCGTCGGTGGGGATGAAGGAAAATAGTCATGAGTTCTGGGCCCGGGCTGCGAGGAGGCTGAGGCTTGACGTATATGGTGATGAGGATTCGGATGGGGAAGAAGGGCCGGTGGATGCTGATATTAAGGAGTTGTCAGAAGAAGAAAGTGGGGATGAAGAAACGGATGCTGGTACCGCATCCGAAGATGGTGAGAGCGAAGAGGAAGGGAAAACTCTTTCCGATGCGGATAGTGGCTACGAGGACTACGAGTCCGAACCTGACATAATGCCCTATGCAGCCGTCGAAGCAGCCTTAGGCTTTCCCAGCACAAACACGGTCTCCCAAACCAGCGACTCAGACGACGAATTACGCGAAGTAAGGAGCTTCAATATCAGTCTCGACTCTGGCTCCGACTCCGACTCTGACTCCATATCAGATGAGTCCAGCAACGAAGAGGACGCCGGGATCTCAGACCGTAACCAAGAAGACGAAGAAGATATGCCCATGAAACCCTCTCCCAGCTCCCCCACAGAACCCCCTATCGACACTGAGGCCCTAGAACAAGACCTCATCGAAGCGCTCACGTACTCAGCGCTTGACTACGGCGACACGACGCGCGCCAAACAAGCCCTGCGGAACCGGCTGAAAATCGAACAGCGTCTATGGGCCGACGCCGAGCGCCTAGACGAGCGGGCCAGCGCAGCGGAGGAGGCGCGGCTGTGGAGCTTGTTACGAGGAGACGAGACTGTCAGAGCCAAGACGGAAGAAAAGGAGGCTGATTTGTTGACACTGGAGTCGGAGTCAGAGCTCAAGTTGTCTGGGAGGACAGGCTTGGCAGATCTAAGCGGGAACTGGAGGGATCATACCGAATACTATAGCGAGTGGGAACTTAGGGAAGGGAATCGCTTGGGTGGTCCTAATGGCTAGAGCCTAGCTTTGAATGGCGCAGTAAATGATACAACTACGAGCAGATATCTTAAAGTGAGTCTGTGCTCGACTTCGTAAAATTGGCTGGCTACCTACTTTTCGTACGAAAGGCAAACCTACAACATCCCATAAAGCTCGACAACTACAACACCAAGGAGCAGTAGGCTAATAACCTAAAATCCTTTTTCCATTTCTCATGGACGAGCCCTATTTATCTCTTCGGAGTATCTGTATGGTAATACACTGGCTTTTGATCGATCCATTAATCAAAGCCACTATAGTCTCTCGACTCTCTCTCTCTTCTTCCCCTTGACAAGCCTAAACTTGGAAAGCCTTCTGAAAAAAGCGAGAACCTACCCCCTAGACGCCCACGGGGAAACTAATGGATCGCAAAAGTCAAATCAAATCCCTTTAGAATGCCTGATTCGCCACAACAAAAACCCTTACTTCCTCTTCTTTCTCCCTCGCGTGTATGAAGCCTAACAAATAACCTAGAATCGGGCGGACTAGGCCTCGTAACTCTTAATGTTACCATCGCTGCCGAGCGGCTGGACTGAGCTTAGTGACGGAGCGGATGTGAAGGTCAATCCACTGCCGTCGGGTTTAATGTCACCGCCATTGACACCTAATCTTAGACCCGCTTGGGTTTCTCGAACTCTCTTCTTGAAGGCAAGTCGGTCGAGGAAGAGTTGTTGTCTGCCCCTCTCCAATTCGCGTCGCTCTGCTTGTAAGATGCCTTCCATCTCGTCGAAGTACTTTAGCTTCAGCTCCATCTTTTGCAGAGTGACGTTCACTGCCGCAGAGAGTAGTCGAGTCATCTCGCGCTCCTCGTGAGAAGCTAGACCACCCGCACGGGCTCCCATAGCGGCGAGCGGTATGCTTGCCAGATTGGATGCGGTCGTACCCGCACCATCTTGGTGAGCATCAATCTCCATCGAGTCACCTTCCTTCTCCTTGCCTTTTCCGTTGACCTTCGCCGCATCGCCGCCTTCAATCTTGTTTCGTAAGCCTTGTTGAAGCTCTTCCACAGACTTCTTTGCTGCCGCAGCTGTCGTCTTGGGATCCGCAAGACTAGCAAGGAACCCGATGACAGACATAACAGGGTTGTCGGCTTGGCTGAAGGGGAGGTGTCCACCATGCTTTCCTAGCATGGCAAGACCTGTAGGAGGATGAATAGGTGCTTCTGTCTCGAGATACTTATCCTCGATATCTAGTTGAAGGAATTGCAAGACACACTCCTCCCGAGTTCGCGTACCTACATGCTCGGCGATCTCGGCCCAGTCATCGTCGTATCTCTCTAAAGCCTCAAGGAGTCGAAGAATCTCGGCATCTGACCAAGGAGCATCACGGTCGAGGACTGTTGAGTAGGTCTTGTTCTCCATCTTGACGAACTGGGTATTGGTCTGGTTGTTGGGTATTCTGCCCTCCAAATAGCAGCTGGGACAGACGTCATACTTCGTCTTATTAGGGGTGTTAGCCTCTGGTAGGTGATAATAAACCCGAGTGCAGTCGACACCACAGTTTTGGCAGTGGACCTTGACAATGGGTTTAGTTAGATTGTCATCGGCGATTGGCGAAGTCGTGCCGTTTGTCGCAGCCTCGCCATTTGTCTTGCTCTCGGACTTGTTGAGCTTCGCTCCTTTGGCGTTAGCTTCGTAGATATTACGGCCGATCTCCAGGTTTCGCTCGCCAGCAGCAGTCGCAGCTGCGTGAGCTTTCTGGTCAGTATCTTGGCTCTTCTTGCCTTCGAGCACGATGGGATCAGCCGAAGGCTGCCAGGGCTGAAGTCCACGAGGGGTATCGCAGATAACTTGGAAATGGCCCGTGAACGGCGGGCCAACTTGAGACGGGCGTTGGTCGGCGTCAACCTGTATTTTGTTAGAAATTTATTGTTTTCGTTGCTAAAAGACTCTTGGATATGTACCTGATAGTTAATCAATCCCCATTGCTCTAAGAAAGCATGAACGCGCATGATAGCGCAAACGTCTCCGGCGAGGTTCCGCCTACATGCGGTTACAGTCAGGTACTCGACGGGGTTTAATCGGTAGGTGTTGATCATGAAATCGCGGTAATCCTTGTAGACAGCAGGTGTCTTACTTCGGTTGCGGCTGTTGAAGAATTCTGGTAGGGCTTTGCGTTCGATGCTGTGGATCGCATTCATATCAAACCAAGTGCTGTAGCTCGGTAGGACAATCGCGTGGGTTTGGGAGATGAGGTGTTCGCGCGCAGCATTCTCGATACTTTCTTTGGACTTCACCTCCTGAGCGTTACCGTCGGCGCCAGCGGCTGCCTCCTCGCCATCCTTCTCTTGCTGTCCACCTTGAGGCTCTGCTTGAGCCTCGCCCATTTCCTCATCTTCCTTAGCTAACGTAGTTTCAGCAGGCGGCGCAGGAGGGGCATCAAGTGGGTTATCTGAAGTACCAGCAGGTGCAGGAGTAGTGCTATCTTGCTTGATTACTGGGTCGTTAGAAGGGATTTCGGACATCTGCACATCTGGCGGGCGCATTAGTTGGATGTCTCGTAACGAGATACGGCCAGTCACGGTCGCAGTTGCAGCAGTGCATTTTCACTTACCTTCAGAAGCTTGGGGCGCGCCCGGTCCATCGGGCTGGAGTGGCGGCTGCGCTAGAATCGGGTTGCTACCAGGTGTTGCTGCATTGGCCGGAGAGCCGTAGTTGGCGTGTTCGCCTTCCATCTTGAAGAGAAAATGCGAACTTCCAGCTGACAGTGCTCGAAGGGGATATTAACAGATGATTATATCGGTGTTGGAAAATCGGGCGCGACGTATCGCAATGGTCGAGACACTATTGGTGACAAGTCATTAACGAGTGGGAAGGATGAGATTGAGTAAATGCGCCTCCTCGATTTGTCGGCGAGTTGATGGATCTCAATTCATTGGATGCGTCGATGCGATGAGCTTGGGTCGACCGCGTGTTTGGAGAAATAATTTGGCGCGACTGAGGAACTGGGGAACAGCTGGAAAAGCACTGAATTTGGCCTTGGCTTGTCTTGGTCCAAGCGTCGGCCGGGAGAGAAGGCTTTGGGTGTCCGAGCATCACGTGCAACCTGTATTACTCATCATGCATATATCCAAGTACTTACATGTAGGTACCTAACCTACGGGCAGCCTACCAGAATCGAACCCGCTTTTACAGTGAACCGTAATCGGCCCCGACTGTTCTGCGCTACAATGGATGTACCTCGGTGTGGGCCGCGAACAGCCGAATACATGACGAGGGACTTGGACGAACGAGCTCGGCTTCGAGACTGATACTCCTACAAGCTAGCGTCCGCCTGCGCGAAGGTTGTCAAACTTCAGCAACAGACCACAATGCTATTCCCCGCAGCGAGACGGACGGCTCTTAGAGGCGTTGGTGCTCTACCACGCTCGACTTCGGTGTTTTCTAGCCCTTTCAACAGCCCCTCGGCTCTCCGAAGATTACTGTCGTCATTGGCGATCCTAGAGCAGCGCGATGGCAAACTCAACCACGGCTCCCTGAGCGCAATTACAGCCGCGAAGAAGCTCGGAGGTTCCATACATGGTTTCGTCGCTGGAAGCAACATTAAGCCCGTTGCAGAGGAGGCTGCGAAGGTAGAGGGTGTCGAGAAGATAATCGCTGTAGACAATGCCGCTTACGACAAGGTGCGTTTGGATCAAATCACTCACTCAATTGAGAACAAGGCTGGCCAGGTCGCTAACGTTAGTCATATCCCAGGGCCTACCAGAGAATTATGCGCCTTTGTTAGTCGAGAATATCAAGAAGGGCGGTTACACACATATCATTGCTGGTCACACCGCATTCGGGAAGAGTTTGCTACCTCGAGTCGCCGCACTTCTCGACTCTCAACAAGTATCGGATATCACTGCTATTGAAAACGAGAATACATTCGTGCGTCCGATATACGCTGGAAACGCCATCGCCACCGTCGAGTCCTCGGACCCAATCAAGGTTATTACTATTCGTGGCACCGCCTTCCCCGCGGCTGAACCCCAGGGCGGCTCTGCGGCAATAGAGGATGGCGTTGATCCCAACGTGGAAATATCTATAGAATGGGTTTCTGAAGACCTGGCCAAGTCAGACCGACCCGACCTAGCGACTGCCGGCAAGGTCGTCTCTGGAGGTAGAGGTCTAAAGTCGAAGGAAGATTTCGACAGGATCATGCTCCCGCTCGCTGACGCGTTAGGTGCCGCCGTTGGAGCTTCTCGAGCCGCAGTAGACAGCGGATATGCCGATAACAGTCTCCAAGTTGGTCAGACTGGCAAGGTAGTTGCTCCCCAGCTATACTTGGCCGTTGGTATTTCTGGCGCAATCCAGCATCTGGCGGGTATGAAGGACAGCAAAGTGATTGCGGCTATTAACAAAGACGCCGAAGCACCGATATTCCAAGTGGCCGACGTGGGGTTGGTTGGAGATTTATTTGAAAAGGTGCCCGAGTTAACCGAGAAGTTGAAGAGTTCGTAGATATGAGTATATTATATTACATATAACCGCCCGCGAGGGTGTTTCTCTTTGACTCAATTCGCATCGGCAGCAGAGAGCATTTCCGTCGTGCTTGTGAACTTCTCCCTTTCTTTCCCCAGCAGTAGCCCACGCTGTCTTTCTGCCTTGTCTATATTCTGCCAGTCATTCCACTGAATAACCCTGCATTTTCCATGCTCGACCCCTGCCCGCAGAGCTTCCCAGCCAGAGCTAGTTTCTCCTTTGAGAAAAGGGGCGTCAGAGTTCCAGTCGGACGCGATCGCATCGCCCGTAGAAAATGCGTCTTCCATGGTCGACGCGATAACACCTGTTGGGCCTCTCTTAACCCAACCCGCGCAGTAAACTCCTGGTAAATGTGATGCTTCCCGCTGAGCATTACTTTCGTCGTCTTTGATCTGTAATACTCGCCCCATCCCGTCGTTTTCGATAATTCCTTTCCTATCATTGAATGAGATGCCAGCCTCATCAAATCCAGGCAAAGCAACAGATTTGTACCCAATGGAGCGGAACACTGCAGAAGAAGGTATCGTTAACTTCTCTCCGGTGCCGGTGACACTCGAGGATGGGTCGAAAGGCGAAGCCAGGGCTGTCCGTTCAAAGAGTGTGCTATCGACGTATCCGTCAGGTCGACCATGGAATCGAGTTGGTGATAAGCAGAAGTCTAGAGACCACGACTTGGCGGCGTCGTCAACTTGAGTTGTTGAGCCTTTCACCAGAATTTCCATGAGCCTCCGTCGAGCTCGGGGTAGCTTCGAAATCTCGTCGGGGATAAGAGACATGTCAATGTCATGGAAGCCAACGCCATGTAGTTTCATCAGCTCTCGAACTTCCTTAATGGTGAAAGCGGCTTGCATCGGCCCTCTTCTTCCCACTACGTGGACTCGTTTGATGCGACTCTTTAATAAGGTCTCAATGGCCGTCTCGGTGATGTCTGACTTTCGTAGTATATCCACATTCTCCAGCAGCATTCTGGCGACATCAAGAGCGACATTGCCTTGGCCAATAATGACAGCCTCATCTCCTTGCGTAAGATCCGGGGCTAGATTGGCGTACTCTGGTAAACCATTATACCAACCTACAAATTCCCGAGCCGAGTAGATGCCCTTTAACTCGGACTCGCCGGGAATTCCGAGTTTCTTATCCTTAGATGCACCATAGGCAAAGACAACGGCATCGTAGTGGTGCATCATAGATGCCAATGGTATTGTGCATCCGTCAAAATGACCGCCGGCATTGCCGATAGCGACATTTCCAATGAAGGTAAAGTTTGGTGAACTGGCGACTTCTTCGAACTTTTCTTGGCAGTTCTAATTACACAATGGTCAGTGATTTGGTCGCATGTGTTCGTATGTCCCATTCGTACCTTGACTTCGGGATGATCCGGCGCAACTCCGAACCTCACAAGCCCATAGGGTACCGGCAGCGCCTCGAACATATCAACCTTGGCTTTTGGCACCTTGGACATGACCCTATATGCGGTATAGAAACCGGCCGGGCCAGAGCCGACTATGGCCATCCGCAAGGGTCTATCATGTCGGCTTCCAGCCTCGGTTGAGTACCGAGATATTCTAGAGGCGAGGGTTGTAGAAGCTTTACGCCGGCAAGTGGCACAAAGCCACGATCTTGTGATGGAATTCATGGTTCATTTAAGTCCGATCACATCTTATGAAAAGGATAAGATTAGAATTACTTATCGCATCTCTATGAATGAATATGATATGAGGTATTGCATTGAGACAGTCAAAGCGGCTATGTGTTCACAGAAATGACGTCGAATTGAAATTTTGGACCGTCGTCTCGGTCTTCCGAAGTCCGACATCGCCGCACGCATCCGTTGAACGATCAATTGATGGCTCAACTCCTATTCTACAAACATCGCATATGTTGGAGCCTAAATAAAGATTCTGGGGCGGCCGTACTAATTAGCCAATTGATATTGATTCCTTTTTAAAACCGGTGCCTAATGAAACATTACGCGCATTGTAGCTGTGACCAAGATCCGTACGCAGGCCCGTGTCCAGCGGTTGGTTAATTCTGTCGCCTGTTGCTGTGGTAACCCGAATGTTTCCCCTGTTCAGCCCACCCGCAGTAAACGCATCCCGCCTTGCGCACACTCCATCCCACCTCTTTTCCAAGCTTTCCCCCACTATGACGCTCCCGCCCTTTCGCAAGTCTTAAGACCGCGCATTCCAGTCAATTCGTCGATCCAATCCACCCTCCCTATCGTGAATGTCTCGCAGCCTCGCTTAGACCGAGGCCTTCGCAGGAATGGGAGCTCAGCAACCGTACATGTACGACTCCGACAGGCGCGATTCGAGATCGCCCGAGAAGCCATTCGACCCTAAGGCTATAACGAGAGCAAGCTGGGAGCCGCAACCCAAGAAGAAGAAGAAGCAGGATGGACCACTTATCTCCTTCAACCGACACCCCGAGTAAGTCGCAATGCAATTCGATCCATGATGTATATGACCTTGATAGCTAATCTTGTTGAAGTGCGCACGAGGTGCCGACTGGTCGGATTTCAACTTTTCGTCCTATGAGCAGTACTACAAAGTGGTGGATCAAGTTCATGCGATATGTCCAGTTATTCCTTCGCATATTTGAGATGATCGGGGGCGGCGGTTTACTTACCCTCATGATCCTCATCGGCAATGTTGACCCCCTCACTGCTTGGGTTATGCGAATCACGGTACGTTTTCACACTCTGGTAATTAGTATTAGGGTCCTTACTAACTCGTATAACGTATAGCCCGGTGTTGTAGCTATCAGCTGTGTCTACGCCATCTGGCATTTCATACGACCAGCAAACTCAAGACCGCCCTCTTCATCAGCAGCATACCAGTTATTCGCCGGAGTTATGGACCTGGCAGTGGTACCGCTGTATGCCTTTGGGATTATCTCCGTCGTGAATCATGGTGCTGAATGGAAGCTTATCGTGACGGCCTCTAAAGAACTTACCGAAGCTCTAGTTCAGAGTGAGTACTACCTGCTTATCAGCGCGGGTAGCTTGCATGTGGTCTCGCTAGGCATATCAATTTACCTGGGTCTGATGTTCCACCGCATCGCCAACATGCCTCCGGACATGAACCCGCTCGAGAGCCACTTGACATCGCGCGTCAAGCAGCACAAGCGCAACAAGTCGTCCGTAGCGACGAGCTACACCGCCGTGTCAGACGACTCGAATTCAAAGCGTCTCCCTACCCCGTTGGAGAACTACCGCAGCTCAGGAGCCGCTTACGAGGACCTCTCGCGACCCCCTAGCATTCCGTTCATGCACACGCGCACTGGTTCGCGTGACTCCTACGCTTCTGCTTACTCGAAGCGGGACTCGCGCTCCGACCTCCCGAGCAGGCAGTACCAGATCACGCCGGGCAACTCGCCCCGCAATAGCGTTGGGGGCTCCCTCGCGGATCAGAAGCGCCTATCTATCGCTACTTCCACGCCGCGCCTCGCACAGCGCGGCAGCTACACAGAGGTCCCGCTCCACGAGACCGGTGCGCCATCTCCATCTTCCTCGCGGCCCGCTAGCAGCGTGACCCTCGCGCACTCGTACCCCTCTCCGCAGCAACCCACCAATGCCTCCCCAACCCGCGTCGCCAAGTTCACCGAAGCATGGTACGCCTCCGAGTCGCTCATCAACCGCACGCAAGAGCGCCAGCGCGCCCTGAACGCCCTAGAGCGCACCCAGCAATCACGGCAATACGAAGTGCTAAACCAACGCTACAACTTCGACGACTCGGACTCAGAGCATGACTCCGACCGTGAGAACGGCATGATGCGACCGGATTCCGATGATGACGACGACGACCTGCAGAGTAGCCCCATCAATGTCACCGCACACCTGCACCCGAACCCACTGCGTCTGAACCCCGTGCCCGCGCCACAGCACTCGCCGCCGGCAACGCCATCCAAGGACATCACCACGCGCCAGAAGACCCCCTTCCGGCCCTCGCCGCGCGACTCCGCTGGCTCCGCCCTGTCCGAAGTGGACCTGAACTCGCGCCGCGTGAGCGGCAGCCAGGACATCGCGGACGCCGCGGCGGCGCCGGCGACGACGTCGTTCTGGCGGCGCAGCACGATCGGCAGGAGCAAGGGCGCGGCACCACGGAATAGGAATTCGTCGATCCAGCCCGATGGCGATTTCTACTCGAAGCCGTACGGCGAGCTGAAGCCCGCCACGCCGCCTATCATGTTGGGTGTTAACAACAGCAACGGCAACGGAAATGGAAGTGGTAATGGAAGTGGAAATCGCCAGGTCTCGTCCGGAAACGACTATGGAGATTTGGGGAGCGGAACATCGTACAGACGGAATGTGAGCGGCAAAATTGCCGAGGAGGGATTGGCGGGGAATAGGTATTCGAGGTACAGTATTCTGAACGAGGATTAAGGATTAGGGGTTGAGGACTGAGACAGGGGGCAAGGCGGAATCGGAATTGAGAATCGAGAACCGAGGGAACGAACCGGGGAAGGGTTAAGTGATTTCTATGATACCGCGGAGTTAGCCGAGATGCGCTTTTGATTTGAGGGAAGGGGGGGGCGGAATAGCACGTCGATTGATGTGATCGACGTGGCCTCTGATGATGATTCATGGAATGTAATACTAGGACAACGGGATAATGACACTGGAACTGGACAGGTTTGGGCTTTGGTCTTAATGCAATGATAGTTGCATAATAACTACTAAGGTAGCTTCCAACGAGTACGAAAGGCTATGATAATCGTGAACAGACTTTTGAGATGCGTGGTTTTGCGTTGCTCATGTAGTAGGGGTCGTCTCTTAACGAAACTCCAGCCTCTTCGTTGGCCCGTGACTTTAAGGACCATAGATCATGGATGAATGCCGTGTATACTTGTGTCAGGATACGAATTAATATAACAAGGGTATTTACTATCCATGAAAAATGCTATTAGCAATTCCATTTCCCGTCAATAATGTGTATCTCCAATAAGACCCTAGGTATGGCCTAAGGATCCAAGTATGTATACAGTCTACATAGAGTTCCTTATTGCTACAGCTCATTCTTCTCCATAACATAAGCACTCCAGTCCGTCCTGGGCGCTCTGCTTCCATCAATTCCGTCGCCTTCTTTCCAGCCCATCTCACCCCATGCGCCGAGGCCGCAAAGATGACGCATCGTCGGGCGGCCGTGGGGACAGTTCCACGGTTTATCGAGCTCGCCCATGTGTCTGACAAGCTTCTCCATCTGTTTCGTGGTCAAGGACTTGCCTATCATGACGCTGCTCCGGCAAGCCCTCATGGCGAACATCTTGCGGACTTTTGAGGGACGCGGGATGGCACTCGCGGAGGCGGACTGATGATCCGTCAGCATCGACACTAATTCCTCGAGATCTGTCAACGAGAATGTTGTTTCTCGGCTGAGCGGCAGACTGAGCAGCTGGCAGCGAGACCCAACAGGTGAGTCGCCACTTTCGTCCATACTGACGACGAACCCGTTCGCTTCAAGTGCTTCAAGATTCTCCCTAATGACTTCTTCCTCGAGAGCCGTGAGCTCTAAAGCCTTTGGCTGGACCAATCTCTGTGACTGAACGACAGTGTTGGCTTGCAATCTCTCAAAATTGTATTTCTCATCCGTTGCATGCTGGTCGATAATGAAGAGTTCGTCGTCTCTATCCGCCTTTTCTTCAGGGTCATTAGGGTCTCTCTTAGCTGGACGAACTGCTAGGATAAAGCCTAAATTAAACTGCCCGATAATTCTCATCTTCCCAAAGTCGGACTTTGAGATGGTTAGAGATAGCTTCTCCTCGGCATCCTCGGCATCAAGTTTATCTGTGACAAGTTCGGCCCCTGTTGACAAGGAGACGTCCTTGAGATACTCTTGATGCATTGATAGAGTGTTTTGTATATGCTCTTCATCTATACGTAGCGTTTGAAGCAGAGAAAATGTAGAATCTTTCTTCTTTGTGCTGCCCTTTATAAAACTTTGCGTACGTTTTTGGGTCTCGTCAGTGGAAACTTTTGCGGAATCCTGAGTATCATCAGCCGCGTTTTCTGCTTGGGCTTCCTGTGTTTCCTCGACTTTATCTTCTGGGTCTTCCTCGCCAGTTGGTTGTGCTGGAGACGGCAAGTTGTCGGTTTGGTCTTCTTCATTTGCGGTGCTAGGTCCTGCAGGTTGTTCGTGAGAGTTATGTCCAGGCTCTGGAGCGTTCTCTTCAGCCGCGTCGTCCTGACAAGACTCATCTCCATCGTCCTGCCCGCTCTCTTGATCGGTTTCTTGCTCATCATTCCCCTCATCGTCATCATCATTGTCTCCCACAAATAGCTTCTCACTAGAAGTATCAGAATCTTCTTCAGCGTCTGCTGTCTTTGTGGCTTCAATACGTGACGGTCCGGTCTGCTTTGACTGCGAATAGGCCGCAAACATCTGTGTCAGGCGTCCATTAAATGTAGGGATTGTAACGGACTCCTTTACCGCCCGTTGTCTTGTCGAGGGTTCGCGAGCCTTGAGGTCCTCTATTCTTTGTTTCTTCGGAGAGGAGCCAATGATGCTCGTGACAGTATGATTGCCTACCGTAATTGTAGCAACTTCGGGTGCTGAACGTTTTAGACTCGCAGATGAGCTGGTTCTGGTAGTCTTCATATCTGATACACGGGACGAGGTAGATACAGCTGGTATAGGTGGTTCAATTGGGGGACTACTATCGCGTCTGTCCGCCTTGTACTTGCTTAATTCTGCTAGGCGTGCACGGAAATTTGTTTCTTCGCTGGGTGTCTCTGCTGGAGGCGCAGGAGTTGCTAGGTCTTGGGTTCTGTCTTCTACATCATCGTCTTTTTCTTCTTCGGTGTAGTTTCGTGCAAACTTAGAATAGAGGGCGCCTTTCGCTTTCGATGATTCCTGGCTGTGATCATCTGAGGCTTTAGTTGTCGTCAAAGGAGTGTCAGCACGTAGACCTGACTTCCGTTCAGCCCACCGACTGATTAGGTTCAGACCTTGGTTATCTCGAGTTTGTGATCTTGTTGAGACCGCAGTATTTGGAACTGACTCGCCCTCATCGCCATCATCTGCTTCCTCGTCCTCATCGCCATCTTCGTCCTTATGCCCTATACTATTGCCCGGATGTACAGAAGCGGAGCTTTGGCTGTGCTCATTGCCGATGGAAATGGAGCGCTTTGACTGACTTTGAGAAAGAGGAGTACTTTGTCTACTAAGGGAAGGCTTCTTGAAAGGTGTAGATTTTAAGCTTGACAATTGCGACGTCGGCAAGGCGTAGTCTTGTGATTCAAACAAAGCCACGAGTGACTCCCTAAGATTGTCGAGCATTCGAGTTTGATCGTGTAGAAGGATAGTACGTTTATCCGGGCTCACATTAACATCGTAGAGATGGGTATCCAGCTGAATATCGGCGAAGATGAAAGGAGATTGAGAAGCATTATAAGACTTGTACACCTCATTAAATACTTTGGCAAATTGTGGTAAGCCACACGGACGACCGTTCACGAAGAACATTTGCCTATCAGGGGTCTGGCGCCCTTCTCCATGAGCAGGGCGAGATACATGTCCTTTGATATGGACTTCTTGGATACCGCCATCGCCCTGTGTACTCCATTTCTGGCCAGGCGCACTTGTAGGTTCTAACTCGAGCTTCAGATCTAAGGGGATAAGAACAGCTAGAGTTTTCGCCCCGAACACGTTGACAATGTTTTCCCGAGTTGTCTGATTTCCCTTAGTTGAGAATAATATCATACGCTTTCCTTTGTTTGGTTGCTGAGACACTGAAAACTTGAGGCCGGTCTGGATGCAGGCATATTGGTTGAGAACACCAATGACCCTATTCCATTCCCGTTTGATATTTCGTTCTAGTTCACGACGACGGACGGGCAAATTGTGAAAGAGTCCTTCAACTGTTACTGTGGTTCCTTTCTGAGCGGCAACGACTGTTGTGCTGCGAAGCTTCCCGGAAGTTTCAAATTCCAGTTTCGATCCCTTTGGCGCATCCGATGCTAGACATGTGGTTATAGTGAATTTGGACAAGGCGCAAAGAGATGACAGTGCTTCTCCTCGGAAACCAAACGTTTGAAGAGAGGACAGGTCCGCATAAGTAGAGAGCTTAGAGGTATAGTGCTTTAGTGCTATCGTTTCGTAGTTCTGCTTGGATATGCCCGAGCCATTATCTTGAACCTCAATGGAATCTAGGCCTTGATTCTTGAAGCGAACCTCTTTAGACAAGTGTTAGCGTTAGAGAGGGGGATAACGAGGAGGGAAAAGTAGGCAGAGAGAACGAACCTATGCTTGTGGCGCCAGCATCCAGACTGTTCTCCACCAGCTCCTTCACTACAGAACACAGGTCGACAATGACTTGGCCGGATTGGATTTGGTGGATCTCGAAGAAACTCAGCGCATATACTCCTAAATTGAATTACTAGAGAGTCACTTACAGTGCGAGCCTCAATAGCCTTGATGGTCGCCATCGTGGGTATGAAATGAGACCATCTAAACCATCTAACGGACGAACTAAGATAGGCAATTGTCCTATCTGAGTTGCCAGCGAAGGGAAGCTTTAGAGCTCCGTGAGGACTTCCGAGGTGGTCTGTACATTCAGGATAGTCTAGTCATCTCACTTACCGCTGTCATAGGGTAGCAGGCAAATGCTGGAGACAGCCTTGGGATTCCAGGTTGGCTTCTTCAGCCTCGTCGCGTCTTTGTAAATTGAAATGGAACCTTAACGCGTCGAGATTCAAGAAGTGTGGCGCATTAGATAAGGTGGAAATTAGCCACAAGCGGCGGAGATGAAAATCGAATGATCAGCGGGGCCGGTGCATAACTCTGCAGTCAAGTTTCTACCCTTAGGTGGTGCATTTGTAGCGCTAAGGCAATCTTCAAACATAAAACACTTTAGTTCCTAACCACACATACACATGAACTTCATTGGAGAGCATTAAAATGTGAATTGTTCTGACGTCAAACTTTACATATGTAGTCAAGGGGGAAACCCGGACTAACATCGGCACCACTATCTAATAGGGATGGGGACCTAACCACGGGTCCTGCGGGTCTTACCAGCTCTGGGGATTTTCAACTTAACCAAATACCATCGTAGCCATTGCAAAATAGTCCCGGTTATCGCGGTCCGCGCTATCTTTCACATTAACGGCGATGATCACGGCAGATGGTCAGAATTCTCATGTCGGAATTAGGGGATAATAACGAACCCGTCGCTTCGGAGATCGTCACTTACCTACAGCATGTACCTACATGAAATCCATAAATCCTCCCGGAGGCCGGCAGAACCAAGAAGTCTTGGCAAGCTCGACATTGCAGCAGTGGTCGACTTGTCATGTTCACAACGGAAAGCTCGGAACGCACACCAACTCGATATACCCTTGCTTTCGCATTTGACCTCATTCCTAGCCGGCCCAGTCTGTCCAGTGTGGGAGCATGGATTACATGACGTTCTGAGGCCCGCTCATCGAACCCGATGAACACTGCAAGAAAACGAAGATCGATTGATCTTCTTGACCAGGTAGGTACCTACCTTATCCTATACGTTCCCCATGCCTCTCAATTGCTTCTTAAAGAAAATGTTTGCTATCCGAGGACTTGGGATCATTGATATACGGGAAATTTCAAGAGATTAGATTTGCCTCGTGACCATCTCGGATGCCTTCGCTGTGGAACAAGCGTGCGCTCAGCCACCGGTATGCCGCAAGGGTTACATGCTACTTGGAAACCGTTGCACACCAGACGACCGAGACATTGCTTCTTCTCACATCTTTGCTTGTCCAACACAAAGAAACCAAGTGGAGCTACGTTGGCCACCTTTCTTAGCATACCCTTGAATACGGAAGACACATGGCCACCGAGCTATGCAGATATGCATTGCTTGCCAGCTTAAGTGAGACGCCATATCAGTTTGTCAACACGAGCTCTGCTGTTGCATTTGCCGCGCATCAGGAACATTGTGGTAGTCCAGCCAGCCACGAGATTCAAGATACCACTCAGCGCCTCCATCTAAGATTTCCGGTAATTCACATTTGTGCGGCACAGCCCTTACTGGCATTAACCGCCGCTGATGGGGCTCGTGGGGGAGCCTAGAATTCCGTCCATGGGCGTAAGACCACAACTCTGGCTCCATCTTCTGTAAAACACGACGTGAGACATCCGGATGGAATAGCGCCTAGTGTGGCTCGCCGATCGCCAAGTACGTATGTACCTTGTCTGGTCTATCCCCCGCAAACATACAACCTGAAATAGATGCTTGACTAAACAGGTTGATCAAGATGGATATAGTATCTATACGAACACATCGTAATTTCTATTTCGCAACTCTTTCATGACAACACACGTGTGATGATGGGACGAAAGCTTTGCCGCGCATTTGCCAGCCCAAGTCGAAGGTCGCAAATGGTATCCTCTCGTTCGAAGCAGTATGCTAAATAATGCTACCCTACCCTGGCCCTTTGGCGATACATGCAGCAGGCATTTGATCTACGCACGTTTTAGCTCTCACTATATCATTTATACTTAAGCAGGCTTAGTTAAGTCGGTAGCCAAAGCTTGGTAATGAAGTAGCATGCAGGCGAAGCTAACGTCATTCACGGTGGCATTGTTGGACGAGAGGTTGGTCCAAGCCAGGATTTGGCCCGTGCCGACCCACTAGAATTCAAGTCCGATAAGGATGACAGGGGTAATTGGCTCCACACGCAGTGCTACACTACCCACAGAGAGAACGAGGAGGTACTGCCCGTTCAGTC
This sequence comes from Hypoxylon sp. E7406B, assembly GCA_000931505.1. Lineage (NCBI taxonomy): Eukaryota > Fungi > Ascomycota > Sordariomycetes > Xylariales > Hypoxylaceae > Hypoxylon > Hypoxylon sp. E7406B. Next base: position 42,824 of record JYCQ01000236.1, on the reverse strand, counting down.
TGATCTCTGGGAAGTTAAAATCCAACTGAGGAGGCTACGGGGATTAAGCACCTGGCTAGCGCCATTACCCACAAGCAGCCTCCCCTAATTGCTCCCAAGTCTCAGCACCGAGGCGCCCAGAATTCACTGCAATCAAGCTAAATGGGCAAAAGCATTGCCAAATCGCATCTCGATTCTCCTCGTCCCGCGCCTGTAATTCCCACCCATTCCCGTCTTCTCCCTTCAAGCCGCTCAACTCGACTACATCACTCCCGAAAGTGCACATCCCTTTATAACCCGCCCACTGCCAAAATAGTTGCAAAACTGGTGACTTGGAGGACCGACATTCGTTTTCAAACATTTAGAAGGTGGAAAAGACATGTGTAGATGATCGAGGTCTTCGGGCACGGATCAGTTCTCTCCTTAATAAGATCGACAGTTCCTTAAAGTCCCTGCAGCTTAGCTACAAGTCGCCGTTGCGCAAGCCTAGTCGTTACCGTGTCGAGACACGACCAACCTTTCCTGCGCCAGCTGAGAGCCGAATTTTACCAAATAAAAAAAGCATTTCGCGGCGTATGACGAACTCCGAACCGACTACCCTAATAACCAAACGACCGTCGCATTGTTAAGCTTACCTAGCCCGCATCCTCGTAACAAAAGAGGTCTCCTACGAGAGCCTCTTCTTCCTCATGCAGAGGCGCTCGTCGGGGTCGTCCGAAGACAGCGCCGATGTTCCTGTCAAGACCTCGCGCCCTCATGGACAGACAAGGCTGAACGACCCAAGCTCTTCTATCCGGCACTCCCACGACTTTCGCCAGCCAGACCGCCCCCAGAATTCCGGCACAAGATCCACATCTGCTAGGAGCCGGAGACCGAGTAGTAATGTCAATTGGAGGTCTTCCCATAGTCGAGATGGATCTACCGAGAAAGCCGCTGCAGCTTCCCACCTTGCGCCGGCAACGTTGTCGCCTGACTACCCAACTATGGAGAGTGAGAGGACAGTATCGTCAAGACGGAGGAGTAGGCAGCCCCGGTTGTGGAGCCCCTGGTCTATATCATTCTTAACTCTTTTAACGAGTTTTGCGGGCATTGGCCTTCTGCTTGCTGTCATATACTCCGCTGCTACGCTACACTGCGATCCCAAAGGGTGTCGCATGTCCTGGATGAGTCCGTCATACGCCAAATTCAAAGACTTCGATACAGAGCACACGCGGTTTGCGACTAAGTATTCGTTGTACCTATATCGAGAGCAGGGATTTGACAATGGGCCGAAGGTACGAAAGTCCCGCGAGGATGTTTATTCAAGGTTGATATTGACCTAGTGTCCAGATTAAAGGTATACCGGTGCTCTTCATACCAGGGAATGCTGGTAGCTATAAACAAGTTAGATCGATAGCGTCCGAATCCGCTAGGTATTTTCACGATGTCCTGCAGCACGACGCAGCTGCTTTAAACGGTGGTGCTAGGAGTTTGGACTTCTTTACAGTCGACTTCAATGAGGACTTTACTGCTTTTCACGGCCAAACAATGCTTGATCAAGCCGAGTATATTAATGAAGCTATCAGGTATATCCTTTCCTTGTATCTGGACCCCAAGATTTCAGAACGAGACCCTAGTCTTCCAGATCCATCTTCGGTCATCATACTAGGCCATTCCATGGGAGGAATTGTGGCGCGAACAATGTTCATCATGCCAAATTATCAACCAGACTCTGTCAATACGATCATCACCATGTCAGCTCCGCATGCTCGACCGCCTGTCACGTTTGATCCGCAGATTGTCAGCATCTATAATGATATCAACAACTATTGGAGGCATTCCTACTCCAAAAAGTCATCGGCTGAAAATGCTCTAGGCCAAGTAACTCTGGTGTCTATTGCTGGCGGTGGTCTAGATACCGTCGTCCCATCAGATTATGCGGGTTTGGAGTCTATCGTGCCTGAAACCCATGGTTTTACCGCATTTACGTCTACGATTCCCACTGTTTGGACAAGCATGGATCACCAGGCCATTACATGGTGTGATCAGTTTCGAAAGGTTATCGTTCGTGCCCTCTATGACGTTGTCGACAACCGTGGAAGATCGCAGACAAAATCTCGAGCAGATAGGATGAAAGCCTTTAAGCGGAGATTTTTGACCGGCCTTGAAAGTTTCGTTGAGAAAACCTTACCAGAGACGGCTTCATCCACATTGCTTACGTTAGAGGACCAATCAACTACCATGCTCGCAGCAGACGAGCGCCTTGTCCTTCGCAATCTAGGTACACACAGGAAGCCAAAGGCATACCTTCTCCCTCTCCCACCAGGTGGGTTTGCCGAGGGGAAAAGAGTCACATTGCTATCAGATAGCAAACTAGACCAACCGGGCGAAGATGGTAAACTCGAGGTCCTATTTTGCAACTTCTTTCCACCGCAGGCCGGGCAGACCAATGTGCCATTTTCGATGAATATTGATCTTTCTGGCGGTAGTCCAGAGTCAACTAAACTTGCTTGTAAGAATGCCGCGTCCGACGTGGTATCTTTGCCAGCTTCTTCTCGCTTCACGAAGGATCCCTTCTTCAAAGAGGGCGAGTGGCAGATTCCACCATTTTCGTATCTTGAGTACGACCTTGAAGATGTTTCAGATTACGAGTTTGTGGCAGTTATCGACAAGACTGCGTCTCCGACAGCCGGGTGGTTGGTAGCTGAGTTTAGCGACAAAGCTGATGCTCATTTGACTCAACATATCAGCCTTAGGCGTCTATTCAGCTTCGGCTTATCACTTCACCTTCCTGCGGATCGACCAATGGTCACTGAACTGAAGCTCCCGGCTATTCAGAGCAGCTTGTTGGCGTACAACCTTAAGATTGAAAGCCACTCTTGCAATGAACGAGAGCCGCTTTTTACGCCACTCGTCCGACAGTATCTCTCTGAGCCTTATGAGTCAAAATACTTTGTGAATGCTCAAGAGGTAGAAATTAGCCTACACGGGGTCTCGCCCTATGTGCCTCCGCCCATAAAATCCAGACAATTCGAAGATGGCCTGAGCCTTCAGTTCTGGACAGATCCGACCTGTGATTCGAACATGTCAGTCCATATTACGATTGATACCCTGGGAAGTCTTGGAAAGTTGTACATGCGATATCGTACTGTCTTTGCATCTTTCCCCTTGCTTGTGGTTGCGCTCGTGCTTCGAAAGCAATTCCAGGTCTACGACAGCACTGGGGTATTCATCCCCTTTTCCGAAAGCTTAGACTTCTGCCTTCGGCGATCATTGCCAATGCTCCTTTTGTCTATGACATTTTTGTCGCTTTCAATGGGCCAGTCAAGTTCGACAGGATCAAAAAGTCTCTTATTTTGGCGTAATAACACTGCAGTTATGGACTTCACGCAAAACGATTTGTTGGTGGGCACTTCAGATCCATTCTTCTGGTTCCTCATTCCGATGATTGGTATCATATGCGTTGGAGTTTGCATAGCCCTCCATTATGTGACGCAGTTCCTTACTTGGTTGCTTAGTACAGCTTACAGCTGGGTTTCCGTTCGGCCAATCATTCAACAGCAAGAGAAGAAACGAGCTGTGTCACCAGCGTTCGCTCCCTCATCGCCTAGAAGACGACTTATTACTGCTCTAGTTCTCCTTCTACTCGTCTCAACATTTATCCCATACCAGTTCGCATACGTTGTTGCATGTCTGGTACAGCTAAGCACTGCCATCCGAGCTTACCGGTCCGCACGAGAGACCCCATCACTCGCAACTATCAACTTCAATAACTACGTCCACTCAATACTGCTCTTAATGCTATGGATCCTACCGATCAACTTGCCAACCCTGGTTGTCTGGGTGCGAAACCTGGCTGTCCATTGGTTCACGGCATTCTCATCTCATCATAATGTTTTGTCAATCCTGCCGTTCATCCTATTGGTCGAGACCCTTACGACTGGCAAAATGGTCCCTCCATTAACGAGTCGATTTCGTCATCTAACAAACATCATATTCTTCGGCATTGCTATCTACGCAGCCGTCTACGGTGTGTCGCATGCTTACATGTTACACTACCTAGTAAATCTAGTTGCGGCATGGCTTKTGGCGATTCATTCGACGTCTGACTCCTGGTCCCTTTCCGGATTAAGCTCTATGTTCGATGGTGAACAGGCTGAAAACCGCAAGCAGGGCAAGGATCCTTGACCGTCAACTAAATTCAGTTCCTCCTTCCCACGACTTACAGTTTGGTCTTGATAGATCCTCTTGAGAGACTTGGATATACGCCAATCTCGAAATTCAGTTCATAGGCCATGTCTCAAGATGTGGACATAAACTGGCAATGAGGCTCTTGTTAGATCCTACTGTTCCTTGTATATACGCCCCAATCCTGCTCGACTAATATTGTCGAATGGACTAGGTGTCTACCGCTAGTCGATCCCCAGTATTCCCTTCATGGGCAGGGTACGTCATGGCTACCAGTCTACACCTTGACATTGAGGGACTTTTCCTTTTTCTATGGGCCGTTGTCAGGCCCTTTTCTACGGTTTGCATCTGCATTAGGGCTTGGAGTTTGGTTTCAACAATGGGTCGGCTTGTGTTGCGAATGGCGGATGCTCTTCTTTTTTTTATTTTATCTTGAAGCCGCTCAGTGTTGCATCAGACTTGCATGATGTTTGATTGGAGAGGACCTACTGCTTGGCATTGGTTCGGCGGCATGAATGTAGCTGACATTCTTGTACAAAACTTGTTTCACAGATTCCCAAATTTCAGCTACCTGGGAAACTCAACTCTGGGGAACGGACTCCTTGCTTCTCTCTTCTCCTCAGGGTAACGCTAAGGAAGTTCGGTCGGAGTCCCTAGACAGGATACAGACTCAATAGGAGGGGTATAGATACGGTTTGAAGACCAACGAACCATCCGCGTCCCACGGGCGCAACCTAATCATAATCAAAAGAGAGAAAGGGACGCGTCGAGGAATTAGCTAGGGGCGGCGGATTCAGCGGAGTTTGGACAAAGACAGTGGACATGGGAAGGAAATAATTACGGATCGGCCCCGAAAAGAGAAGGAAATGCAGTCCGACTTTGGCGCGCTGGATATGTAGATGGCGTCTTCGCCTCGCGCAGTTGCGATAAGCCTGAACCACAACAATAGAAGCCTATGTTCGAGTGACCGATGCCTTCTTATCTATCTACGCAAATCGAACGTGACACATAAGTAAAGCTACTCCTGTCTACATGTGATTGCAAGCCAGTAGTTTTGAGTTGATACTAGCGAAGACACACTGACGTGAGACGTCCAGCTCAGACATAATTTGAATCTTGATTTCGATAGTCAAAGCAAAAGGTCTATTTCCGGTTCAATCTATGCGCCATTTCTCACCCTCTCTAACTTCTATCACGAGCTTAAACGCCACTTAGATCAGGTAAGATATGGTACGGTATGGTACTTTATGTGCGTCCTTGTCACAGATCGTTGAACCATATGTATTTCCCAAACCCTCAATATCCCTTAAAAGTCAGCAAACTCGCACCGTTGTACATATCCACACATTTCACTCCCTGGCCCGACCCTTCCCCGCGGACTCGGCGAGCCTCGTCTTCCGCTGGTGCCAGATCACCCACAATGTGACTACTAGGCCTAAGCCGCACGCACCTAGCGTCACGACGTACGCGGCCCAGTAGCAATTCAGGCCTTCAGTACACGAGCTCACGCCATCCTTATCGATGATAGAGTGAGCGTCAAAAACAGTGCCGTAGAACAAGTTGAAAATATTGCTCGATATAACGGGGCTTAGAGTCATGAAGCCCCAGTTCTGGCTGAGGCCGTGAATGCCGAAGGACTCGGCGACGATGGACGGGAACACGCCGAACAAGAAGCCGTAGCCGAGGCCGCTGAAGCCGGAGACGAAGCCCAGGAGGTGCGGGTTGGTGACGTTGAGGGCGCAGATTTGCGCGATGGAGAAGATGCCCGAGGCGACGACCAGACACCACACGCGGCTCGCGTGCAGGACCTTGACGAGGAAGTCGGAGCCCACGCCGCTGAGCAGACGGCCCGAAAAGCTGCCGATGGACAGGATGGAGACGTGCAGCTGCTGGCGTAGGACGAGCGTCTTATCGTCGATCGAGTCGTCGTAGTGCTTCCAGAGCGCCGTGACGTCGTTGCCGATATTACTAACGCGAGTTTAGCATACATGTATCTATCACAACCTCGAAAGTCACATATGAAGCGATATACTCACTTGATGGTCATGAGGCCGATGCCCGAGAGTATGCCCATGATGGTGAACAGTTGCCAGAATTCAATGTTCTTCATGAGGTTGAGGCCTCGGATATCTACACGGTGAGAACGATCCATATCAACACTGCTCTGCACTAAGACTTCGCCCGGGAGGGAGGAGGACAGGGTGGACTGGGAGAGAAGCGAAGACGTCTCATCGGCACCGTCCCGGTTGCCTGACGCAGCTTCCTCCGCGGCGTCAACCGCTCGGGTGGTTCCGCTGGGGTCTGAGGGGGGTTCTCGGATGCTGCTCGCCTCATCCTCTCGCTCTTGCTCCGAGGCATCTTGGGTCATCTTGGTGTTGTTTGTAGTGGTAGTGGTGGTAGTAGTGGTGTTATTGTTGTCTGTAGTAGCATTGGGCGACGTACCAGGTTCTGATGGATGCCCACGGCCAGCGCGGGCTTTGGACTCTTCTGATGCGGTACGACGCAGCTGCCGTGAGTCTGTGAGACCTGGCTCTACGTCGGGCACGGCATGGTATGGCGAGTGCGGCGGTAGCACCCGCAGAAAGAAAAATCCGGCGAAGGTCAAGCCGAAAGTGCCGTACGCGAGCAGCATCAGGAACTTGCTCGGACTGCCGGGGAAGAATATGGAGCCGATGAGGGAGAAGAAGAATGCGCTTAGGCCAAAGGCGGCAAGCGGGAAGGCAGTCGCGGTGCCACGGTGGTGCGGCCAGTTCAGAGCCGAAGTCTTGACGGCGGCGGCGAATGCCATACAACCACCGAGACCGGTCAGATACGAGACAAAGCACATCCAAGGGACGGATCCGTGACCGGCGTCATACGCTTGGTGTAGGGGATAGTAGCCAAGGCCGAGCAGGATAGATCCGACTATAACGGCGGGCCGAGGCCCCTTACTATCGACGAACATGCCCACCGGGACGCCCATCGAGTACATTCCGAGGTTTCCCGCGAGGCCTATAAGATTACTCTCGGTAGCGGACAATAATAACTTGTCCGCGAACTGGGGCGCCCATGCCGAGTAGACATACTACGATATACTGTCAGAAAGAGAAGACGTTTCATCGTCGACGATAGTGGAGAACCCCCTTACATTGGTTCCGCAGGCCAGCGAGATAACAGTCGCGGCAACGCTCGACACAATGCGAGCATTGTAGACGCGATCAGAAACAGTCATATTGAGGATTCCGTGAGTTGGAATAGTGAAGATATCATATCTCTTCCCCCGCCCTGGGGCCCTACAAAAGAGAAGGCGAGTCAGGCTACGGCGCCGAATACGAGATGTCTAAGAATTGATAACGGGATCGGAGGCTGCGATACGGCACAGTGGTTCTTTTAAAGTCGGGAAAAGGCGAGATACGTGTTCCTAATGTGCTACACTTGCCATGCCGAACACAATAGTTGACAACAAAGGGAATACGAGAGAGGAACTAGGCGTTGTCGCGACGTTTTACGAGATTGATAGGTGGTCGGCAGATTAGTGGAGGATCGCGAGGKGTCGCAATTGTTACGGTATGCGCTTATCGGCCTTATCTCGCTTCAGCCCCTGCCGCTTCGGGCCATCATGCGGCTCGACCATCCTCATTGGAGTTAGTGCAAACCGGCACGTCGGCATGGAGTACGTAAAGACTGGAGTCCGGTCTTGGCCACATGCATCCTTGGCCCTGCCCTTCTCATCCTATGTACCTAGGTATGTACTGATTACTAACGAGAACGCCTTCCACGTGCCAAGCCCTTCCACTTACCGCTCCTTCAGATGTGCTGTCGTATATAGAACCAATCCTGTACCTAACTCTAGGCAACAGGACCAGACTTGCGTAGACCCAAGATACACGACTTCGATACACAGTGATTCAGCCCCCCATTAATTCCCAGCTACAGTTAAGCTTGGAAGCACATCCCTTACCATGCCCACCTTCACGGATCTACCCCCGGAGATGAGGCTCAAGATCTGGGATCTTGCGTTACATCAGGAAGCACAGGATCGGCTCCTCATAATCTACCAAGCCGGTCACTACGACCCGCCTCGCCTCCTACCTCTCAAACACCATGCAAGTCCCTTTCTCTCGGTCAACTATGAGAGCCGTCACCGAGCCAAGACCTTCTACCCAGTGAAGCTCGCCGTGTACGAGCTTCCCCAGATATCGGACGATGAGCATCAAAATAATTACAGGTGTCGGCAGCGTTATTTCAAAACCGCCAGAGGAATGGGTAAGGTGAAGGGCTGCCTCTACTTCAGTCCGGAGTGGGATGTATTCATCTCACTCTTGGATGCAGACATTGTCTTGTCACATATGTGGGTAGAAGAGAGGGAAAGGATCCTCACCAAACAACGGGGACCATGGGAGGTGCCGTGTTACTACGTCACTGCGAAGGTATCGCTCGAAGTCGCTACCAAGGTTCGCACCATGGTTTGCGTGCGGGAATATCCACCCGTAGAGAGCGATCACGACCTTTCGTCTGATTCAGAGGACGAGGAGCAACACATTTCCGACGTCCCGATCCCTCATGCGTATAGCCCCGGCATCGTCGAGCTCCTCTGGAAAGTGTATAATTTCCGGCGGATACAGAACTACCAGCACCTGATATTGACCGAAGAAGACATGAAGAAGTTCATTTACAATGTCATCAAAAGTCGTGGCCGGGGGTCCTATAAGTTCCAAAAATGGGTTGTATACTACGACCATAACCCCAATTACACCTGGGGCCTGGTCGACCTCGGTACACTACAGAGACAGAATCGAGACAGACAAACCTCGCTGTATAAATTGAAGCCTTACTATGACTCATCGAACTGGCCCACCTTGAGGCAACTCGAAGGCTTCGTACCGCCCGATCCCGTAGAGGATCCTGGGAATGAGACATCAGGAGAGATTTCAGCTAGCTCAGCTAGCGATTAGGTGAGTGACTGGTGGATGTCATAAGCATGGCTTCCGTAAAGACAAGCAAAGAAATGACCAATATACAGCCTCGCATTACGCCTTTACATTCGTATACCAATTTTGTGGACAATTATCTCAGTTATTTCCACCTACCGTGTCCAATTTTCCACTTATCGGAAGAAGCCAGGTCTGTACAAGGAATAGGGGAGTTTGGCAAGTAAAATGCAACGGAGCCATGTGATGGACTACGAGAGCACATGCATGTATATGTGAATATCACTTCAGAAATGCTAGTGAAAACAAAACTGATATCGTCACAACGGCTCTAAGACCAATGCGTGACTTCGGCTTGTCCAGTTCCGTACGCGGCGATTTGAGCTCCGGATGCCTGTTTAGTGAACCGACGCGGCGAATAGCAGCAACCAAGCGTCGATGTGGTCGTTATAATTAGAAAAGAACCTGCTCAGATCCCACCGCCCAAGTTCCAAATTCCATTTTTTTGGTCGTGTTCCATTTGGCCGTCTAGACCTCGACTACACCGTTGCATTTTGTATAGGTAAGTTGTAGTTCTTGGTAATGAGGTCCTGCGATAGATAAAGGCCACGCATTTCTCGCTAAACTTAGCGACGATTCCTTCCTGCTACTAGTTGCCCGTTTGCTGTAGACCTCCCTCAGTATTTGGTCCCCTGGCGAAATTGGAACTCTCGTGAAGTTCTGGTCTTCAACATGCCTGTAACTACTGCGTCTCTCCTCACGTTGCTCGGTGCCTTCGTCACCACAACCCTGGGACATGGCTACGTTACCGGGTACGTAGCGGACGGCGTTCAGAAGCCGGGGTTCCTGCTGCAATATTACTACGACAAGAAGAACGGCATGAGCGTTCCCAAGCTCGCCGCCTGGTACGCCGAGAACCTCGACAGCGGCTTCGTGGCACCCGATGCCTACCAGACGTCCGACATCAACTGCCACAAGAACTCCGCGCCGGGCGAGCTGACGACCACCGTCCGAGCCGGCAGCCAAGTGACGTTCCAATGGGGCACGGCGGCGGGTGGAGCTTGGCCACACCCGTACGGGCCTATCATCGACTACATCGCAGCGTGCGACGGGGACTGCAGCAAAGCGGACAAGACGAAGCTGAAGTGGGTCAAGATCCAAGCGAGCGGCATCGACGCGAACCAGCAGTGGGCGAGCGCGAAGCTGATCGCCAACAACAACACGTGGACGACGACGATCCCCAAGTCCATCGCGCCCGGCAACTACGTGCTGCGCCACGAGATCATCGCGCTGCACGGCGCCTCCTCCCTCAACGGCGCCCAGAACTACCCCCAGTGCTTCAACATCCAGATCACCGGCTCCGGCACCGCGAAGCCGACCGGGACCCTGGGTACCGCGCTGTATAAGAACACTGACCCGGGTATCCACTTCAACCCGTACACTACTATTACGAACTACCCGATGCCCGGTCCCGCGCTATTCACTGGTTAGATGGGGTTCCGGCCTGCTGTGGACCGACTTTGTTGTGGGGAATGTAGATAGCTTTAGGGGAGCAGGTTGCATGCTGAACTTCTTGACCAACTTGTATATGAACTCTTCCAAAATACAATTATAATTCTTCAAAAACTTCGTATTGTTTCCTATCATTTGGTCGGCATAACGAACCTTTTACCTTCTGAGTGAAGCAGATGAGTAAGTGCCAGAACACTTAACCAAGTTTATTCCTATAATGAATCTTTGGCTAAGTATGTTCTGGAAATATCGCTATAAACAAGCTTTACCATATCTGACCTGCCGCATGACGCCTACGTAATGCAACCGCCAAGGAGGTTGGCCCGTGCGCAACTTCCCGTCGCATCCATCACGCCAACCTGACGGCAACGCCTCAACACATCACGAACTGACCTCATTCCTCCTCATCTCAACGAACAACTAGGCACATACGACTCAGCAAGGGAAAGAAAAGCAAATTGATCTGGAGTTACAATAACCTTCCAAGATGGGAGCGCTCCTATCTATCCCCATGCTGGCAATACCCAGCGCTGGCACGGTACGTCGAAGCCCCGTTGCTGGAAGCCTTGAGAATAGCGTCAATTAACTAATAGTATGCAGCTGATGTCCTTCGCTGCTAGCTGCTGTGGTGCCGCTACATGCTCCATGGTCTGTAGCGCCTGCGGGAAATGCGGCAACAGGTAAGATACTCCTCCTACTTCGCTCCATATCGCATCGCAAAACATTGACTGACTTCGAATCCAAGTGTTGCTACCCGTATCGCCTATGCCCTCCTCCTCCTCGTCAACTCGATCCTCTCGTGGATTATGCTCACGCCCTGGGCCATCGAAAAGCTACAGCATTTAATGCTAGACTACGTCAAGATCAACTGCCCTAACGGCCAATGTTATGGCTGGCTAGCCGTCCACCGAATCAACTTCGCTCTCGGCCTCTTCCATCTTATCTTCGCCGGTCTCCTCTTCGGCGTCGCGTCCTCGAAGAACCCGCGCGCTGCTCTCCAAAATGGTTTTTGGGGCCCCAAGATCATTGCCTGGCTCGCCTTCGTTGTCATGTCGTTCCTGATCCCCGATGCCTTCTTCCAGGTCTACGGCAACTACATCGCCTTCATCGGCGCTATGCTCTTCCTCATCCTAGGTCTCATTCTCCTCGTCGATCTCGCGCACACATGGGCCGAGTACTGCCTCGAGCAGATCGAGAACACCGACTCGAAGATCTGGCGAGGCGTGCTTATCGGTTCGACTCTGGGCATGTACCTTGCCTCGCTGGCCATGACCATCGTACAGTACATCTTCTTTGCGCGCAGCGGCTGCTCAATGAACCAAGCGGCCATTACTATCAACCTCCTATTCTGGGTCATTATTTCCTTTGTTTCGGTACACCCTACGGTCCAGGAGTATAACCCCAAGGCCGGATTGGCGCAGGCCGCCATGGTTGCCGTCTACTGCACCTATCTGACTATGTCTGCCGTTTCGATGGAACCCGACGACAAACAATGCAACCCCTTGATCCGTGCCCAGGGCACTCGCACTACCTCCGTCGTCATCGGTGCCATCGTTACGATGTTAACGGTGGCATATACGACTACACGAGCGGCGACTCAGAGTCTTGGATTAGGCAACAACAGGGGTGGTATCAAGCTTGCGGACGAGGACGAGCATGATCTCGTAACGCAGCAACCCGGACGTCGTGAAATGAGAGCCGAAGTCTTGCGCCGCGCAGTCGAAGAGGGCAGCTTACCAGCGGACGCCCTCCTCTCCGACGACGATGACGATGACGACAGCAGCAAGACGCCCGGCGACGACGAGCGCAGCAGCACGCAGTACAACTACTCGGTCTTCCACATCATTTTCTTCCTCGCGACCTGCTGGGTGGGCACTCTGCTCACGGGGACTGTGCAAGGCTTGGACGACGACCTGTCGAACGGCGAGGGCTTTGCTACCGTCGGACGAACGTACTGGGCTAGCTGGGTCAAGATCGTGAGCGCGTGGATCTGCTACAGCATGTACATCTGGACGCTGGTGGCGCCTATCGTTTTGCCGGATCGCTTCGACTTTTCCTAAGTATTCATCACCTACCTGGTATCGAAGAAGTAGAGAAGTAGTGTAACTTGTATACATGGCTAGAATGTCACAGCGTTGGTGGCTTAGATTATTTGAATCGGCGTTCTGTGGTATGTAGTGTGTGTTTGGCTATTTAAGTCGATTTGAGAATGTGATCATGAGAGTTATTGTCTACTTGTTACCGTGCTTATATCTATTTTGAATACCCCTTTGGAATGACTAATTGACTTCTTTGCTTGTTGGTAACCTGCTAGAAACGTATTTTGTCTACAGGAAAGGGGATTTTCCGTGAGGCCAATTTAAGCATATCCTGTTACAGCATGTCATAGGATATAAGAAAAGGGGCATGAACACCACGATATCTTGCCCAGGATTCTAAGTTGCTATGCAATAGTTACGTCGATCCTATATAATATATCATGTCTGTATATCCAAAAGTAGTCAGTCCAGCGACGTCTCGTTTACCGTCGTTCACCAATACTCAACCTTACGGAGGCAAAGAATTACACCAGAGGGAGATGATTTCACATCCGATTTCTATATTTGATGGGTCCCAGAATGATCCGTTAAAAAAGCTTAATATCAGAGGCCTAGCTACCACTCGCAAATCTTCGGTGCTGGGAGAATGCAACCATCTTGTACGAGTTGGGATAATGCTGAAGAGATATGCTTCTAGTACACAACTTCGTACATTTTCAAGGTGAATTACATGTAAGGAAGTAAATGTGGTTAGATTACGGATCATTCAAGCCAACAATGGTTCAGCGCGGCCCTTAATGGTTTGTATAGAAACACAGTCAATAAAGGAGCTGGTAAAAACAATATCGCGAATAGGGGCATATCTGGTTAGCAGTGCTCAACAGCCCATCCAGTTCATTGGGGAGGTACCTAGGGTCTATTTAACATGCTTACAGAAGATATGGGGGCATTTAAGCCCCCTAATGTCTTTAGCAGTCGTCTACTAGGTCAACAGGGCGCTGGCTGGTACGCTGCGTTTGGTGGCAGGTGGCCGCGGGTGACGGCCGCCTGCGGTCCCGAAGTTGCGCCGCGCCAGTACGAGGGTAATAAGGCCAAATAACATGTAGGCTTTTACACATGGGGACGCCCATGGCCTACCGGTTTACCGCGTGGTTTACTGCTAGGTTCGACTCACTCCTGTGCGCATGGTCTGGCCGGTAGGTGCGCCCCCCTGCTAAGGGCTCCCGCTTGCGGATAGTCTGGGGCGGGTTAGCAGCGAAAGTGACTTGGGGGTGAGTCCTCTTTTTTGAAGTTTTTTCTCCCATATCTTCTTCGTTGTAGGTCCTGAATTCGAGCCCATGTGGATGTAGATTTTTTTTTTCCTTCTTCCTTTCCCCCCCTTGAAGATGTACTCACTCAGATGTTCTTTTCGTTTTCGTTTTTTAACCCTACTTCTTTTTGATATCCTCCAGTGAAGTTGTATTTTATCCTATCTGATACGATTGAATCATGGCGTCTATCGAGCTCTAGCTAATTAGCCCCTTGTCACACCGGACGTTAAACAATCAACACGCTGGCAGCATAGGCAGTCATTTATATTTTAAATATCAATCGGAGCATTTACCTCCCTTCTATTATGTTCAAGCCTTGGCTCTTACGGTCATTTAGATATACCAGTCCAAGATAGCCATGGAGGTCACGGATGTTTAAACAGTTGTTCTCTGAGACAGTCGTCCCAGGCTATATTTGACAATGATAGGTTACAAAATGAATTACCTGTTCCACTGATGATTTTACAGGATCGGTTGAACACTAACTACTCTTGTCTAAGCCCATATAATACATCGAGAGAGGACGTAGGAGGTAATTGGAGGKGGTTCCGAACATGATGGGTGCATGGGGAGCTGTATGCCTCACGTGTCTGTATCGGGGCTGAAATCATAAGAATAGAAAAGAATGATGACACTCTACTATAGTTTAGATATAATAGGAAGGTGATGAACCAGCCCTAGTCTTAATTAGTATCATGCCTGTTTTCAGATCTGACCACTGGACACTAGTGTCTACAATATCCAAGAAAATATCTAGCACCCAGTCTTAATTAGATGCGATTTGCCCGAGGATACACCTATAGCCAGATCACAATACGGTATCTATGCAGCTAAGAGCCTCATCGGAACTTGTGACATATCAAATTCCTCCTGCACTACGTAGCCGCTTTCGAGGCGTGTCGGTGTAACTCGACCTGTGGTTGATAACGAACTTGTACTAACTTCACCAGGAGATAATTGGCCACTAAGAGAGAATATGTATAATCACGCCTATGATTGCTTGAATAAGTGTCATAGGAGTTGAACAGCATTGCAGCGGTGGTCCACGACAAGCGAGTTCATATATGGGCAGTGTCCCAGAACAGCTCAGCGAATATGACCTGTCATTCTGCAGAGTTCTAAGACATTTTCCCATCATCCTGATTTCTGCCGCTGCTGCTTATCGTATGGGTACGAAACGCAAAGCGAGCATGCTGAAAATCGCAATGTCGATTCATTGGGCTTCAGCTGACGGGAAGACGCCTCAGCTATCAACGACCGATCCCTGATCCCATCCAGAACCAAAGAATCCCATATCCCACATATGCAGATGACAGACATCGGCGGTCGATCTAAAGTGGTGAAAAGTCCATGACGTCGCTGCTAAAGGGAAGCGGCAGGAAATCACCCCATATGCTACCTCACATGCTAACTGATAAGCGGCATTCATTTCGCCATCTTCATGATATCCCATACTCGTTCGCGTACACCCCGGTTTGTTTGCTCTTGAATGCATTCATGACAAGGGGCGCATTCAAGACAGAGCAGCTTGAAGACTCGCTCGCCGCTGGTTGCCAAGGAATATAGTATATTAGCGTACCACTGCGTGATCTCTTCGTTTCGTGTCGCTCTAGCCCGTTCGACAGAAGCTGAAGAAAGGGCCTCACAAACAGGGAATACTAAATTCTGACTGGGAATGGGTGGTAAACGACTTTTCCAAGAAATAAGCGCTCGGTCCCGCGGCTGGACGCAAATCGAAGATCGTGAGTGAGGCCAGCGTGGGCGGCAGAAAAGCCCGATTAAGCGAGGACTCTTTTTTTTGAGGCCACGAAGGAGACCGCAATCAGATCGGGAGGGCTTGGTGGGAGAAACCCCAAGAGCGGTGAGCGAAAGCCGAAACTGCTTGGACCCGGCGTCGGCCCCCTTGGATCCTCGCCTTTCAGGGCTCTCAGAAGCCACGGGTAGCCGCATTCTTAATGCAAGTGGCTGCTCACTTGATCACATCCCGCTTGCCCCCAATGAATTGTTTACTCGATAAAGTCATTGTAAGCCTATGGATCGACTAGTGGCGCCTCAGAAAAAGTAGCGATCCCACTTAGGGTTCCTTTCCGTAGCTGAGGCGGAGGCCGGCGTCAGTAAAAAAAGCAACGACTCCTTGGTCCCCCCTCACCGGTTGAACCGCTCCCAAAAATAAGACGGTGTAGCTAACATCAAGGCAAACAAATTGGGACTGCATGAACTTTTGTCACACTGGAAGCTGAGAAGTATGAAGGATGTGTAATTGATTTCAAGAGACTTGCTTCACTGCAAGAAGAGTGCTTCCTTTGGGAACTTCTCCTCGCTAAGCCTTACCATAAAGGCTATCCCGCTCGCCGACTAATCGTAGCGTTCCATTGGAATATGCAAGCCACAGTAGCACACTTAGATCAATAGTAAAGAGAAGTCGTTCCACGAGCCATGGCTAATCTACGTGTGACAGGGTCGTCGAGTGTTGATCAGCCTATAGAGAAGAACTTTTATTGATGTGCTATGGCAAAGCCAGTCTCTGCCGTGTACAGCATTATGAAGATATGACGATGATGCCTTGCAGCAGAGGATTCCGGAATTCTTTATCAGCCCTGCTCAGCAAGACCAATGGGAGTTTGTCTTCAGCATCACCCCCTGCTGGAGTGAAAGCTGCGATGGCCATTTAGGCTAGGTCCTATGTAAGATCAGAAATGATGCGGACGTATGTCAAGCTGTCTCGAGATAAGGTCCCTGCCGACCTGTCTATATAAGGGTTGGATCTGGACATGTTGAAGAGAAGAGAGTTGGATCGACAGGTCAGCTCAGTGGGTTTTGATTTTTCTCGAATTTCTAAAATTTCGACCCCAGAGTCTTTTTTCAAAGCAATATTAGCCAGCATTAGCCCGAGTCTGTCACTAGATTGAAACCTTCGTCAGCAACATGCCACACTCCGTCAAAGAAACTCAAGAGGCTGAGAAAAAGCCAAACTGGTTCGTTGGGAATAACGTCGTATTTTGGAGTATATTTCTAAAGCGACGCATATAGTGACCACGATGAGTCCGACGGCGCCTCCGCACAAGAGGAAGCTCAAGACAGGGAAGGGTCTTCCCAAACAACGATGTTAGATCGTTGGGCAAACCAGACTTCACGGGAGGAACTACCCTTCACCGAGGTTGTCCAGCAGCTGGAGGATGAGGTCGAGTATGATTGGCCCCCTTTTATTTGATTTAGTTCATGCACTGACCATAAGCCCAGGTCTTCTGCGGAGCATTGAGTTGACTCGCTCAAACCTCGAGTCTTTGTACATGTAAACAGGACTAAACACTTGCGTGGGGTGCAACCGTGTCACAGTCCTCGAATGTAAATATGCTTAGGCAAATAACGGATGTTTAATGTAACCTCTCTTTCCATATTATTGCAACATGGCTTTCCTGCAGTGTCACACCGCGACATGTGCTTTTGCCCCGGACGCGGAACTGCCGCAGGATCTTAAGATGAGGCAGACTCAGACGATACATCGTTGCTCGAATTTGTGTTCCCGGCCTGTGCAGTAGATCCTACAGCATGGAAACCGTCAAGTGTAATAGTTACAGCACCCGCTTGTACAAGCTATTTGACATTAGTGATAAGACAGTGATGGACTGGACCATGTTGTGATACTTACTGCGCGTGACAGGTCGTCAACCAAGTCGTTGGCGTCTTCAATACCAACGCAGAGTCGAATGATGTCTTCGGGCATCTGCCGCTCTTTTCTCGTCTTTGCGTCGATGCTGGCATGACTCATACGGCAGGGCATGCTGATCAAGCTGTTGACACACCCGAAACTCACACTGATACCGAACAACTTTGCGGCCTCTACGATCCTCTCGGACAAGGCAATGTCACCTGTTTCAAATGACAGTACTCCTCCAGCACCTCGTGCCATAGACCAGTGAAGGTCATATTGCGGATGAGACTTCAATCCAGGGTAACGTACACGGAATCCGTGTGATTCAAGGAACTCGGCGAGTATCTGTGCATTTGCCTGCTGTTTCTCCATGCGAATTGCTAGAGTCTTGACTCCCCTCATAAGGAGAAATGAATCGTTCGGAGCGAGACCGCAACCGGTGGCGTTGATAGTGAAGTACATCTTGTCGCCGAGCTCGGTATCATTGCATGCTATGATGCCTGCCATGATGTCGTGGTGGCCTGACAGGTACTTGGTACCTGATTCATACACAATATCTGCGCCAAGTTCGAGGGGGTTGCAGAGCATAGGCGATAACATGGTGTTGTCGACAACGACGAGGGCCTTGGCGTTGGCTTCATGAACGGCTTTCGCAATAGCCGGGATATCCACAATCTTGATTAAGGGGTTGGTTGGTGTCTCCAAGAGCACCATGGCTGTCTTGTCTGAAATGACTTCCCGGACTCTTTCGACCTCTGTGGTATCCACATGGTGGACGATAATGCCTTGGTTCGACGATAGATATGTAAGTAGCCGGTTGGTACCTCCATAGAGGTCGTCGCCTGTGATCACCTCATCTCCGGGCCGTAGCAGCCTGGTGATTACGTCTAAAGCACCCATGCCTGAGCCAACAGCAAGGGCTCGGTTAGCATTCATAATCTTGGCCATGTGGCGTTCTAGATGGGTGCGGGTCGGGTTGCCCGATCGTGTGTAGTCATATTCATTACCACCGTTGGACGATGTTTGCTTGAATGTAGCGGATTGATAGATCGGAATGCTCGAGGCACCGTATTGGTCCTTGGTCTCGGTATAAACCAATTCAGTGGCCAGAGCATAGCGTCGTCGGCCATTAGAGGGACTCGAAGGCGCAGGCGACGGAGGCAGGTTGTGGCCGTCGAGGTCAACCTTGGAGAAGGCTTTGTTGGTTGGTTTAGAGTCCATTGCTGACGAGGCTAATCCGGCGACTCCCGGCCGTCGAAGACTGTTTAGCAACTTAAGCTTAGGCCAAACGCCACTTGCTATATATGAGGATTGGCAGGACCCAATTGACCTGCTGGCGAGTGTTAAACTACTAGTTGCGCGGAAGAGGGATCGTATGAGTCAATGAGGGAAATTTTGAGGCGAGAGCATGGTTTGAATTTTTGCTTACAGCTAGACGTGGGTACTGGTTGTGTAGAAATTCCGTGATTGCGACTCCGAGGTCGTACGAATGCTTCTAGAGGGCGGTGTGGGGTGCAACGCCCCTTGCAGCGTCCGGTTATCGGGTAGAAAATGCGAAATCTGGGGAAGGCGCGGGTATCGCTATAGATGACGTGATTTAGAAGATGGACAACCTAAGCGCCTAACTGACAGGGTGGCCTGTGCGCCAAGACAAAGAGGGTATAATGCTTATGTTAGGTAAATACTACATAACCTGCTAGTCCTATTCTTTATGTACATGTAGCTATATCTCTTATATTCAAGATGCTGTCATATCATTTGAAGTAGTAGTTTTGGCGCAATTCCTAGGTATATATGAACATAGAGCAAGCTGGTATATCTGATTCTTATAACCCAAGACGATGACTACTCGTCCAGCATTACACATAGTACGGTACGCGGATTCAAACGACGGCATCATTTTTCGAGAACATGAAATAGGAACAGCGGGATAATAGGTATCATTGTACAGAGTGACGTCTCGGTAACCAATTCTAGTGCCGATCATAAGACCCAAGTAGTGATTGTTCAGAGCCCAAGGTATCCCTACATGAACGCCCATGTTCCCATGCCTCGATTGCTCATAATATAATACGTCCATTCCTATACAAATTTACGCGGAAGCCTCCGTCGTCTTTGCGCCTGTGGTCGATGTCTCGACCGTAACAGCATCATCGTCTACATCCTCGTACTCGGAGCTTGATGATTTCGTCCGTGAATGATTCTTCATGAGGATTTGCCCACCGCCTTTTCGCCCGAAGAAATCTTCTGTGCGAATACCTCGGACTTTCGACGGGTCAATGGCGGACATAGAGCTTCCGCTTGCGCGGTGTTCGCGGATATACTCTCGAACGGGTGCCATGGCAGCGTCACGGCAAGCTTCTTTGATATCGCTGCCAGACATGCCAGCCGTCACTCTAGCAATGTACTCGATATTAAAACTGGGGTCGGTCTTAGTGTCTTTGAGAATGAGCTGAAGTATTCGCAACCGCTGGTTCTTGTCGGGCAGTGAGACGGGGAACTTCTTTGGCATCCTGCGTAGAATAGCTTCATCAATGTCGTGGATACGATTAGTAGCACCAAGCACGACGATTCTAGCCGGGAGCCCTTGGGTATTTGCCGAGGTTAAACCATCCCATAATGTCATGAACCTAATCATTATTAGTATTGTAAGAGATTCGTGCGAATAAAAGGACGCCATACTCTGCTTTGACCATGCCACTAGCTTCATGTTCACCGCTTCTCCTGGTTCCGAGGACCGCGTCTATCTCATCTATGAAGATGATGGCGGGTTGAAGTTTGCGAGCCAACGAGAAGACTGCCCGTACAAGCTTGTTCGAGTCTCCGTACCATTTCTCGGTTAAAGTAGAGATATGAAGGTTGATGAAGGATGCGCCACTCTCGTGTGCGACAGCTTTTGCCAACATGGTTTTGCCACATCCTGGGGGTCCATAGAGCAACACGCCGGATGGTGCAGATAACAGAGGTGCTGCGTGCGAGTAGAGATGCGGCATCGTTAACGGGTATATAACGGATTCCTTCACTTCTTCTATGATATCTTCTAATCCACCAATATCTGCCATCCGTATTAGAATTGCGAATCGGGAACCCCAAAGTAGAGAATATGCTTACCATCGAATCCCACAGGTATATCTTCGGGCGCAACAACCTCTAGCGCAACGAGGTTTTCATACTCGTTAAGGACGAGATCCTCGACTCGGGGACCTCTCCCGGTGCTGCTACTTTGGTCTTCCTCATTGTTTTCATCATAGTTCCTCGATTTTCGTAGTCTTTGAAGGTTCGCTTTCGCTTTGATTCGAGCCTGTTCACGCTTCTCTTTATCTGGATCGGCGAGGGACCCTTGGAGGGTTGATATGACATTTCTAGTTAAGAACCATGCTGCACCGGCCTAAGCAATGGTGTTAGTAAGGCTACAACGTTTGTATCAAGGTCAAACTGTATGTAGAGGGCTTACTGTGCCTAGGATTAAGAGGACGTCCCAGATATAGTCGGCACCATTTCGTCTTCGGTCAACCATGGCGATGGACTGCTTAAGCCCACTGAGAATCATTTGTGATGTCTCCCAGAAAGCTGGGAGAGTTTAAAAAGAGTTGGGGATGCAGGCGAAGAGATCTAAGACAACGCCACAATGCAGTCCGGCCGCGCATACACGTACACTCCCGGACTCAGGATCGAGTGCTAATAAATGTAGGGTAACCTGAGCTAGGGAATAGACGCCACATAAGAAATGTGGCTAGCTCTTTTTCAGCTCACCCTAGGTGTCTTATCGATATGGAATACATACATGTAGATACATGTATTGGGCCTCCACTTTGCACAAGTAACCTAATGCATGTACTTAGTACTATGGGGCTCCCAATTACCTAAATCCTTGCAGAGTTTTTGTTTACTTCGGCCCCTCAACAGCGACGGTGATTGGTGAAAACACATCCCGCCATCAGCACAAACCTACATGTACGATACATATCTTCAAGTTCAATTTGTCGCGTGCTTGATAGATTCATAAAGACATTAGCATAATTCCTGACTTACACAATTGCATCATACGAACATTGCGCTTTCATATAATTGGCACGAGCCAAGCCATTACACCGCTTTGTTAAAAACTAGAAGACTCACGCGCCATCGTCTAATTCCTGTCGCGTTCAATGACAAAAGCAAAAGTTGCTGCTCTACTGGGATTAGTGGAATCCGACGACGAGGGGGACGATATCTTGGCCGAAGATTCGAGAGTTGTCGCAAAGATGGCTCCAGCGAGAACTCGCGCTGCGGGAGCGAATCGAGTCACCAAACCATCCCAGAATGCGACGCGTGGAAAGAAGGCCGTTAGTACTACTGTTGCCGCAACAAAAGCGCCGGCGCGAAAAGCTTTGGCTGACAAGCCGGCAAATGTCCAGGAAAAACCTACGCGAGGAAAAGGAAGCAAGCGAGCGGCTCCGGAAGAGGCTACGCCGGAAGATGAGGATGAGCAAGAAGATGACTCGACCGCCGATGTGAAGTCTAAGGGTGGAAGGGGACGACCGAGGGCTGCCAAGGCTGTGAAGACATCTACTGATGAAGACATATCCACCACAGACCAACAAGAGCCTACAAATCGACCAGCTGGCAGGAGAGGGCGCAAGCCGAAGGCGAAGGCCGATACTCCACCTCCAGAACCCGAAATCCCTGAAACACAACCCGTCGAGAACGAGATTTCAGAAACGCAGGTAATAGAGACGACGGAGCTCAGTGTGGAGGATTATGACCAAGTAGAGGACTTGCCTTCCCACCAACGTGTTGGGTTGTCTTCTGCCCAGCGTAGTTCCTCACACAATACTTTCGGTGTAAGGCGAAGAGATGTTCCGGCATCAGATTCCGAGCTTCATGAGCCGGCGATGAGAAGGCGGGTCGGAGACTTAACTCGGAAGTATGAGAGTTTGGAAGCAAAGTATCGAGATCTACGAGAGATTGGCGTCAAGGAGGCAGAACGCAATTACGATCGACTCAAGAAGCAGACAGAGGAGAGAGTCAATAGTAAGTCGGGATGTGAATGATAATATATGGCGAAAATTAACTAACAATATCAAGCTGCTAATCAGCTCATCGCAACATTGAAGGCACAACTGTCTACTCAGACTGAGCTAGCCAAAGAATCACAACGCCTGAGGCAAGAGCTAGAGGCTAGTCAAGCCAAAATAGATCAGTTACAAAACAAGGTCAATGATACCGATGCTTCTTTATCAGGAGCGAAGATGGAAATCAAGACGCTCTCTACGAAGTTGAACGCTTCCCGATCAGCCGAGCCAGTGGTCGCAAAGGTTCCAGGTAGTGCCATTAAAGGGAACAATGCGGATAAGCGACTCCTCGCTAACGCCGAGGCGGCTGCTCAAGTAGCACAAATGAAGGAAGACCTGTACGGAGACTTGACTGGCTTGATCATCCGTGGTGTCAAGCGGGAGCAGAACGGTGGTGACACATACGACTGCATCCAGACGGGGAGAAACGGGAGTAAGTTCCTCATGGACCCTACGCATTATTAAGTTCTAGACTAACTGATTACAGCTCTCCATTTCAAACTGGCTGTGGGCGGCGATGATGTGACGGAGAAGATGGATGAGCCTCAATTCGTTTATATGCCTCAGCTAGACCCAACGCGAGATCGAGATTTGATCGACATACTACCTGATTATCTTGTGGAGGAGATTACTTTCCCCCAGTCGCACGCAGCGAGGTTTTACTCGAGGGTCATGAGATCCTTGACTGAACGTCCGGAATAAACGTTGGCGAAGATGATGATGATGAGCCCCTTTTTTTGCTCATTTATCTGGGCGAAATCCGGACAGAGGGGGAAATGAATTATTGTACATATTTGACCTGGGTACCAGAATAATAATATCGCATGAGCCAGCGTCTTCTCGTGGACATTTCGGATGCTTAGCACTGGAAGTGTTTAACTACTAAATCGACTTTTATCAGGAAAAAGGGGTGAACCACCTACTTAAAATTGAAGGACATACACTAAACTAATGTGTGTACCTGGACGGGTCCCCTATGTGCTGTTTCGGTCCCCCGTGTCACGACTCGGACCCCGCTGCATTGCAGATTCCCCCCTGTAGTATATACATCGGTACGTAATCAGCCCTGTAATGATCCCTGCAAGCGCAAACGCGATCCCCCAGACGGTACCTTGACGGGTCGCAACGAAAGCGGCTTTGCAATTTGTCAATCCCAACTCCATAGATCCATCTTCATCTTTTTCTTAGGTATTTCGCAAACTGTCAAGTTCCCTCATCTTGGACAGAGCCTATGGCTTGTATATCGGCACATACCGCGCCTATTTGTCTATTTCGCGTCTCTAGTCCTTATGGATCCGGATCGGGCTGACTTGCAGCATCTTGTGTAAAAATTTCGAAATTTCAGATTTTTGGGCGAGGCGCTTCTTCCAACTAATAACTTCCGCTCATTCCGCTTCGCAACGCGACCTGCCCGTTACAGTCTATAGCGATGGCGGGTACCAGTCGCTTTAGATTCCTGGCTATTGCCATGGTATTCCACTTAATCTACATATACTCCATTTTCGATATATATTTCGTCAGCCCGATCGTTAGTGGAATGCAACTGTTCCGGATAGAAAGACCTGCTGGAGTAAAGCCACCTGCAGATCGGCTTGTTYTTTTTGTTGGTGTGTACCGTTCCTTGCATGGTACTAGAGTAAACGTCGCTAATATTCAATCTGCTAGGCGACGGATTACGCGCCGACAAAGCCTTTCAGTCGCACCCCGAGCCGTTCCCTGAGACCGATGCCGACTATACTCCAAGACCGCTTGCGCCTTACCTACGTTCCCGCGTACTAGAGCATGGCACGTTCGGCGTGTCGCATACGAGAGTACCTACTGAGTCTCGACCCGGTCACGTCGCGCTAATAGCAGGGCTTTACGAGGATGTTTCTGCCGTTGCGACAGGCTGGAAGCTCAACCCAGTCAACTTCGACAGTGTCTTCAATAGGAGTGCGCACACGTGGAGTTGGGGGAGCCCCGATATCCTTCCTATGTTCCAGCATGGCGCGACCCCCGGAAAGATAGATGCGGACTGTTACAGCGCCGACTTTGAAGATTTCTCTAAAGATGCACTCGAGCTAGACGTCTACGTGTTTGACCATGTGAAAGAGATGTTTGCGGCCGCCGAAAAGAACAAGACTTTAAATGATGCTCTAAGGCAAGACAAGGTTGTTTTCTTCCTGCACTTCCTGGGACTTGATACCACTGGCCACTCATATCGACCGTATTCGAAGGAGTATCTGAGAAATATCAAAGTCGTTGACCAAGGCGTCAAGGAAATATCTGAGCTGATCAGGAAGTTTTACGGCGATGATAGGACGGCTTTCGTTTTTACGGCCGACCATGGCATGAGCGACTGGGGAAGCCACGGAGATGGCCATCCGGATAACACAAGAACACCATTAATTGCATGGGGATCAGGTGTCGCAAAGCCAGTTACATATCCGAATGCCATTGCTCCTGGTCATGATGCATACTCGTCAGATTGGAACCTAGACCATGTCAAGAGAAACGATGTGCAGCAAGCTGACGTCGCGGCCTTGATGGCTTACTTAATTGGCGTCGAATTTCCAGCTAACTCCGTGGGTGAGCTCCCGCTCCCCTATCTCTCCGCGGGCATCAAAGAAAAGGCCGAGGCATCTCTAGTAAATGCTCAAGAGATTCTGGAAATGTACAAAGTTAAAGAAATCAGCAAGAAGGAAAAAGAAATAAGATACCGGCCTTATAGACCTTTAAGCGAAGAGAGTGGCACGACCCTCGAGAACCGAGTATCGTTTATTAGGCAATTGATAAACAATGGAAGTTATGAAGAAGCTATCGAAGAGTCAGCGGCGCTGATGAAAATCGGACTGGAGGGGATGCGGTATCTACAAACTTACGACTGGCTGTTCTTGAGAGCTCTTATTACTATTGGCTACCTTGGATGGATGGCGTATGCTCTGACGACTGTTTTGGACTTACACGTACTCCAAGGGACGACACAGGCATCGAGAACCGTCGGCGGCACTATTTTCTTTTCTTCCATCCTGGTTATGCTTTATGCATCATTCATTATATCTCATTCCCCCGTTACCTACTACGCATACGCGTTCTTCCCCGTGTTCTTCTGGGAGGAGGTATACGCTCGTAGGGAGAGTTTGATCAAGGGCAGACAGGCTCTATTTGGACACATCAAAACTGGGCCTAACGTGCTCACGCTTGTATTCAACATAATCATCTATGTTGGTGTTATCCAGTCGCTGGTAATTACCCCTTTCAACCCCCTCGAAGATCCCCAGTAATAACATAGTACAGGCTCTCGGATACATTCACCGAGAAATTTTGACAGCGCTGTTCATTATCGGGGCATTTTACCCCTTGGCGATGGGTGTATCTTTTCTCCAGAAAGATCCCATTCTGTCTGCGACCTGGTTCATATCATGTCTTGTTATGAGTATCTTTACTCTGTTGCCAGCAATGAAGGTCGAAAACATCCCGCTCATGTAGGTTGACTTGGATGTTGCATCATACTCATAGACTAATCTGTTATAGCATGCTGGGTGGCTTACTCATGGTAGCCGTCGGCATCATATATTTAATTTTCGAAGATAAAATCCTCGCTGATTTTTCGAGCTCGAAGAAGTTTAACAAAGCAAGAAAGGGCAATGAGGTTTCTAGGGCGCTAATCGGTGTCCAGGTACGTGTCTGGCCCCTGCTAGAAAGCGGCGCTAATATTTGGTAGATCGGTCTCGTCCTTTTGGCTATGTATGTGACTCGAGACAGCGCTCTATCGCTTCAAGCGAAAACCGGGTTGCCCCGCGGTAACCAGGCTGTTGGGTGGCTGGTGCTGGTTGTATCATTCTTGATGCCAGTTGCCCATCGACTTCAACCTAACACTCATTACCTACATAGGCTGCTAGTTATCTTCCTTACTTGTGCGCCAACCTTCGTCATCCTCACCATATCCTACGAGGGCTTATTCTACTTTGCTTTCAGTCTGATGTTAGTCACCTGGGTAAGACTAGAGCATCATGGCTACGAATTCCTCCAGTCCGCCAGGAAGGCGTCAACGGAGGGGGAAAGCAGCGCCAAGGCAGCAGCTGAAACGGTTGCTTCTAAGTTCCGACCACTGGCCCTATCAGACGCCCGCGTGGCTCTGTTCTTCTTCGTCTTGCTTCAGTCGGCTTTCTTTAGCACCGGCAATGTTGCATCAGTATCTTCATTTAGTTTGGACAGTGTGAACCGACTGCTCCCAGTATTTGACCCCTTCTCTCAAGGGGCACTTCTAATACTCAAACTTATGATTCCATTTGCCCTTATATCGGCAAATCTAGGCATCCTCAACAAGAGGATCGGAGTGGCACCATCAGCACTGTTCATGGTTGCCATGGCTCTGAGCGACATATTGACCCTGTACTTTTTCTGGGTAGTGAAGGACGAGGGTTCGTGGCTTGAGATCGGGTCAACGATTAGTCACTTTGCTATAGCCAGTCTTCTTTGTGTCTTCGTTGCTGCCCTTGAGGGTGTGAGCGCATTATTTATCGCTGGCATCGAGGTAAACAACTCGCACGAAGCGATAACTACAAGCAACGGGAAGAAACCGGAAGCGCCGGTAGAAACGGCTAACGGAGAGACCCAAAATGGGTCCCCAATTCCTATTTCAGATGAGAAATAGATGTGATCTACATGAGGCCAACTGCTGCCGTGAGTTTATAGACGAAAAGCAGAATAAAAAAATTGTGTATACGTGGACATATCTAACCCGTTCTGCCATGTGCTATATACCCGCAATGAACCTGCATGGTGACTTAACACGTACACGGTGTCTAATGTCTTTTCTGCAATACCATATCTAGTAAATGCCTCGGCACTGGTCGCGCGTCTGTTGTCCTTCAAGATTGGATGCCAAGAAGTTCGATCACAGTCTAATGGCTATATACCATATTCTGTGCTGATGAAGAGACGATCCGATTGTCAAACAACATTAATATGGGGCTTAAAGCTTACATACTCCAGCCATTGGTATAGACGAAGCCTGATTGGCCTGTATGGACTCGCGCGGCATCCGGGTACTCGAGGAATATTGGACCATGTGGGTAAGAGGCTCTGGTGTCTGTACATAGAGACTTGCTCTTAGTCAGAGTGGCACGTACAAATTGTATACCTTATAGCACTTATCGGTAATACTGTCGTCATTGCTTCCGCATACCGTCGGGCTAGGGTAAAATGTCTATCCAAATGGCATAACCAGCGAAATAAAACTAGCCTGGGCTGGAAACGGTTAAAACAGTTCATAAGGAAGACAATATAAGAATCGCCCCAGATTTTTTAGATTTTAATTTTTAATTTTCCTATAAAACTTTATCGTAAAATAAGATAAATTTAACATTATTGCTATTTTACTTATTAATATTTTATTATAAAACATTATTATATAATTAAAACATTAAATTTATACATTTATATTTATATATTATATATAAAATAAAATGTAAAATATAAAAATAAAAACGTATAATATAAAAATGGATTATTTTTTTTTTATTTTTTATTTCGTTTTTTTTATTTTTTATAAAATAATTAACTTAATTAACTTTTATTTAAACGTAAATTATATAATTATAAAATATTAAAATTAACTTTATTTAATATTATTTTTAATAAATAATAAATACACTTTTAAAAAAGTTAAATATAAATATATTAAAAATAATAATAAAAGTTTTAATTAATTTAAAGGTAAAATATAACTTATTATAATATTACTTATTTTTTTAATTATATTACTTTTAATTTTACTTTTTTTTATAATTTATTTATAAGTTAAATAATTAAAATACTTTAATTTAAATAAAATTATAATTAATAATATAAGGTATATATAAAACATAATATTTTATTTAAATTTAACATTTATTAATTTTAAGTTATAATATTTATTATTATTAAATAATTAATATAAAAGCTTAAAAATTTTTTTAATCGATAATATTTATAAAAATAATTAATGGGTAATTAAAAATAACTTAATATTTTTTTTTTTATATATTTAATTTAATAAATATATTTCTTTTTAATATTAAAAAAATGGGTACGTTATTTTTCTTTAAAATACTTTATAAAAGTTTTTAAATAATATTATATTTATTTATGGCATTTTATCTTTTTTTTTAAATAATACTTTCCTTTTTTATTTATTACGTATAAAATGTTAAAAACATTAAAAATAATAAACGAGGCATATTTATTAATATTTAACTATTTAATAATGATAAATATTATTAAATTAATAATAATATAATTTTTATAAAACGATAATTAATTTATTTTAAAGTTTTTATAAACTTATAAAAAGTAAATTTATAATGTTAAAATAATATTAAATTATTAATAAATATTTATAATAAATATATCTTTTATTAAGTTTAAAAATAACTTTTTTTTTTAATTATTACATTTTTAAATAATTGGATAAAAATTTATATTAATTATATAAATATTTAAATTTTACTTAAAATTTAAATAAGGATAGTTTTATATATTTAAAGTTAAAATTTAAACTTTATAAAAATTAAAAAGTAAATATTTATTAATTAAACATATTTAAGTGATTTTCCATTATATTATTTCATTTTATATTTATTTTTTTATTTATTTTTATAAGGTAATAATAAAATAAAAATATTAATTTATTTTTAAATATTTATATGTTTTTTTTTTAAAAGTGTTATATAAATAAATTTTAAAAAGGTAATTATTAATATCCTTTTTAAAAAGAAAGGAAAAAAAGAAAGGAAAAAAAGAAGTAAAAAAAAAAAAGGAAAACTTAAATTAACTTAAAAAGTTTATTAAATTATCTTTTTAATATTTAAAATAAATAAATATAAATTATTATTAATTTTATTTAATAAATTCTTTAATTTTTATTATTATAAAATTATATTTAAAAGTATATTATTATAATTAATATTTAAATATATTAAATCGTTAAAATATGTTATGTAATTATTTAATTTAATATTATAACTTTTTTTATTAAATAAAAATTACTCTTTAAGATTTTATTATTAAACTTTAATTATATTATTAATAATACATTTGTAAAAATATTTTTTTATTTTTATTTATTAATTATTTTAATAAATATAAATAGTGATTAATTTAAAAAGTAAATAAAAGTAGTTTAAGGTTTATTATTTAATTTAATATATATTTTCTTAATAATATAATTAATTTATGTTTTATTATATATTATTAAAAGCATTTATTATAAAAGTAATAAAGGTTAAATTATGATATACTTTTAATATTAATTATAATTTTCTTATTGTAATAATAATTTATTTTTTTTAAGTTTATTAAGGTTTTTATTTTATATTATTAAATCATTTTATGATTTATAATTTTTAAAATACCTTTTAAAATACTTATAAACGTTTTTAATAAAAGTTTAAAATATTTGTTATATTATAATTATTAAAAGATAAGGTTAAAATAAAAGGTTAAATTAATTAATATATATTTACTACTTTTTCACCTTTAATTTTATTATAAATCTTATTATTAATATTATTATTATTATTATTATTATTATTATTATCATTTTTATTATTATTACCATTATTTAAATTAATAATAAAATAATTTAATTTTTTATTATAATTAAATTAACTTTAAAATATATGAAATATAAATTTTTAAATAAATAAAAAAGTAATATTAATATTTTAAGTTATTTTATAAGTAAAATTAATTGTAATAATATAATGATAATTGTTTATATATGTTTAGGAGTATTATTAATTATATCGCTTTTTAATAATTTCTTTTATATGTGAAATAGTAAGTTTATAATCGAGATTTTTAAAATATGTTAATTATGTTTTATTAAAAGCTTTAATTATCATGTTAATTAAAGTGTTAAAATTTTAGTTATAATTAAAATGTAAAGGTTATTAAGTTTATAATAAGGCTTTTATTGTAAATTTTTAGTTTAAGTTTAAAAAAGATAAATAAGATATTTTATTATAAATAAAATTTAATTTTTAAATTTATATTATTAAATAATGTTAAGCGTTTTAATTATATAAATGTAACTTTAGATTTTTTTTCTTATCTTTTTTAAAGGGATTTTTATTTAAAAGCTTAATAATATTTTATATAATGTATAAATAAAGTAATTTTAATTATTTTTAAAAGGTTATTTTAAGGTTAAACTTAATTTTCGCTTTAAAGTAAAAAGTATTTATAATTAAAGTTTTAATGGTGATAAAAAGTTAATTTTTATTATAAATTAATTATTTTATAACGTTAATATATTATTATAAATATTTAAAATCTTATTATAATATATAAAAGGATAGAATTAAATAATTAATCATTTTAAGCTT
Organism: Hypoxylon sp. E7406B; assembly: GCA_000931505.1. Taxonomy (NCBI): domain Eukaryota; kingdom Fungi; phylum Ascomycota; class Sordariomycetes; order Xylariales; family Hypoxylaceae; genus Hypoxylon; species Hypoxylon sp. E7406B. The sequence goes on along the minus strand of JYCQ01000236.1, from coordinate 11,850 downwards.
TTTAATAATTTTCTTTTTTTTAGATTTATTATTTATATTTTTAAAAATAACTTTTATTTAAATTATTGTTATGATATAAAGTTTATTATGAAAGAATTAATTTGGTATATAAAACTTAAGTTATTATATCATTTTTTTATTTATAAATTTAAATATAATTTTAAATTTAATAATATAATGTTACATATTATAAATGTAATTAAAGTAATGGATGACTTTTTAAAAAATTAAATATTAATAATAAAAGGGAAAGAAATAAAAGTAAAAACACATAAACTTTTATTAAATAATACATTTTAACATATTTTTAGGTTAAAATTTTATTTTAAATCTTTAATTAAAGTTTTAAACGTAATTTTAAGATTTATAAAATTAACTTAATTATTAATTTTATTTTTATATCCTTAAAAAATCGTTATAATATTTTTAGCTTATTTTTATTAAAGTAAGTTTATTATTAATTTAAGTTTATTAAATATAAAGGGTAATTAATGATTTTTGATATAATATATTTATTTAAATATATACTTTTATTATTAAACTCTTTAATTAATAATTTAATAACATTATAAAAAAAATTTAAAAGTTAATTTTATTGTTAATTTTTTTAAATAAAATAACTTAACTTATTTATATAAAGTTTAACCGTTTATTAATTATCGATCTTTTTTAATTACTTAAACGTTATAATATGATGTTTTTTTTAAAAGTAAAAAACTTACTTATTAAATAAAAAGTAAAATGTATGTAATATAAAATTTTAAAAATCATTTATTTTTAAGTTTAATTGTTATAATAATATTTAAAGTATATCTTTTTAAATAATTTTAAGGATGGAATGGTTTAAGTTTAAGTGATTACATTTTTTTTATTTAAATATTTTAATAAGGTATTTAAATTTTTTGTTAAAAAACTTTTATTTAAAATTAAATAAAAAGGAGTTTAATAAGATTTTAATAAACTTTTTAAATAATAATAATATTTCAATGTTAATTTATTTAAATTAAACTTTTAAACCTTTTATATTTATTATAAGTCATATTATTTTATAAATTAATATATTTTTATTTTACTTTTATTTAATAATGATATATTTAAATTTTTATAATAATATAATAATTAAGTAAATGGTTTTTATTTATGTTAAAAATGGTTAAGTTTTATATTTTATTTTTAATTATACCTTTTAACTTTTATAATTTTTAAAAAAGTAAAAGTATTAAATTAAGTTATTTATTAATTGTTTTTTTTATAATTTAATAAAAATATTTACTTTTAAATATATTTTTTATTAACTATTATATTATTTTTTTTAAAGATATTTTATTATATTATTTAATGGAAATTATTATAAAAGTTTTTAAGTTAAAAATAGTATTACATAAAAACTTTTAATAAATGTTATAACGATATAAAATGTTTACATTAATTTATATAATAAGTTAATTATAAATGAATAAACTCACACCTTTTAAAATTTAATTTTTTATTAAACGAACCTTTAATAAAAGGAAACTTATCTTTATGTTAATAAAAATACTTTAAAATTATTATAAAAGTAAATATTATGTAACATATAATTATTTATTTAAAGTTATCACTTTATATAATAAGTTACATTAATTTTTAATGATTTACATTATTTTTAAATAATATAATAAAAAGTAAATTTAAAATATTTACTAGTTATTTTATTTAAGTATTATATATAATGTTAAAATATATGCTAATTTAAACTTTAATTATTTCCTTTTTTTTAAATTTATATTTACTTTTTTTTTATATTTATATTAATCTTTAATTTATTTAATTAAGTTATAATTAAGTTTTATCTTATTTTAAATAAATGTTTATAAGTGTAGTTAAGATAATTTTAACTTATTAACTTTTTTTAAGTTTTTATAAAAGTTAAATTTTTCTTTAAATGTAACTTTATTTATGAAAATATCTCATATATAAATACTTTTATAAGTTTTATAAATAACGTAAAAATATGTGATATTAAAAATTATAAGCGAAAAGGTAATGTTATAAAGTTTTTTAACTTTTTTAATAAGTTAATAATAAAACTTATAAATAAAAAAAAAATAAAAATGATAATTATAAAGTTAATAAAGTTTAATAATTAATTTTATAAAGTTATTAATTTATTTACTATGATTATAATAAGTTTTAATGTTAAATAATTGTTAAGTTATAGTTTTATATAAAAAAAGAATAAAAATAAGTTAATTTAATTAATCTTTTTTATTATGATTATTATAAATTATAATAAAGAATAAAATCTTTGTTACTATTATAATAAATTATTATTACTTTAACCTTAATTACTTTTATATTAAAGCTTAATTTTAAATATTTAAATTTTATGTAAAAAATAATATAAATGTATTATAAATTATTAAAAGTTTTAAAGTTTTATTTTAATAATGAATTAAATATTAAGTTAACTTAATTATGTTTTTTATTTAATAACTTAAATATTTTTTAAAGTTAATATAATCTTTTTTTTATTTTACTTTATTTTTTAAAAAGATAAATTAAGTTAAAAGTATATAAAAGTTATAATATTAAGTTATTAAAAATAAATTAGTTTAAAATTATATTATAAAATAAGTTATATATATATATAATACTTATTTATAAGTGAATCTTAAATAAAGTTAATAAAAATTAAATAATATATTAAAAAATTTTCATTTTTTTATTATATTTTATTTAACTTTTCTCTTTTATTTTCTTTTATTTATTATTATTTATTATTACCTTTACTTTAATTATTATTTTTTTATAAAATATATCTTTATTATGTTTTTTATAAAAATTAAAGCTTAAAAAAGGAAGTAAAAAAAAAATTATATAATAAATAAAAAAGATTTTACATTTAATTTTAACATTATAAATAATAAATTAATATTTTAATAAATATAATTTTATATAAAAAAAAGTTATGATTATTAATTTAAAAATTAAAACAATTTATAAGTATTTATAATAAAAGGATTTTTTATATTATTTTATTAAGTTTAATATCACGGAATTTAATTTAAAATTAATTAATTTATTAAGTAATTTAAAAAAGTTTATTTACCATTTAAAGATAAATATAAAAGTTAAAAAAAAATTAAATAAACCTTTTTTTTAATAAAGGATTAAAAATTATTAAAAGAAATTTATTATTATATATTAATGAAAATAAGGTTTTATAAATATTAATTATATTTAATTAATTACTTTTATTAATTTACTTATTTTATTACATTTACACATTAAAATTGTTAATTAATCATAATTTTTTTACTTATAAAGTTAATTAGGTACTTTTTTTAATATTATATTTAATATTAATTTATAAAAATATATAATAACATTTATATTTATTTAAATAAAGGAGTTTTTTTAAACTTTAAATTAAAAGGTATTTACTTACTTATATTTTTATATAAATTTATAAGTATATTTTTATTTTATTACATATATAACCACTTATATTTTAAATTATATTAAATTTTCTTATTAATTTAATATAAATATAAAGTTATATTATAAAGTAATAAATATCCTTATTTACCTTTTTAATTATAATTAAATTATTAATAAAATATATACATATATATTAAAACTTAACTTTTATTTTATTTTATAATAATAATGGTAAAATAAAATTTACATTTAAATATATTAAGTTTTTAAAAAGTAAATATCATAAATTTAATAAATTATATATAATCATTATATTATAATATATTAATAAATGTTAATATTATTAAAAGTAAAGTTAAACATTTATAAAAGTAACATATATTTATTTAAACTTTTATATATAAACTTTATCCTTTTTTATTTAACCATTTTTTATATAAAAAAAGGTTTAAAAGATTATTATAAAAAAAAAAACTTATTAAAACTTTTAAATATAAAGCTTAATTTAAGTATAAAAAAGCTTTACATTTAATAAAATAATAATGTTTTAAATTAACTTATTTTCGTTAATTTTTAAAGGTAATTTTTAATTATAAATTAATTTAATAAAAAGTTACAATTATTATAAATTAAAGTTAAGTTTTTAAAACTTATAAATTTATATTATTTTTAATTAAAAATATTAATTAATATAAGTATATTTTAAATTTAAAAATATTTATATAAAGAGATAAATTAATTAAATATTTAATGTAAATATAAACTTTTTATATTTAAATATATAAAAGTAAAAAGTTATTAATTATATAAATAATTAAATTTATAAATAATATTACGTTAATAAAAATCTATATATTAATAATTAATCTTTTTACTTAAACGTTTAATCTTAATTAAATTACGTTAAAAAACATTTTTATAAATTAAAAATAAGTTAAAAATTAATATTATAGTAGTTTTTATTAATGAAAAAGTAATAAAAGTTAAATTAATTAAATAAATATAAAATAACTTAAGCTTAAATTATAATTATATTTAATAAAAAGTTTTTTACGTTAAATAACTTATTTATTAACACGCCGTTAATAAAAAACATATTTAAATATAAATTTAAAAACGATTTATTATTATATTTAAATAAAAAGCTTTATAAAAAACTTTAACTTTTAAAAGTGAATATATTTAAAACATGTTAAAAGAAAAATTTTATAAGCGTTATTACTAAATTTTAATTATATGTTAATAAAAAGGTAAATACCTTATTTTTATAACTTTATTTAATATTATTTTCATATTAAAAATTAATAAATCTTTTACTTATTTTAGTAAAGTTTTAAAATTAAAAAAGTAAAGACTTACTTTTAACTTTAATTAATTTTTATAAAAGTAAAGTAAAAATTAATTAACTTAAATTTAATAAAATTAACTATTTTTATTAAAAGTTTTACTTATAAATTAAAATATCTTATGTATAATATATGGTTTATTAAAAACTTAAAATTTAATTATATACTTATAAATGTAAAAAAGAATATTTATCATTTATTAAATTTTACTTTTTTTATAATAAATAATTATTAAACTTTAAACTTTAAGAAAAATATTATTAATATCATTTAAAGCATAATATTTTATTAAAAAAGCTTTATTAAATAAAAGTAAAGATTACATTTTTATTAAATTATTATTTATTTTATTTATAAAATATATAACTTATAACGTTAAAACATTTATATTAATTTTATTTTATACTTATATAAAAATTTTACATTAACTTTTATAACATGTTATAATAATTATATTACTTTAATAAATGTTACAGTAAAATGTTTAATAAGGATTTTTTTAAAGATTATATATAAAATATACATTACGTCTTTAAAATTATTTTAATAAAAGCTTTTATACCTTTTAAAAAAGTAAAGAAATTTTTTAAATAAAAAATAAACCTTAATTTTATAAGTTACTTAATAATAAAAAAAAATGATAAAAATAAAATTTAATTCATTTTTAAATATTATTTAAAAAAAATTACTTAAATAATTAAAGTAACATAAATTTAATTAAAAAGTAAACATTTTAAAAGAAAAAAATCATTTCCATTACACATGGTTAATTAAAAATAAATACATATAATAAAAAATATAAACCTAAAAAAGTATACTTAAATAATATAAATAAACTTCCTTTAAAATAACTTAAAAATTAAAATGCCTTTTTTTTATTTATTAAAAAATATCTTTAAAATAATACCGTCATTATTATTAATAAAATAAAATAATTTAAATTATACCTTTTAATATAATAAATATTAATAAAGATTATGTAAACATTTTAATACATATTATACTTTTATTAAAATTATCATTATTAATAATAAAATAAATATAAAATTAAAAATAAAGCTTTAATTATTATAAATGAGGTTAATAATAATTTATAATAATAATTATTTATAATAAATACTTTTTAAAAAAAAATATTTATTTATTAAAAATATAAGTAATTATTTTATTAAAGCTTATAAAAAACTTTATAATAAAATCGATATTACATTTAAAGTTATATTATTTATATTTAATTTACCATTATTTAACATATATTTAAGGAAAGAAACCATTATAAATACTTAAAAATAAGTTATTATCCCTTTTAAACATGTTAATTAATAATAAATTAATACTTATTTTAAATTATTAAACTTTATTATTTAAATTAATAAATTATAAATTTAAAATAATTATTTATTTTAATAAATTAACTTACTTAAATTATAGTTAAAAATGAAAGTTAAAATATACCTTAATATTAAAAAAAAGTTAAAATTATTTTCCAAAAAATTTAACGTAATGTAAAATAAGTTTTAAATAATAACTTATTATAAAAGCTTTTTTTATATTATAATTACGAAATATTTTTAAAGTATCATTAAACTTATGTTAATTATAAACGACTTATAAACTAACTTTAATATTATAAATAAAAGGTTTTTATAAATAAAATATCTTATTTTATATACTTTTATATAAACTTAAAGTAACTTATTATAATAACATTTTTAATTTCTTTTATTATTTACTATACTTTAAATTCTTTTATACTTATTTTATCCCATTTTTTTTAAAATTACATAAATTTATATATTTATTTATATCTTAATTTTATATTCTTTTATTTATCTTATATTTTCCTTTTTAATTTTAACCATAAAAATTATTTTAACTATTATTTTATTAAGCTTTAATGTTATTTTTATAATCATAAATATTACCTTTAAAAAGATATATATAAATGGCATTATTAAAATTTAAATTTACTTTTTATAATTATATAATTAAGAAGTTAATTATTTTCTTAATGTCCCTTTTTTTAATACCTTTAAATTACTTAAAACTTTTAATAATATAAAAAGTATAATTATTAACGTTATAACTTAAACTTTTTAAAGTTTAATTATAACGATAAAAGTTATAAACTTAATTATAATTTACATTTTTAAAAGTATTAATTAAGTTATAAGTATAATTAACTTTATTATTAATTATATCTTTTAAAAAATTATTATTAAGATAAATTAAATTTATTACCATAATAATTATAATAAAATAAATTATATAACCATTTTTTTAAATATATTAAATTTATTTCTTAATTTATTAAATACTTTTTTAAACTTTAACACCATCTTTTTTTCATTTTCCATTATTTTTAAAATTTACATTTACTTATATTTAATTATAACATTAATTAAAATTTTCTTATCCATTATAACTTTAACTAACTTAAAAATTATTAAAAAAAGAACTTTTAATATATTTTTATTTCTTTATAAAATTAAACTTTTAATATAATTATATTATAAAATCTTTACATTTATACCTTTTTTTTTTACCATTATTATTACATTTTTAATTCTTTTATTTTTTTAAAAGGTTAAATTTTTAAAAGTTAAAAAAGGTAATTTAATTTAATATTTAATTATTATGTTAAGATTAAATAAAGTAACTATAATAATTCTCTTTATTATATATATATAAAATGCGAAAAAAAGGTAAGGGTTAAAGTTAAAAAAGAATTTATTTTTACTTTTATTTTATTTTTACATATGGATATTTTTAAACTTTTATTTATATTATTTAATTATATGATTAACTTAAAAAGTGTTTTAATTTAAATATATTATATTTATTTATCTTTTTAACTTTAATAAAAAAAAAAGCTTATAAAAGTAATATAAATATATCATTACTTTTTATAATATAATATATTTTTTATAACTTAATTTCTTATATTTAATAATTTTTTTATATGTCATATATTATTAAGCTTTTAAATTTACCATTTATATATATAATATTATAGTTATATTAAACATGGATTTTATAATTAATAAACTTTTTAATTAGTTTAAAAACATTAAACACTTTTAAAATATATTAAAGTTATATAAGTTTAAAATGGAAAGTTTTCATTTAAAATTAAAAATATAAATTATAATTAAATAATTTTTAACTATAATATCCTTTTTTAAAGAAATAATTAAAGTTTTTTACATTATATATTTAATTACATATGCTTTTAATAAAAAACGTAAAAAAGTGGAAAATGTTTAAATTATATATTAAGGAATTTTATAATAATATAAAGATATAATATTAAAGATAAAATTTATTTTATCTTAAATTTATTTTAATTTAAATGGTTATTTTTTAATCCATTAAAAACACTTTAAAGGAATTTTAACTTTTAAATTATAAAGAATAATTTTAATAAAGTTTTAATTATTTTTTAACTATAATTTTTTATCTTTTTAAATTATATTATAAATTTTTTCATTTTTTAACTTATAAGTTAAAGTGATATTTTTAAAGTATTAATATAACGGAAAAGGAAATTAACTTAAAATATTAAAAGTTAAATTAAAATATAATTTAATAAGTTATATAATATAAAATGATAATTATTTTAAAATGTTAAATTTTAAAGGAAATTATTAACATTAATAAGGATATTTATAAATTAATTAAGTTAATTAACATAATTAAAAAGGGAAGTTTAAATGGTAAAAAAATTAATATTTTTTATGTATATAAGTTAATTTAAGTTAAATATATAATCGGTTTTTTATAATAGTAAGTTTATAATTTACGTTAAAGATTTAAAGGTAGTTAATAATAAGTAATTTATTTTTATTATTATGAAAGTATAATAATAATAATGGTAATGATAATATTAAAGTAAATAAAAATAATGGTTTTTTAATGGATATTTTACGACGTGTGCTTTATATTTATTTTATTTATTAATAATGGTATTAACACTTTTAAATTATATAAAATGTAAAAATTAAGCTTTTGTTTAAAATATAAACATAAACTTATAAATATAAGAAAAGTATTTTAAAAAAAAGGTTTAAACGGTTAAATATAACTTTAACTTTATTTTATTATTAATTTTAATATTTAAATAATATGTTTATTATAGTTAAAAAATTAAACGCTTAATTATTAAGGTAAATAAATAAGTAAAATCACTTAAGTTATTAAATCACGTAAGTAAAGTTAAGGTTATTTAAAATTTATAAATATTTAATATTATATTAAAATCTTTATTTTAATGGTTATAAATAATATTATAGTTAAGAATTTTATTATTTATAAAAATTATAAAGTTTAATTAATTATTATAAGGTTAAAAATATAAAGGTTAATATTAAGTTATAAATAATCTTTTTTAATAAATTAAATTTAACTTTTATTACGTATAAAAAACGCGTTATAATAAGCCTTTTTTAAATTTATTAAAATGTGGTTTAATAAAGTAAATATAAAAAATTTTTAAGTTAATTTTTATAAATTAAAAATAATAATAACATTAAAAGTATTAAGTTTAAAATAATATAAATATATTATATATTAAAAAATTAAAAAAAGGTTAAAATTAAATATTAGTTATAATTTATATATATATTTATATGTTAATACTTATTATTTTCTTTTAATAAAAATCCATTAAATTTAAATGTGTTATATATAAAAATCCATTTTTAAAGTTAATAAATATAACCTTTTTAATTTATAATTATAAAATTATATTATCATTTTATTATTTTTAAAAGTGGTTAAATAATACTAACTTAACTTAATTATTTATATATATAACATTTTTATAATAATATTATAAAGTTATAAAAATTATAATAATAATATTTATAATTAATAATATTATAGGAAATTTATATATTTTTATAAATACCTTATGTTAAATATAGGTTAAGTTAATATTATAAAGTTTTTTATAAATTTGTTTTAATAAAAATATGATAAGATATAATATTTATTTATGAATTTAAATAAAATAATATATTTAAAATTTATATCTTTTATTGTTAATATAAATTAGTTATAAGTTTTAATTTTTATTTATTTTAAAAATTAATTTTATTATAGATTAATTGGAAGTTATTATGTATGTATTATATTTATTAAATATATATTAAATATAAGTTAATATATTTATAAATATAAAAATTAAGAATTTATAGTTAAATAAAGCTTATATTTTTATTATAAAATATATTAAATCGTTATTTAATATATATTCTTTATTATTAATTTTTTAAAATTATTAAAAATTTAAATGTTAATAAGAAATAATGGTTATAGTGTATATCATAAATATTTATATATAATAATAAATTTAATAAAGATAGTTATATATTAAAAAATGATGTAAATTTTAAATTATTAAAATTAAAGTTTAATAATGATAAATTTTCTTTATAAAAACCATTTTTTAAAATTAAGGTTATATTAATAATATTTTAATTAATATTAAATATTAATTTATTAATTATAATAAATAACCTTTATTTTTTTAACTTATTAATAATTATATATATAGAAATAATTATAAATCTTTACAATATTTAATTATTTATATTAATATTATTTTTTAACCTTTAATATTTTAATAAGATAAATTTTCTTAATATATTTTATTTTAATTTAATTAATGTTAAATTAAGGTTAAATTATAAAAACCTTTATCTTTATTTTTAAAAGATATCATTATTAATACTTTTTTTAAAAACGTTAGTTAATTATTACTTTAAAGCTTTTACTAATATATTTATTAAATAATTTATTAAGATATTTATAAATATACTTATTATTAAAATAATTAAAGAAGGGGTTAATAAAGTAATTTTTTATAAATATTTTAAGGATAATAATAAGTTAAAAGGTTTTAACGTAAATAATAATATTAAAAAATAGTTGGAAAATAATAAAGATAATAATAATTTTACTTTTTTAATTATTATTTAACCTCCTTTTAACTTAAATTATTTTAATATTATTTTATATTTTAAGTTAAGCTTTATTTTAAATAAAATTTGTTAATAAATATAAATAAAAAAGGCTTAAAATAATATAAAATATTTAAGGCTTAAAGAAAAAAAAGGTGTTATTAAATATTAAACATAAATATAAGTTTAAAAATAAAAATTAAATTTATAAATATTTTAAATTAAAGGTTATAAAAATTTATTAATTTTTTAGATATATATAATAATTTAATATTAATTTAATAACAATTTAATATATAAAGAAATGTTAATTTAATATTTTTATATATATGTTTTTTTAATTTAATTTATAATTTTAACTTTTTATTAAAATTAATTTTATTTTTTCTTTTTTATAATTAATAATTAATTCTTTTTAATTTATAAAATTTATATATGTTTTTATTATATATTTAATAAAATAAGTATTTATATTTAATTTTATTTAAGCTTTTTTTTAAAAATAAAAAGTTAATTATTATAAAAGTTATTAACGATATATTAATGATAATAATAATATTAAACTTTAATTAAACTTTAATTAAGTTATTATTAAGTTATTATTAAATTGTTATTAAGTTATTATTAAATTAAAGTTAAAATTTATATAAGGTAATTGGGAATTTTAATTAAATTTAATATAACCTTTTATAATTTTATAAATTACTTTAATTATAATTATAATATATATATCGATTTAATTATAATATAATTTACTTATTTTAATTATAATATAATTTTTATTAATTATTTTAATTATATATATAATTTTAAATAAAATATTTATTTTAATACCTTTAAAAAAAAAATAAGAAAATATGTTAATAAGTTAAAATAATTTTATTATTAATAATTTTAAAAATGATAATATAAGTAAAAAAATAAAGATTCTTAATTAATTTAAATTAATATAATTAATTTATTACCTTAATTTAAATCTTATTATTAAAGTTAATTTTAACTTATTTAATTTATAATATTTATTTTATAAAAGATTATTTATTTATATTATTATATATTATTTTTATTTTTTATTATATATAAAAAAAATTGAGATAATTTTAATTATAATTAAAAAT